>OW052243.1:65555895-66155895 GCA_932526585.2 Philonthus cognatus | reverse complement strand
CAGAGATATTTTAGATTTGCAAAACCACTACACACGTAATTTTTTTTTAAAAACGTCGAATATCTCCGAAATCGTACGACTTAGACCGGATCTTGTATTAGCAAACTGGCATTCATTTTTAACATAGAATCAAGAAGTAACTAATATATGAGGTGCTCTATTTAAAGTAACAACGTTCTATGATTCAGGAATTATGGGACACCCTTTTGTTTGAGAGAGACTCTCAGGAGAGACATGGACTGCAATAAAATATATAGAAACCTCCTGCGTAGGGTGAGACATGCGGTTTTTCGTTGAGTTAGTAAGCGATAATGTGGGGATAAACGGTTAAAAGGAAAACTTACCCGTAGGCGTCGCGTCTGACACAACAAGGGCTGTCCTGGGCACTAGTAGCTACTAACTATAACATTAACTTCGAATGTTACAACTATGTAAGAGATTTGCGGTTGACCGATAATACGCGTGTGGTTGCGAACTACGAAATCGATATTCTCCTTCTGCGTACAGGCAAGGGGAGAAGAGGTAGGTTGAGCGGTTCATAAGCGGGACACTTGCGCCCTCAAGGGAATATTGTATGAGTACCGAACACCCTGTATATGCGAAAATAGTCTAGTGCTGTGAAGAAAAGATTTCATGCAACTTGTATCTAAAACATGTTTTTGTATTTTTAATATTAAGGGAACTAACCAGCTTTCTGTCCTCGCTAAAACATCCTGTATGTCGTGTCGTATAACTTATACATTACATTTTTATGCAATAAAGTATTTATTTATTTTTATATTTGTTATGAACACATACTTTGATAACTAACCAGGTTTTAATATAAAATATGTCTGGATGATTATTTATTAATGCCATTACTTCGTGTTACTTAGGAGCTATCTTCTTTCAAAAGTGATTTTAAAAAAATCTTTCAGTAAGACTTTTTTGATCTTTAATCCAGGAAACTAAGGTACGTTTGGCTCCTTTTTAATGTGAATTATCGGTTCGCTAGTTCGAGGTTAATCATGAACACCTATGTTGTTATCCTGAATAATTGACTCGGGTTCATCAACTTCATCATCAGAATTATATTTATGTCCCATTATCTTAGCATTGATGTTTAATTCCTTTGATGATTTTTCTTTAAATTCTTCTATTGATCTATGTATTGCTAATATAGGTAATTTGCTAACTTTTACTGTTTGATACACAACATCAAATAAGCGATAAAATTCAAAATGCGTTTTTTCAGTATGACCCATAAAAGTTGCCAATTCTTCTTATCCATTTCTATCAATGTTGAATATTTGAACAATTGTTGCGAATTGTTTCCTTGATTTGGCGGAAGTTAACAAGGAAGACTTATTGGCATCTTTAAGGGCAATTTTTACATGCTTTTGCATCACAGAGTTTCCAGTAATGGGGTTTTATGATTCTAGTAACCCAAAAAGATAAGGGTTTGATGCGCGATTAAAATTATTGCAAAGACTTATTGCAAACTCTATTGATTCGATGATCTGTCTCTTTTTTTCTATTGCAGTTTTGAGTTAGTGACCCTAGGCTTGCAAGGAAATAAGAATGATGCACATGGTTGTTGCTGGGTAGTTATAGATGCAAAAAACTTTTTTTTTCGACTGCAGTTTTTAGTTAGGTACCCTATGGTTGCAATTCAACAAGAATTATCCACATGGGATAAGTACCTTTTTCGATTTTGCCACACTTAGAACGTTTCTTATAAAAAAGTAGTCTCGTGCCCAGACATGGTTATTGTTGGGTAGCTACAGGTGTAGAAAACATGTTTTTTCGACTGCAGTTTTTAGTTAGTCCCTATGGTTGCAATGCAATAAAAATTATCCACATGAGAAATGCACCTTTTTCGATTTCGCCACACTTAGGACGCTTCTTATAAAAGCGTAGTCTTGTGTCCAGACATGGTTATTGCTGGGTAGTTACAGGTGCAGAAAACATGTTTTTTCGACTGCGTAGTTAGTGAGTTAAAAAGGTTGAAATGCAACAAGAATTATCCACATGGGATATGTACCTTTTTCGATTTTGCCACACTTAGGACGTTTCTTATAAAAACGTAGTCTCGTGCCCAGACATGGTTATTGCTATGTAGTTACAGGTGAACAAACAATTTTTTTCGACTGCAGTTTTTAGTTAGTGCTTCTATGGTTGGAATGCAACAAGAATAATCACCATGGGATATGTACCTTTTTCGTTTTCGCCACACATAGGACGCTTCTCATAAAAACGTAGTCTCGTGCCTAGATAGTTATTGCTGGGTAGTTATATACTGTTAAATACAACTGTTTTTCGACTGCAGTTTTGAGTTAGCAACCCTATTGTTGCAGTGCAACAAAAATTGTCTACATGGTATATGTACCTTTTTCGATTTCGATAATGTTTATTGCATTGCAACCATAACTAAAAACTGCAGTCGAAAAAAAAATGTTTTATGCAACTGTAGCTATCCAGCAACACTCATGTCTGGGCACGAGACTTAGTTTTTATAAGAAACATTCTAAGTGTGGCGAAATTGAAACGGTACATTTTATTTTGTATATTAAGGGTGGTCTTATATGGACGGGTTAAGAGCGAAAGCAGAGCGAATTGGGTCGTTTTTTCCCGCTCCGCCTTTAGCTATTATATGAGCGAATTGAATGCGTTTTAAAAGCGGGTGCGAGGCGACGACAATTATGGGAATCGTCGTTTGTATATAAATATATTGAGTAAAACGCTCGCTTTGAAAACGCGTTTCGCTTGCCCATATAAGAGAGCGCATAAGAAACCATGTGTTAAAAGTGAAAAACGCGCCTGTCCCGCTCCGCTCAAGTTTAAACACACTCGAGTACTGGCGTTTTTTGCGCCTCGCTGCTGCCCATCTAGGGACTCATAAACCCGTGGGTTAAAACGCAAACGCTAGCGCCCGCTCTCGCTCTGCCTCGCGTTCATACCACCTATATAAGGGTGGTCTTATATGGACGGGTTGAGAGCGGGACGGGTCGTTTTTTCTCTAACTCTTATACGGGCATTTTGAAAGCGTTTTTTGAAAGCGTTTTAAAAAATGTGCCTTTAATGTTCATATCATGGAGTTTTTATTTATTAAATAAAATTATACTTAGATCCTGGAGGGCGGCGTTTTCCTAGAAATTAAAAAAAAATGTTTTTTTTCATAACTGCTTTTATTATTATCTGACTAAAATGACTTATATTTGCGTGTCCGATATGAATAACTGAAAAAACAAATTAAGAATTTAGCTCGATTTTGCCGATTTTTATAAAAATATTGAGTGAAACGCCTGCTTTGAAACCGCGTTTTACCCGCCCATATAAGAAGTGCATAAGAATCCATGTGTTAAAACTGAAAAACGCGCCCGTCTCACTCCGCTCAAATTTAAACAGGCGCGAGTGCTGGGTTTTTTTCCGCCTCGCACCCGTCCGTTTAGGGACTCTCATATAAACCCATGTGTTAAAACGTAAACGCTTGCGCCCACTCCCGCTCCGCCTCGCGTTCAAAACGTCCATATAAGATCATTTTAAGAGCACAGGTTATTTGATTGTGCTGGTTCAACTGTGCAAAATTATGTGTATTTACAAATGGTAAAGGCTCCGCATTATTGCTAGAAATATTGCCAACTTCACGTACATGCTTCTTTTACATTTAGGGTTTTCAACAAGCAGATGTTTACTACGGACTATTGCTTCCTTTAAATATTTTTTAAATTTCTAAGATATTATCTAAAATAATTAAATAAAAAAATAATTAATGTATAAGTGTGTCGTATTGTCGAGCTGCATTATGGCGATTTGGCTGATTTAATGAGATGTAGAATCGGTTAAACGGCGTACTGTCGTGTTTACTAATAATTTGTTTCTACATTTGAAATATAATAGTTTGTTTATACCGAGTGTTAAGCCCTAAACCTTGCCATAGCAATAAATTCATTTAGAAGCCTAATAAAATGTAATACATTGATTGAATTTTACAGCAAAGTAATCGCTCACTCTTAACACTATTACCTACCAGACTAGAAGGTATTAATCATGAACACTCTTCAATAGAATTTTATTCATTTTTATAACAAAACTAAAACTTAATAAGTCAACACGATATAAAACATGACAACGTATTATAATTAATTCAAATTCTTAATAACGCTATTTTGCTAAGGCGAGGCTTGGTTTATAAATTAAACAATCTGAAAATTTCGACCTATAAATTATCTATCTCCGTTGTTTATATTTTTTTCAATTCTATAAAATCTTTCGTTTTATAATAAAATATTCAAAACGATTCGATTTTCTTTTTCGCACTCAACTTTTTTTTTTCTTATGAATACATACACATCAGAGCTGGGCAGGATTCGAATCATTCAGGATTCGATTCCAGGATTCTAATCCTTTTAGGGGATTCAAAAGAGGTATTCGAATACTTTAGTGAAAACGGATTCGTGATCCGGATTCGTAACATTTTTTTAAAAGGATTCGTATTCGAATCCAGACGTAGATGATTCGAATCCTTATAAAAGGATTAGAATTCTTATAAAAGGATTCGAATCCTTATAAAAGGATTCGAATTCTTATAAAAGGATTGGAATCCTTGTAAAAGGAATCGAATCCTTATAAAAGGATTCGAATCCTCATACACGGATTCAAATCCTCCCAAATAATTCGAATCATCGCTATTAAGGCTGGGATTCGAATTCGATTAATTCAAATAGTTAAATATTCTAATATGAATAATTAAATCAATAAATGATTCATATTTGAATATAAATATTAAAATTTTCGAATAATTCAAATATTTGTGAATGCATATTTGGTTACTTAACCATGATACATTTTCAACCTTAATAGTATATTTTTAACTTCACTTGAAATCAGTGTTTTATACACGTGGCGCATGAAGTAAAATTTCGAGTTTAGAAAAGCCCCGTGAAAATTTGTCTCGGGTCGCTGCGCGAACCGAGACAAATTTTCTAAGCGGGGCTTTTCTAAACTCGAAATTTTACTTCATGCTTAGTCTGGGAGTGGACAACACACGTTCTTAGAAATTTCAAATTGAAGGATCACTCTAGATTACTAAGTTTATTACCATTTTATAAAGGCTACAGCTCGAAGGACCAATCATGGTCTTCGGAGACCGAAGGACTACAGGGAATCGAAGTTTTTTTTACAAGAAAACAACGAATATCTGAATGTTTACAGCATGGATAGGAAAGAAAACATCTAATTTTTAGTTTTTAGTGCATATTTAACTTCACTTTAAATCAGTGTTTTATACGCGTGGCGCATGAAGTAAAATTTCGAGTTTAGAAAAGCCCCGCGAAAATTTGTCAAATTTTCGCGGGGCTTTTCTAAACTCGAAATTTTACTTCATGCTTAGTCTGGGAGTGAACAACACTCGTTTGAACCTTAAATTTAACTCTTTTAAAAAATCGACGTATGTAATATAATAAATCATTCATTGAAATCATAGAAAAAGATGCAAAATTTTACCTAAAATTAATTTTTAGAGTTAACTTTATAATTTGCTCAGCTCTTAATGGGTGAATATTCTATTCCTAAAAAGAAACCGTATTTATTTAATATTAAAGTTGCATTTAATACAATAACAAACTGTAAATAAATCGACAAAAATCTAGAAATATCGAAAATCTCGACATGTATAAAATCTTGACGGTCCACTCCCAGACTAAGCATGAAGTAAAATTTCGAGTTTAGAAAAGCCCCGCGTAGAAAATTTGTCGAGGGTCGCGTAGCGACCCGAGACAAATTTTCACGGGGCTTTTCTAAACTCGAAATTTTACTTCATGCGCCACGTGTATAAAACACTGATTTAAAGTGAATTTAAAAACGCACTAAAAACCAACCCAACTGCTATATTTTTTCAAAATTCGATGTTTTCTTTCCTATCCATGCTGTAAACCTTTAGATATTCGTTGTTTTCTTGTAAAGAAACTTCGATTCCCTGTAGTCCTTCGGTCTCCGAAGACCATGATTGGTCCTTCGAGCTGTAGCCTTTGTAAAATGGTAATAAACTTAGTAATCTAGAGTAATCCTTCAATTTGAAACTTCTAAGAACGTGTGTTGTCCACTCCCAGACTAAGCATAAAGTAAAATTTCGAGTTTAGAAAAGCCCCGCGTAGAAAATTTGTCGAGGGTCGCGTAGCGACCCGAGACAAATTTTCACGGGGCTTTTCTAAACTCGAAATTTTACTTCATGCGCCACGCGTAAAAAACACAGATTTAAAATGAAGTTCAATAACACATATATCATTATTAATTAAAATCATTATTTAATCAGATATTTAGTCGGTGGATGAACATTTTTGTTAATAGAAACTGATGGAATAAAATATTACTGGTTGCAAATAATAGATTCAAATTTATTTTTAAAGGATTTGTATCCGTGATTCAAAAATGAGGATTCGAATCTTTGATTCAAATCATATTTTTCACTCACGAATCCTTTATTCGAGTATTCGTGATTCGAATCATATTAGGTGATTCGGATTCGTGATTTGAATCCTGTTTTTGAGGATTCATCCCAGCTCTGATACACATTATGTATCCATATGAACACCATTTTTAACTGTTATATTTTGTGTTCAATCATGTGTATATTAGAGTTCTGCACGGGCCTGGGACTGGCCCGGCCCGGCCCGATCCTGAAATAATTGACTGAAGCCCGGCCCGTGTAAATAATAGAGCAGGCCCGGCCCAGTCAATATTTTAGTCTGAATAATTCAATATTTTAACGAAGTTTCAAAACACTAGTTTATAAAGATTTATCACACTTGTAAATATATACAGGGTGAGTTTTGTATGTTCTCTATGGAGATCTTAGAAACTATAAGAGATAAAAAACGGTTAAATGTTCAAAGTAGTGCAGTTTTACGAGCTGGATAAAAAAACACTTGTAAAATTTTCGAAAAAATCAAAGGCAAGTAGATATTTTGAAATTCACATTTTTCAAAATATCTAGTTAGTGTCGATTATTTCAGATCGATTTTTTCTCAGTTATTAAAAGAGATAGAAACAATCTATGAATGGCAAATTAGATAATTTTAAACTAAGAAATAAAATGTTATCAGATATTTTATATTGATATTAGTTTTCGAGATGTAACATAAACTTGCATTTTTTTAAATAGACACCACTTGAAATACTTATTTATTAGAATAACTGAGTTACTGCCAATTTTCTATTTCTTTTTACAAGAAAAAATAGTTGGCCATGAAAAAACTACATTTATAAAACAATTGCGGCTTATGGGAATATAGGAATTTGTTAAATTTTTGTCAAATTAGTTTATTCCTATACTTAACTTGTAGGAAGAAACGGAAATTGGTAGGAAAAAATGTCTATAAAAAAGCAGTTGTTTTTAACACTAAATAATTGACAAAAATACAACAATAAAACTAACTGCTACAAACAATCGTAATTGTTTTATTATAGTCATTATTTCATGGCTAACAATTTTTTTTTGTAAATAAAATAGAAAATAATTAAAAACTCAATTATTTTTGTAAATAAGTATGTCAGTGATATATCTGATTAAAGAGAAAAAAATCCCTTTCTAATGATGACACAGCCAACTATGGTCTCATTTTAAAAAATGTAAGTTTGTGTTGTATCTTGAAAACTAATGTTGATAAAAAGAATGTGATAAAATTTTATTATTTAGCATATAATTATCTAAAACTTTGCCATGTATAGTTTTTCTATCTCTTTTAATAACTGAGAAAACTCGATTTGAAAAAGTCGACACTTTTTACAATTTTCAAAACATCTAGTTACCCTTGACTTTTTCGAAAATTTTACAAATGTCTTTTTATCGTAAAATTGTATATATACTGCCTTTCAAAAAATCAGAACACCAAGTATTTGTTGCACGATTTTAATAAAATAAAATTTTTACAATTTTCAAAACATCTAGTTACCCTTGACTTTTTCGAAAATTTTACAAATGTCTTTTTATCGTAAAATTGTATATATACTGCCTTTCAAAAAAATCAGAACATCAAGTATTTATTGCACGATTTTAATAAAATTTACACAACTTGATCATGTAAACGAACTGTATCGATGATCAAAAAATCAACTTGAAAAACAAGAAAACAAATGAATAACAATTAATAATGTGTTGGGCCTCCACGATTTCCCAAACACTCATTAACACGTCGAGGCATGCTAGAAATCAGGCTGTCAATATCGACTTGGGGTATTTCATTCCAAACTTCGATAATTTGACCTCTAAGTTCCATTACAGTGTTAGCGGGGTGCTGTAAGTTACTTATTCTAACACCTATCATATCCCAAACATGTTCTATTGGCGATAGATCTGGAGAACGAGATGGCCGTAAAATGTTGTCAATATACCGAATCGCGTTAAGACTTGCTTCTAAAAAAACTAGAGGAGACCGACTACCATATGCTATCGCCCCCCAAACCATAACTCCCTGTGTAAGAGCCGTATGTCTTTCAACAGCAAATTGTAAAATTCTGCGTTCACCGCGTCGACGTCTCACTCTTCTGCGACCATCATGAGCCCATAAACAGAACCGAGACTCATCGCTGAAGATAATGTTATTCCATTCATGGGTCCAATGTTGTCTTTCCCTGCACCAATCAAGTCTTGCTTTGCGATGCTGCGGAGTAAGAGGTAGACACAATTGTGGACGGTAGGATCTTATACCAAAACTGCGGATTCTTCTGTAAACAGTAGCCATGGATACTCTTTGGCCATTTAGAGCCAACCAGTCATTTCCCAATGCCCGCGACGTTGTAAATCTGTCCCTTAAAGTTGTAAGACGAAGAGCTCGATCTTCACGCTCAGTGGTGCTTCTTGGACGTCCTGATCCAAGTCTACGTCGATTCTCCCCAGCTTCGGACCATCTAGACCAGCAGCGTACGATCACCGATACACTACGGCCTACCCTTTCAGCAATAGCACGAACCGAAAAACCCGCTTCTCGCATTCCAATAATGCGACCCCTTTCAAATTCACTTAGATGATGATATTGTGCACGCCGACGAACACGGGGCATCTTTTTATGTTTTACAAACTGAAACGTTAAACTACTCAGAGGCTACTTGGATATTAGAAGCAATTACATTAAAAAATCAGCAGCTCTTCATAATGGTGAAATCAAGGAAAAATACCATTAAATAGTCACCAAAACAATTGATTTTTTGATCATCGATGCAGTTCATTTACATGATCAAATTCTGTAAATTTAATTAAAATCGTCCAATAAATACTTTGTGTTAAATTTTTTTGAAAGGCAGTATATATTGTATATATATATATATTTATATAAAAAAAATGTATATATTTATATATATATTTGGCATTATATGATGTTATTTACTTTTAAATGCTAATATAATTATTGTTTTAAGTTTGTTACAGCTTAGGATTGTATTTCGGATAACTATTAGTTCAGAGTTCGTTTTTAAATTGTTATATTTAAAATAAAATGTTGCACTATGTTAATATAAATGTACTTCTAAAAATATCCATAATTTCTAAAATCAAATAGGTGCGGTCCTTATACTTCATAGTTATTATGTTTTTTTATTCGGATTAATTTAAAATTAGTTAAAGAAAACTAAATAAACAAAACTTTTTTCTGAATTTGTTGCCTAACGTTATCAATAGCTTACTGAGTAAATACAAAACGAGTGCGGCATATTTATACTTAAGGGATTATGGAAAAAATGTGGGGTTATTTGTTCAGAGCACCGAAATTAAGCAAATTGTTTTTGTATTTCTCCATCTGTATAGCTTCCAACAAATTTATTTTATTATTAAATAAGTGTTTTAATTTTTTTATATTATTTAGTTATAGTATGGTTTGCAACTGCTTACTAAATTTAATAGCTAATGATCTTTGGGTTTGTTTCCAAGATATTGTCAATAATCTGATTTTTTGAGTTTTAATTTAATTTTTTTTTTCTCGAATACTATTGTATCTAAATAGTTACAACTTTGACATTATATAGGCACTTTCTAATGAAAAATCTAGTACCATACTTGATTTTAAGGTAACTGTAACATTTACCCAGAAACCAGCGCTAACTTTTGTTTTTCTCGTGGGCACCGTTTTGGATTTACATATTTTTTCATAGAGT
Organism: Philonthus cognatus; assembly: GCA_932526585.2. Lineage (NCBI taxonomy): Eukaryota > Metazoa > Arthropoda > Insecta > Coleoptera > Staphylinidae > Philonthus > Philonthus cognatus. The sequence goes on along the minus strand of OW052243.1, from coordinate 66,145,770 downwards.
ACTTTTTTCTGAATTCAGTGATGTATCACACTTTATAATTTAAGTTACATTTGATATTTAATATGCAGTAGATAGTGTAAGAAAAACAGCGGAATTATGTTTGGAGGTAGATAGTAGTTTGTTCATACACTTACTATTTTTTTATTGCATATTGTTATTTAGGTTAAGTTTATCTTCTTTTTAATGTTTGTTACATATTTTAAGCAATGCCGTTTATGTTAAATTTCTGTGAATGATTGTAAGATATGTTTGACTTTTGAAATGAGGTAATTTAATACTCTCTACTTGGTAATAGTAAATACATTATTTATTGTCAAGATTGCATTTGAATTCAGTAATCCGGTACAGCACCATCAAGAAAAACTCGTTTTCTGTTCATTCTTACTTATATGAGTATCATACATGTTGAAAAAATGGCTTGACGCCATCTATTGCTAAAAAGAATGTTGAGAAATTGCCATGGTAGCATTTGTTATTAAAAGAACTCAGATTTTTATTATATTATACCCATGTCTGTACCACGCCCCAAGAAAAACAAAAGTTGGCAATAGTTTCTAGGCAAATGTTAAAATTATATTGAAGTCATGTATGGTACTAGATTGCTAATTAAAAAGTGCCTGTACAATATCAATGTTGTAAATGTCTCGACTTGATAGTTTTCGAGTCAAAAATTTAAAATTTAAAAAAATCAGTTTTTTAACAATTTCTTGAAAATAAAAAAACGATATTTTAAATTTGTTTTCAGATTATTATTGAGCCCTAAAATACGCAACTTAACCCCAATTCAACCGATTATCTATCTTTTCGAATAACCGAGAAATGGGCGCTTTAATTTTTTTTCTTCAGTTTGTTTTAATTGCACTTTTTATTTTATGGTTATATATATGTTTGTTAATTACCTTTCTGATTACATTTCTATTGTAATCTAATGATTCAGCTATTTATAATATTACGTTAAATTCTGTGTTTCTATTAGTTTTTAATCAAAATGCTTCGAATTTGTGCTTCCAAGGACTGTTTGAATGGGAATGAATATAATTAAAGGTGTGCGCTGATTTTCTAAATATTGTTACGAACTTGCTTCGTTCAATAACACAAGATGATTTGATTTATTCTGTTTATTTAGTAATATTTTTACACTTACTAATAAGTTTACAGTTTTCAATCAAGCTTCGTGTCAGCACTATTATTTCTATTGTCATAGCGACCGCACCCTATTTTTAGTCCCGAATCACTGACTCCTTTGATGACTATCGCTATATTGCCCTCTTCTTAGACGGTTTCGTCCCGAAATCTGTGTATGTTATTGCAGTCGAACTCAAAATGTCTTCCTGTGACTTGGTTTACACGAACAGATTCTTCATCGTTCGTCTCATATGGGCTCAACCGATTGAAATGAATAATGGTCTTCCAAACAAATGCTTTTTGATGCGGTAGATGACGTCATTAATTCATTTCATAACAGTTTCGCTGCAGTTTTGGAGTCAATCCTCATCTCGAAGTTTCTGCCTTGATCTGAATGAATATCCAACGGAACACCAAACTGACATATCAATTCCTTAACGAGGACATCAGCTGTTGTAGATGCATTGTGATTTGGTAGTGTGTAAGCTTGTTGTTGTACAACCAGACTAGATCGTTGTTCTAGCACCCTCCTTTAGTAGCCTTAATGTCATAACGATTCTTCATCCTATCACTCGCATCTTGGATGTTCCGTTTTACCCGTTCGTGAACGTACAGCTTTTGTTTCAGTTTGGAAACATAATCATCTCCAGCTAAACCTGTCTTGGTTTGCATCCAAACTTCAGGTCACATGGCATCCTGAGTTCTCTTTCAAATAGGATACTGGCTGGACTGAAGCGAGTATTCTCGTGTATGGCTGATCCATTTTCTAACAAAAACAATTGCCACAACTTTGGAAAGGTACTTTCCCATCGTTCGATTAATTATTTCCACCGTGCCATCTGACTGCGGATGGGGTGATCCTTGTCTTTTGAATACCCAAGAGATTGCATAAACTGGAAAATAGTTCACTCTCGAAGTTTCTGCCTTAATCTGAATGAATATCCAACAGAACACCAAACTGACATATCAATTCCTTAACGAGGACATCAGCTGTTGCAGATGCATTATGATTTGGTAGTGTGTAAGCTTCTGTCCATTTACTAAAATAGTCTATAGTTACCACTATGAACTTGTTCCCATTTTCTGTTTCGGCAAACGGGCTGGCAATATCAATAGCCAGTCGCTCGAAAGGACTTCTGACATTGCACTTTCTCAATGGGGAACGAGGCTTTATTTGCGGTCCTTTACTTTCTGCACACACCCTAAATTTACGGCATCATTCTTTGACATCATGTTGATATCCTGACCAATAGAAGCGCTCACGCACTTTGGCGGTGGTTTTCCGAATACCAAAATATCTACCAGACGTACCGTCATGTACCTGTTGCAGGACTTGGGGAAGTATTTTCTGTGGAATCAATGTCTGTGTTGTATTGGTATTGCCATAATCACTTTCAAATTTTCTTATTATGATTTCGTCTTTAATTATATTGAAGTCTTATTAGCGCTAATACGATTTCAATACTTGCGTTTCGGTGCCACTTCTTCCCAGACAGGGCGTTGACTTCTCCCTTTCCACTTCATCATTTCTCCCAAATCTAAATCTTCCTTCTAGTCTTTTAGCAATTGATCATTAGACCAGGTTGTATCGTAAACAGTCGTCATATATATCGTGGCAGACTTTTACTCAATCCACCGACAATGCATACAGTCTGCCTCGCATGGTCTTCGAGAAACGCATCGGCGTTTTGATGTATTCTGCCTACTCGATGCTCAATGTTGAAATCATGTGGCCACTTGTCCTTCCGGATGTTTTAAATTGCAGCAGCTATCTTAAAGCAGCATGTTGCGTTCTTAAAATAAATGCTCGGCCATATAAATACTTGTGATAGTGCTCAACCGATCTAACCATTGCTAACAATTCTCTTCTTGTCACACAATAATTTCTCTTCTGCTTAGACAGAGTTCCACCCAGTCCAGCATCGCTAGCTTCTGTGTCTAAGATGAATCCACCCCGTGGTAATAGGTAGCATAAAATTGGAGCACTAACTAAGAATTCCTTTAGATTCTCGAATGTCTTCTAGCAACCCTGATCCCAAGAGAATTAACGTGTTTCTTCTGTAAGCTTAGTTAATGGTTTAGCCATTGTGGAAAATCCAGGTACGTACCGGCGGTAATACTTGCACAAACCCAAGAAACATCTCTAGAAACAGGCCATTCTTTAATCACTTTTATCTTAGCTGGATCTACTGCAATTCCTTCTTTCGAAACCACATAACCAAAATTAACTCTCTCCTGTAGTAAATTACACGTTCTGGGATTTAAATACTTCTAACATAATATATAAAATTACGAAAATGTTTTTCGTGTAAAATGCATAAAATGTGTCTTAATTAATACAACTTAAAACAATAAATATCCATTGAAACAACTTCTTCCCGTGCAAATACACCTTCGGATATTGAATTATACAATGAAATATTTAAAATCTTATTTGATTTGTTACAACGCACTATCAAAGTATATGTAACATTTATGCCAAATTCTCTTTAAACCAACTAAAAAATAATGAAAAATGAAAGAAATAAGAAATGAAAGGACTTGGGTTAAAACTAATGTCTTAGGCCATCTATAGACGCTTTTTAAGATTTATCTCTCTTCAGTATAGCTTTGCTTATGACTTGAAAAAAAAATAGGAATAAATGACGGAGATTGGTGCACGGAGATTGTTGCATAGTGAATGAACAGGTACACAGAAATGGATTGAGTGAAAAATATGGTCGGTATTTACAGGGTAATTTTATATATTATGTTTAAAGTGTGCAAACTATAAGAAGCGTAAGCTTATTTTCTCCAACTCAAATATTTTTGAAGTGGAATTATTCTTACTTCTTCTAATATTTTCAAGTGATCTTTAAACGTCTTGCTAAGGATGACGTTGTCGTTCACATACACCAAACAGGTTTGCCAAGAAAACCTCGTAGAACACTCTCCATCAAACGTTCAAATGTCGCAAGTGCATTGCAGAGGCCAATAGGCATAACATTAAACTCCCTAAGGCCATGATAGGATCATCGTGAAAGCTGTCTACCGTATCTTTTTCATTCAACTCCAACTGCCAATATCCACTTTTTAGAGAATAATGTTGATCCTGACAAAGTATCTAGAGTGTCGTCTATTCTAGGTAACGGGTAGCTTTCTTTCTTGGTTACATTATTCAATTGCCGGTAATCTATACAGAACCTAGTGGAACCATCCTTCATTTTAGCACGCACAACTAGAGATGCCCCCGGGCTACTTGATGGACTGATGACCCTTTTTTCTCTTTCCATGTTCTCAATTATTTGTTGAGCCTCTTCTCGTTTCGGTGGTGGTAGCCTTCGACGGGGTTGCCTAATAGGCATAGAATTTCCAGTATGGATTCGGTGGTTAACGATTGATATCCTACCGCTGGGGTTACCTTCCAAATGGAAAACGCCTTTGTACCGTTCAATTAGGTGTTCGATTTTCTGTTGATGTTGTTTACTTTTTAAAGCCTGTTCTAAATAGTAAATCCCTCCATCTCTTTTGGCGTCTTGTCAGTGGCGACTCTATTAGCGTTGACGTCGGGTACAAAGTGACCTCACAATCTTTCAAATGCATAAGACGTACCGGAATTCGTCCTTTAGTCGCTACCGGTGTTTGAGCAACTACGATGCCTATTTCATTGATCATTTGCTGCAAAAAAGCGGTTGCGATTATTTCACTTCGGGATGCCGGGATGTTCGTATGTCACCACGCTGATAAAGTACATGTTCTTCTGCATCAACCGTCAATATTCTTTGGTTTAAATCCAAACAAAACCACAGCAGTTCATAACATCTGTACTAAGTATGACTTTATGTTCAATAGTGGCATGTCTCCAATTTCTATACTTGCTTCTATTTTTCAAAGGGTGGTGATTCTTGCGCCGGTTGCCGTCTTCAATCTCCATCTTAAATTCGTTAAGTTCTTGAGAAACTCGATTTAAGACTTCTGCATCTACTCCTCGTAGGCGTACCAGTCCTCATGAAGCTTCCTTGGCAGCTTCAATCTCTAACGCATGTATCAATGCTCTCACCATTGTTTTTGGTCTCGCCATCCGCAGGGTCTGCTGTACTTGTACATCCTTTAATCCGTCTATAAAAGCCTGGCCTCCTAGGCTTTCCGTGAAATTCTCTGGAGTTGAGAGATAGGTATATTTCACCATACGCGCAATACCCGATTGAAAATTCTGCAACGACTCAGTGTGTTTCTGACACCTAAACTTTGGTTAAGACTGGTAGACTTGCCGCATGTGCCCTTGACCATATCTCAATTCTATGGCTTGCACCAGTTTAAAATAGTTGGTCAGTTCGTACTCTGGAAGTGTTTGCAAAATGCCCAGTGCAATTCCTCTTAAGGCCATAGTCAACGCGATAGTCTTCTCTTCGAGCGACCATCTATTACTCCTAGCCGCAGCCTCGAACTGTTTTTGGTAGTTTTCCCCAAGCAACAGTACGATCATAGGTGGGGGGTTCAATATAAGGTGCAATTTCTCCTACCTTATTTTCTACGTTTGAACTGGTTCCGTGGTTGGTGTTGCCCAGAAAATTTCCTTCCGCAATATGGATACCAGAGGGCCTTTCTTCTAAAATGTTAAATCTCTGTTCCATTCTCTCCATTAGTTTTCTAATGTGTTTCTCTGTATATTCCATCCTCGAGCATGCGGTAACGTTCCTCGATATTTTTACCATGTTCAACAAATGTCTTCTATTTATTTTGATGCATTCTGATATTCTTTTCAATGCTTCTTGATTGTTTCAGAAGCTTATTTCCGAGCGTCTTCGAATATATAGTTATCTGGATCCTTACTCATGTCAATTAAATGTTCTTTCAACATATTCTTCAATATTTCCTTCTTTCCTGAAAAGTCCAAATCCCGTTCTTCGAGCTTCCTTCTCAACTTAGATACTTTCAAGTTATCCATGGTGGCTATAATAACAATTTAATTAGTTTAAACTTTCTTAATAGATTCAAAAGATCCTCTTCTTTCAAGTCCAAATCCAATTTCTGACACCAATTGTTACGAACTTGCTTCGTGTAATAACGCAAGAGGATTTGAGTTATTCTGTTTAATTAGTAATATTTTTACACTTTATAATATCTGTTTACACTCTTCAATCAAGCTTCGTGTTAGCACTATTATTTCTATCATCCTAGCGACCGCACCCTATTTTTACTCCCGAATCACTGACTCCGTTGATGACTATCGTTATATTGTGTTCAATTCTAATTTATTGCAGTTTCTATTTGTTATTAAATCTATGAACGGACTATTATTTCTGACTATTTTCTTGTAATTCAAAGGTGAAGTTAATACTTTCGTAAATTTTGTTTAATGATTCTAAAAGGTTTCCTATATTTACATTTTTATTTACAATTGCGACACATCGTCTATATATCGGTACCAAAGTTTTGGAAAATTTGATATTAAATATTTAGTAAAGTTTTCTAGATTATTTAGAAATATGTAAGCAAGGAAAAAGGATAGTGGATGGCCTATTGCTGTTCCAAAAGTTTGCTTATAGAATTTATTAAATTCGAATGTATTGAAGACCGTAACCATTCTTGTTAATTCTTAGTATTGATCTATTTCATTATTCGGTGTTGCATTGTCAATTAATAATTGTTGAAGTATAATTAATGTTTCTTTAATAGGTACACTTGGGAACAGGGATTCTACATCAAACGATATCAAAACTTTAATCCACGTTTTTTCCCATAATCCCTTAGGTATAAGTATCACGCACTTCTTTTATATTTAATCAGTAAGTTATTGATAATGAGCACGTAGTGCTCGAAATGTACATTTAGCATTAATAAATGTTTTTAGTGAAAAAAGTGTTAGTGTTTTATTAGGTTTAATTATATTTATCTCTTCACGTAACTTAAAAAAATACATATATATGGACAATTATTACGATAGATTCCGGACTTGTGGTACTATACGCACAAATAGAGGCCTTCCTCAATGTTTAAAAAATGCAACTAAAAACAGGGAAAAGGCAACGCCTTTTTATGAAGATAATCCCCACTATAATATATAATCCAAAAACGTATCAAAATCCCGTTGAAAATGTATTTTGAAAAATGAAAGAATAAATACAATTTTTATTATGGCTGACCAAATCTGACAAACGTCATAAAATTTCAAATTTTCGAATGCTCGGCTGTCGTTCTACCGGCTGATGTATGTCCCAGAAATGTCAATTCAGACGTAAATCACCCCCTCCGACCACTCGTTACCTCCAAATCGACCGAATAAAAAAGTTGCAAACACGGAAATTCACGAGTTGGGTGCCGGCTGTGTGCTGTTGATCAGGCTACGCATTACAGAAAACGACGAAATCCGTGCAGAATTCGATTTTTGTTGAGCGTTTGAAAAATCCACCGCGTAAATTGTAAAACGACAAACTTGCTCACCTCTGATGGGTCACGGCCAACACAACGGGACTACTTGCGACGCTCAAAAGTGCAGGTTTAAATATCCGTTTTTTTTTTAAATGTTTGACGTTTCATTTTTAAATTTAAAATGTTTTGCTTAAAAATACGTCTAAAACGTGCAGAATACAATTCTAAGAATTTAAAATTTTTTGTATCCACAAATAAAACATTTTGCGGGCAAAACATATGATTATTTTTTTCAATAAATAACTACAGGATGACATAAAAAGTATTAAATTTAATAACTTTTGTTTTGGCCAAATCTGTCGGCCGATTTAATTTTTTTCAAAGGAGTTTGCAATGGTATGGCCTTCATAGTTGTACAAAAAATGTCTTTTCTAACATTGAAAAAAAAATTATTGACATTCGATTCCGTTTCAGACACATTTTGCAAGCGCAGCGAGCATATTTATGACTCTGGCGCGGCACACTTGATTTTTTTCAGACGAATTAAAAAATCACAGTTCCGTTTGTATCCGCCGTCAAACGTTGAGATTTTGCACATATTTGGCGGGGTCTACAATCTGTGTGAGTTTTGTTCCATTAGCTCATCATGGAACGGAGTTCGGTCAAGCAACGTCGCGCGTGTTTAGTGGCGGATGGGTGACCGGAGATTTATTAAAAACGACAGCTCCCTTCGTGTTTAGCGTGGAACATTGAAATTTTGCACATAAGCACTCAAGGGTGAGGCCTACAATGTGTGAGTTTCGTCTTTTTTGCTCATCATCGAATCGATATATTAATTTGTTTAAGTTTTAACGCATACAAAACGTTTTAATTTAGCAACAATTACAGCACGAGATAACGTTGCGACAACTACAGCACGCGGCTCTACAAAATGTAAAAAATCGATTGATCTAGCTTAATTTGGACGGGCGATATAAATATTTTTTGGTTTTTCTCATTTTAAACAATTTACGATTTTCAAGGTTGGAAAATACGTGAGTGGGAAAGAGATAGATTTATACAGGTTACTACGTAAAATGTTGATTAAAGGGGTACTCCTTTCGATTTTTGGTCAAACCATTTTTTTTCTAATGCCACCAAAAAAATCCTTATTTTTTTCTATGACGTGCATGGTATTTTTTATTCATTTTAGCCAGCCGCAAGTATTTTTTTAGAGACAAAGTTGCAAAAAATGCTTCATTGAATTCCCTTTTGAAGTGCCCGTCGGGTATCGTTGTGCGAATTATTATGTGAAAACCAGACATCGGAGCACCAACAGAGCTGCAAAAGTGCCAGGGGGGAGATATCAGGGTGTCTATTAAAAAAAAAACTCGGACGAAATCCATGCAGAGTTCGATTTTTCGTGAGTGTCGCCAAAATTCGAACCGCTAACCTAGCAAAACTTTATACATTGGGTTTGCCCACGCCGAATAGGATCCCCTAATGGGTCAATTCCAAGGCAAATCAGCACCCCCGACACGAAAAGATCACTCGCGAACCTCAAATCAGCCGAATAAAAAAGTTGAGTATTTATGGAAATTCAATTCTCTCCTTTCATTTTAGAGCACCTTGGCAATTGTCAGACATCTCTAAACAGTTAACGTTCGCTTTGCTTTTCCCAGACCCAATCAAACCCCCAGACGGATAAATGCCGACGTAAATCAGTGCCCTCGACTTGTTAAGAAACTACTTTTTCTACATTGGATCTTGCTCTCTCTGATAGGCCAATTCCGACGTTCCAAAACAAGACCGACACAACAAGAACACTCGCGACGCTCAAAAGTGTTGATTAACAAAGTTATGAATAGATATGGCTCGTTCGTGAATGATTCGTTCAAAAAGAACGATTCTGTACGGTGATTTGAATGAACTGATTCCGTATTTCAAGAAGAATTGATTCGTTAATGATTCATTCACTCGAGACGACCGATCGAACGGTTTTGGTCGAGTCTGCCCGAATCGGATGACTAATTCGTTTGCTCAAATCCCCGCGCAACATCAACTCCGCTTTGTGCAGGGTGGTTTAATTTCGATGTTGGTTGTGGGCATCTCGGTAAATATAAAATAAACAAAAAATCCGATAGCACAGTCGCGATTTCTTTTTTTGAGACTAGGATAATGCCGAAAACAGCAGTGCACCATCTTGTTTTTTTCAGAAGTTATAGGGCAAAATCGGGTTTTCTTGATTTTTAACTTTAATTAATATCTTGCGTAATTTGTAAGATAGACAAAAATTATAAATACCTTCTTATGGCACTTTTTTTAGTAGGATCCAGTGGCGTAGGTATTTTTTTATTTTATGCACAGATTTTCGAGTTATGGCCAAATTATTTTTTTAAAATGTAAATCATAGTTGGCTTTAACATAGTTAATAAAACTGATTTTAAAAAGTTTTGTAAATTTATCTTAAAAAACAGTGTTACTATAGAGTAGAAACTAGCTTTAAATCTGCCAAATAATACAATACGGAAGACAATAGCCATTTTTGATCATTTGCATGCTCAGTTTTAATTATGATAAACATAAATAATAATAATAATAATTTTTGAGTAATAAATATTTTATTAGGCAGAACATAATTTCAATTTCTAATCTTGTTGGAAGAACAGAACTCTTTGCTGTTGCAATGGAATAATTAATAAAAATGATGGCTATTGTCTTCCGTATTATATTATTTAGCAGATTAAAAGCTGGTTTCTACTCTATAGTAACATTGTTTTTTAAGATAAATTCACAAAAGTATATATTTTTGAAATCAGTAAAAGAACACTCTTATCAACTGTGTCAAAGCCAACTATGATTTACATTAAAAATAAATAATTAGCTATAACTCGAAAATGTGTGCATCAAATAAAAAAATGCCTACGCCACTAGATTTTACTTAAAAAAGGTGTCTTAAGAAGATATTTATAGTTTTTGTCCATCTTACAAATTACGCAAGATATTAATTAAAGTTAAAAATCAAGAGAACCCGATTTTGCCCCATAACTTCTGAAAAGAAACAAGATGTTGCATTTTTGTTTTCGGCATTATCCTAGGCTCAAAAAAAGAGATCGCGATTGCGCCATCGGTTTTTTCTAACTCTTATATTTACCGAGATGCCCATAAGCAACATCGAAATTAGACCACCTTGTAATCGCATGACTAATGCGTTTGCTCGAATCCGTGCACAACATCAACTCCGCTAGTACCTTCGATCTGAATCTGAATCCGCCCGAATCGGATGACTAATGCGTTTGCTCGAATCCGCGCACAACATCAACTCCGCTGGTACATTCGATCTGAATCTAAATCCGCCCGAATCGGATGACTAATGCGTTTGTTCGAATCCGCGCACAACTTCAATTCCGCTTTGTACATGCGATCTGAATCTGAATCCGCCCGAATCGGATGACTAATGCGTTTGCTCGAATCCGCGCACAACATCAACTCCGCTGGTACATTCGATCTGAATCTAAATCCGCCCGAATCGGATGAGTAATGCGTCTGCTCGAATCCGTGCACAACATCAACTCCTCTTGTACATTCGATCCAATTCTGAATCCGCCCGAATCGAATGACTAATGCGTTTGCTCGAATCCGTGCACAACTTCAACTCCGCTTTGTACATGTGGACTGAATCCGCCCGAAACGATTTTTCACTACTTGCAAAATCGAACCCGCTGCGCCAGCCTTTATTGATATTTTTTACGACTCGACGCGTAATTTTATCAGCTAATGTTTGTTCTCTACTTATGAAACAAATCACAGAATATCTACAAGATGAATTCAAGCCACCGAAGTTTTAAGTGAATTGGCTAGCTAACGCCATCTAATGCTCCATAGTGGCATCGTCAATGACACGAATGCACAAGTGCATATATAGGTCACTGTTTTGTCCACGTAGCTATGCTCTGTGTAACCACAGATAACAAATATCAAAATTGTATTTGAGTTCAGTATTTCAAAGTTTTATTTGGAACAGCTTTACTACTGAAAAGGCAAAATTATTTGATAATTTAAAAATTAATATAACAAAATATTTTGAATTATAGTTAAATTTGTATATATTTGCTGTATTTTTTATAGACATATCTTTCGAATAAACCTATCATCTTTGCTTAAATTATACAAGTCAATTCCCTTAAAACGGTATTCGCTCGTTTAACAGATGTTATTGGGTCGGCCGTCTATCTCGGCGCCGTTCGGTATGGAACGAACATATATTATTGTCATTATTATTATTACTATTAGTATTATTATTATTACGCGTAGTTAATTGACGGTAAGAAATGGTCACGGTGTATGAAACAAGTGTCTATCATCACTATAAAAGGAGATTAAGGCGAGAACGAACTATATTATTATTATTATTATCATTATTATTATAAGTGATTCGTTTACGAACGATTCATAAAGAACGAATCACTTTTAAGAAATTATTCGGTTGATTCGAATTACCTAAAAGATTCGAACTTCCCATATCTAGTTATGAATATCCGGGTTTTTCAATTTTTAACGTTTCAATTTTAATCTTTAAAAAATAGAGTTACTTTAAAATACGCCTAACGGAAGCGGAATTCAACTCTAAGAATTACTAAGACTAATACTTCGAATTCTTCTATAGACAGATTGTATGGACTTATCAAAACAGTGCCGAAGAGCCGCCAGCTAAAGAATACGATCTTTACGATAATTTGTGCTTTTAGGACACCCGAGTCGCAAATGTCGTCGTTTCTCATGTGGTTCTGTCCATCTTCGCCAACATACAAAATATCTAGCGACACTGCGTTCCACACGATTACCAACATTACAAACGGATAATCCTGTTTCTTGTAGACTGATTATTCTACCTCGTCCAAAGTCACTCATTGAGCGATACATTGCGCAACTTCGAATGTGTGGCATTCTGTACAATCGACTTGTGCTAATTAAACTTAAAGTTTGGTTTAAAGTAACTAATTAATAAATAATGTCAAAATTAAAAACAAAATAATTTCATTGTCTATGTAGTTGCCATAGACAATGAAATTATTTTCTCAATTTTATTAGTCTAATTTTGTTGAAATTTTATAGTTTCTTAGCACGAATAAAATACACCATTCCTGAAAATTTCATTAAAATCAAACCCTGTTTACTAGGTGTTTATTTACTTATGGCAGGCAGTATATGTGATCGACACATCAGAGACAACATTCTCAGATTCAAGCCGATACACCAATACCAACACGTCTACACCCTAGGTAAAAGCACCGACTCCGCTCTACATTTTCTAATCTCAAGGATATGGCAAACGATAACGAATAGAATAACCACACTAGGCTTGATAAAGCATCCTTCCAAAATATTGGAAAGGCACTTAACAAAACCGGTGTCAACAACATGCTTTGCGAATGGATGGAGAACATGCTCTGCGGCGGACAAGTAACAGCATTTCGCAGATGCTACAATAACAGCATCCTGCAGATGTTACGATAACATCATCTGTCACCAGAGGCTGTCCGCAGGGTAGAGTCCTATCGCCATTCTTGTGGGCATTTCTGGTGCCCACAAGAGTTCTATACAATAGGATATGCGAAGGACATAGCAATACTTTTCAAAGGGAAATATGAAAACTTTCTCTGCAATAGAATGCAAGAAGCACTAAAACTTCTGGAGGACTGATGCAAAACCAGCTCGCTATCAGTAAACTCCACAAAGACAGAGGTAGTGATGTTCAGCAAGAAACACAAAGTAGAAGCATACACGCTACCAACACTATTTGAGACTGAACTAAAGTTATCACAAGAAGTCAAATACATAGGACTTTATCTAGACTCCAAACTTAACTGGTAAAAGTACCTAGAACACAAAACTGAGAAAGCAAGCAAAGCTTTCTGGCAATGCAGAAGGGCCAAAGGTAATACATAGGGACTATCTCCGCAGATAGCGTTATGTATATACATAGTTATTATTAGACCGGCGCTCGAGTACAGAGCCCTAGTCTGATGGACGCGGACTGACCAAAAAGGGGAAAAACAAAAACTAAACAACATACAAAAGCTGGCCTGTACGTGCAAAATAGGGTCGTTCAAAATAATACCCACCGCGTCGATGAAAACAACACTTTGTCTTCCACTCATTGATATTCACATCGATGAACACATGGTGCCATGTGCCATGAACACATGGTTAGATCGAATCATAACTGAAAGACACGGATAGCATACTTAAATGGGTACCTTCCCTTCTGAAAACCAAAACAGATCACAATATTCCCCAGTATATCTTCAAAAGGAAATACATCGTTAACCCAAACCAGCAGAAACCATCGGAAGACTGTGTAGTGTTCACAGATTGATCAATGACAAAGATATTCTATGGGGCTGGCATATACTCCGAAAACTTGGCTATCTGGAAACGTCTTTCGATAGCAGCACACGCCACTGCAATACAGACCGAAATCTACGCAATTTTATAAAGCGCTAAAATAATCATAGACGAGAAAATCTGTGAACAGAGCATTACCATCGCCACTGGCAGCAAAGCAGCATTAGAGAAGTTCAATATAACATCTGACAATACACAACTAATGGGGGGCTGCAAGCCCACAGCCCTTATGGACGAGCCGCCACTGGTTAAGGAACATCGTATTAACCACAAGATAGTGGTTCTCAACCAGCGTGCCGCGAGCGTAAAAGGTAGAAGAGTACCCTTTCGAGAGTTTTCTGAGAAACCCTAGGAGACTTTCACAATCTATCCTTTTAGTTATTTTGGGACATTTCTATACGACTTGTTGTAGAGCTGCTGGTGTAGTTTTCTCTCAAGAGCAGTTATGTGTACCAGATTATTATATCACAATAAGCATCATTACTAATATTTAGAAAACCAAAGAAACAATTAATACTATTGTTCATTTTATACAATACACTGTTTGATTGGATGCAAAATGTTCACTAACCTGTTTTTTGTCAAGGCTTGTAAAAGATTGTTAAATCAAAATAATACTCATGTTAATAATAATTACAATTGTGACCCGTACCTTAAAAACCACACCCAAATATCCCTTTTCAGAAAACCCTAAATACAATTAATACTATTGTTTTATATTTTTTTACAAAAAATACGAATAATATTTATTGGAGTATAATACAGATTATATATTTTTTTTATGATCACGTCGATAATTGTATTAATATTAGGTTTTTTAATTGAAATCCTCTTATATATTAGTAGAAATGTTTTACAAAGTAATCACCGGAAAACAAGGAAATTATGATTGTACGCTTATGCGCTGACTACATAAACAGACCAGGTGATTATTTATTTGACTTACAATAATTCATATCAATATGTAAAGAATATGAAATGCACACCGAAAAATGTGCTTTTTTTTAATAAACTGTTATATTGTATAATAGGCATTATCGCTTATTATAATGACTTATTGAAGCATTGCATATTTTCTATTTTCTTTTGATGTGGAGGCTCAGAATTAATTTAGTAAAACAAACATTATACTACAGACAGTAGCAAGTGGTTCAATCAATATGTTGAAATAACTCCAAAAATGGCATTGTTAAAATTACTACTGTTTACCTTAATGTCAAATGATATTCTCACTGAAAGTTGTTTATATTACTCAAATTTATTTCCCTGTTTCTATTTTATTTTCTAATAACTGTTACAAACAGTATTGTCTGCAAAACAAATAACTTTTTACTTTCCTGTATACACATATACAGATTTAATTCTTATCAATAACAAAACATTGTTTAGCAAGAATAATTATGCAAAAACATGTTGTTGCAGTCTAGCAGATTTTTAATTCTTTTTAAAATTAGATAAAATATGGAAAATCTAATTTTTATTGACAAAGAAAGCATTTAATATTTCCAAACTACCGGTTTTGACACTTTGCACAGAATTAAAACCTGGCAATGTGTTTTCTCCCGATTTTGTTTCTGATGCGGCCTTGATAATGGGAAGTACAATGATGGACACATTACCATTTATTTAATAAGTAAAATTTGAAAGAAATAATAATTTTTTTCTTTTTTAAAATAAATGAAAAACAAAAATTTATATAAGTACACAAGTGGCATATCATTCATATCAGCATATGCTCTTATAAGAAATAAAAACAAATGTCCATGTTAAACAAGCAAAACAAACCTTTGTGTCACTTTTTTTTTCAAAAATAAATACAAAATCTTTTATTTTATCATAATTGCATAGCAGCAATTGAAGAGATGTGTATTTTGATTGACAAAAGTCGAAAAACCTTTTCATAACATAACATTGATTTTTATTCTTATTTTTCACTATTCACATAATGGAAAATACTTAAGAAAAAGGTTGAAAAACTAAAAATTAAACACAATTTACCAACACGGACTTTTTGTGATGAATTATTTATTAATAATAGTAACATGAGAATTCCTCTTCATTTATGAAATTATGATATTTTATTGAATATTAAAAGTAACCCTTTAAATTTCCTTTACATTATACTCTTAATAATATTAGCATACACAAGGAGTCATTGTAAATATTAATTCTTAAAATTCCCCTCAGGTGATACTTTGAGTTGTGAAGAGATATTACAAATATATGAAGCTTCGTGCAAAAAACACCAAACCATTGAATTAGATGTCATCAAAAGCCAAATAATGGTAAGTGTAATTATAACTCAGTCAAATTATTATTTGTTAAACCAAGTGGAATCCGCTTATAGCAATATTTGAGGGACAGCTAGATTTTGATATTGTATTACTATGACCTAGCATTACATCTAGTATTGTGATGAAATTTTCAAAAACTTCCCTATGAATAAATTGTTTTTTTATATTTATGCAAGTAAATAAAACACTATTCACCTCGTATAATTCATTTATTTAGTAACTACAGTCAACTACCATTATCAAACTTCAGGACCGCTAAAATTATATTGATAACAATGTATTTCAAACTTTTTCCACTTGGTGCTCCTTTAGCCAGACAAATATTTTTATGACCCTAATAATGAAGGGAGAAAAAATAGTTTTCATTAAAATATATGCAAGCCCCAAATTTATTCAATGATCTCATTTTAGTAGCAACCAGAGAGGAGACAACAAATAGCAGCTGTATCTTGGCACTAGCCAAGGCACTATTTTGTTCGCTCCTTGTTTGTAGCCCACACTTTGAAAAGCTCTTATATATTTTTCCCATATTATAAAAATCTGGTCAGGCTTATACACTATTATCTTATTTGTGATCATTTTTCCCTGTCTTTCCAAGATTATATCTCTGTAGATTTACAAATTTCTCCATAGGCTCAATATGTCCCAGCCATTGCAATTGTCTCCACTTAATTTCTTTTTATATTCTTACACGCTTATATAAGTCAGGTTGTATGTGAATTAATTCACAGGCTGTCTACCATGTTAGGGTCAGTGTTTTCCACATACATATTTACTTTTGAAATGTTTGTGCCTTTAAAAGATATAGGTATAAGTGATTAATTATTAAACATAATTAGTAATAATAAGCAACATGTTTATGATCTCTGGTAAATGCGCACATATGTATTTAACAGGGCTGTGGAGTCAGTGTCGAAGTTGTTTAGTCAGAGTTTAAGCATTTTGACCGGAGTCGGTGTCGTGGAGTAGAAAATGTTGTATAAGTTCCAATTTATTGTTAATATAATTATTTAGATGTAATTTTAGTGAAAAAGTTTTATTTTCGTACTAGAATTTCAATTATGCAGATGCAGTAGCATTCAAATATGCATTTCTAGGGCAAACATTTGCCTTCTGCTCTATAGTTTTATAACATACCCGGAGTCGAAGCAGGAGCAGGAGTCGGAGTCAGATTTTTGAAAACTAGCGGAGTCAAAGTCAGATTTTCATGTGCCGACTCTAATACTAATAATCCAATAAGGAAGGTGATGGGATGTTTATTGACGGCTAATGAATAATCTATAGTGGATCGGGTTGGGAAGAATTGTGGCTGTATTAAATCTGTCATCGTCAGCACCCACCTTGCACACGGAATTCCCATTTTTCAAGTCTCACCGTTAAACCAAACAAAAATCTATACTACTATACTTAATCATCCACACCATATATTATGAACGCAGAAAACCTGAGGTGCCCAAAAAGTAAAATACATTTCAAATTAAAAAATTCTGTTTAGATTTTATTTTTGCAAGTTAAAGATTGTTTGGCGGGAGGGCAGCAGCAGCCGCAACCACAGTGGGGCCCATTGTAATTCCTTCCTCCTGATGGTTAGACCATGTCAGCAATTGCTACGATTTATGCGTCGATGAGAGCCGCAGTTAGTTTATTTACTGCTACCTTGATTTCTTGCGTGTATTTGTACCGGGTGTTAAATAAAAGGTAGCCACCTGCTGTATCTCAGAAACTATGCATCGTAGCATATTGCGATAAAAAAAAAAAAATAGTAAAAATGGCCAAGAGAAATCGATGGAAATTGTTTTAAAGTTTCTAGCTTTGCCGCTAGAGGGTAAAATCTCTGCTGCAACAGATATAAAAAGGTTGGAGAGTTCACTGTGGTGTGTGTTATGTTTTATGATATTAATATTTTTGCAGAAATAATGTAAAAAAATTGTTTTTGTACCCATTGAAAGCCTGTTTATTAATTCACATGCACCCTGCATTTTGAATTTATTTCGTAGATCTTTTTAGTATACATACATACAAGTCCGTAGCCAGGGATGGGGGGTATATTTTTTTCTGGCTACGGCCTTGCATACATATATCATAAGCGTAAAGCATTTTTAGTTGAATAATGGTTATGTGTATTCTTTTTTTAGCATTCCGTGATAGGTACTTTGATTTTAGGATTGTGTCTAATATGCTGTTATTATCTTTTGTCAACTTGAATATTATCTCTGCTTCATCCTCATATCTGTTACCTATATGTTAAGGTCCCGAAAAGCATGTAATTGCTTGTCTCGTTTAATGATAATTTAACAAAGTTTGTTCCCCTTGTACCCTGTACACTGAATGCAGCATTTGTTCAGTATCCTTTTGCACTTTTCCAATACTTTTAAATATCTAGTGCCTTTTATATAGAACTTTAAATTATGTGATGCTTATTTTTTTTTTAAAGAAAAACGGAGAAAAAGAGTAGCATTTATGATTCCGATCAACGAGAAATACTCGTCTTAGCAATGGGTGTACTTTGAGGTGTCGATATATCACTATTATATAGTTAATAACAAAATGTAATTGTAAATGGTGAACTCCCTAAGACAATTAATTAACTATCATTTATCAAAAATCACGAAAATGTCGTGATCCTACATCCTTCCCTAAGAGAATTACCTAAAAAAATAATTATTGATAAAAAGTCGTCATCTTCTAACCCGATCATTTACGAAAAACTAATAACTCTACATAATTGTAGTGTAAATACCCGTTACACTGGGACAGACCATTTTTTAAAAGTAGTCATGTTTAGTGATGGGCAAGATCGAGTATCTCAAGGATCGATCAAGCGATGATCGATCAGTTGAAGGATTGAGAAGATCGATCACAAGATCGATCTGATAAATAAAGATTACGTTGATCAAAAAAAAAACGAGCCGCTCGCAAAGATCGAGCCGATCGAAAAGATCGAGCCGATCGAAAAGATCGAGCTGATCGAAAAGATCGAGCTGATCAAAGCGATCAAGCCGATCAAAACGATTGAGCCGATCGAAAAGATCGAGCCGATCAAAACGATCGAGCCGATCAAAATAATCATTTGCAAGGATCGATCGTTTTGATCGGCTCGATCTTTTCGAATCGCGCAGTCGATCTTATTTGATCATTACTAAACAATTACTTGTTATATAAATACTATGACTAAATTAATTAATACAATAAATTTATTTTATGCTTTTTGGTGTAATTATAATTAATTTTGATTGCAAATACGAAAAAGTGAGTATTAATAAATAAATTGCAGACTAGAATTTTCCCGATCTGCCACAATACAATATTTACATTCTACGAGTAAATTTAATTAACCGGAAACGAAAGAATGATTATGTATACTAAAAAAAAAAACTGGAATTCGGCAGAAATATTGAATGTGGTTACTATTCTAAAGATAAGTATTGACATATCATTATATATGTAGAATACGAAATATGATTCTTTCACGTCAAATATTTATGTTTAGTGAATTTTTCGGATTTTATCGCAACGGTCAATATTTAATTATGTATACCCAAGTTACTCACTGAGATAAATCACAATTGACTTTTTTAATTGTCATCGACATAGTTTGTAGTAATGATGGAAATAATCGATTATTTTTAAGCGAAATATTTTAATAATTGATTAAAATAGTAGTTAAAAATTAGTATGAAGTTAACGTTTAAACCGCGAATAAAATGAACAATTAGAACAACATAAGACATTTATAAACGGGGGTATTTTTGGGGGTGGTTCTTCCGAGGGATGATATTTCAGGTAAAGTTTTTTTATGGGTGGTTGTTTCGGAGGGTGGTTTTCCAGTAATATTTTTACAAGGCGTGGTTCTTTAAAAGGGTGTTTTTTTTCGAGGAGTGATTTTTATAGGGGTGGTTTTCTCGGGGTGTGATTTTCAGAAATGGTTTTACAGGGGCGGTTTTTTGAGGGGGTGATTTTCTGGAATAGTTTTACGGGGGGTGGCTTTTTGAGGGAATTAATTTTGGGGGGGGGGGGTTGTTTCTTTCTGGGGATGTTTTTTTTTTTCGGGAGTGTTTTTACAGAAAGTCTTTCAGGGCGTAGTTTTTGAGAGAGTGATTTTGCAAGACGTAATTTTGTTTTTTTATGGCCCGTGGTTTCCATTAGGTTTTTTTCTCCCGGGGGTGATATTTCGTAGTAGTGACGATTACAATTTTTATAGAATTATAATTATTTAATTATTATTTTACATTCATCATTTATTTTATGAATTATTTAATACACACTAACTTTTTTTGTGATTTTCTGAACATATTTTACCTGCAAATTTTAAATAAAGCAAATTAGAAGTAATTTATTTACTTTGAAAGCTTAGGAATGAAACCTCCTAGGCCGATCGATCTGCTCGAAAACATCAAACCGCTCTATAGCATGCAGATAGAGCAGCTTAAGCCGTACAACTTGATCAGTTGTCTCCAGCCGACCGATTTGATCAATTTGCTCGAGCCGATTGATTATTGGACTAGAACCATTCGAAAAGATCGGGCCGCTTGAAAAGATCGAACCGCTCGAAAAGATCAAGATGTCCGAAAAGATTATGATCGAAAAGCTTGAGCCGATCAAAAAGATCGAGCCGATCAGAAAGATCGATCCGATCGGTTGCATGGATCGATCGATCGATCTTTTTTGATCGATCTTGCCCATCACTAGTCATGTTTATTTAAACAGTTTGTCTCTTCACAAATATTAAAAACTGCTCGAGATTTTGTGATAAAACAGTTAATCCAGTAGGTTCACTATCGGTGATTTGCAAAATCAGCTGCCTATGTGTTCACAAAATAATAATAAATACTACTTAAATTAAACATGTGAAAATACGTATTAAAAACAGACGCGGATAAAACTGCATGTGCTTTACATGTCAATTCTGCGATGAAAATAAAACATAAAATAATTATACAAACATTTTATTTCATCTTTATTTGTGCATTATAATGATCTATTTTTTTTATCTAAAAAAAGTATGATCATCTAAAATGGGCACACTGAACGGGAAACCCTTGTAAAGTGGCCAAGTCGGTCTCAGAGAAGCCACTTATTTGAATAAAATAATGACGAATTCTTATTAGTAACATTTGTAAACCTCTCGTTTTAAATTATTGAGTTATAATTTTAAACCCTTATGCCTCTTATGGTATTGGGCTCTAAATCAACCTTTTTTTAACTGAGGGAAAATTTTACAATGTTTGCATTTTACACGAAAAACATTGTCGTAATTTTATATATTATATTAAAATAACATTTACATATACCGCATTAAAACGGTAAAACCCAATTCAACTGGAGCTTTTATAAAATAGTGTTCCAGTAGTAGGGGGAGGTGTTGTAGTTGAATAACGGTAGCAAGGGTGAATAAATACGGGATAATTGGTATTTATATCATGGTTGGGTGCTTAAGCCGAATGGTTATGGTAGGAGATTAAAGTGTTGTTAGGGTAGTGGGGATGGCGTGGATGCAGAAAGCAGTTCGTATATTGGGTGGACCCAGTAGCTCGCTTGCGGTCACACATGACTCGCTGCGCTGGCGACAGATTTTAATAACAGTTAATAGTTTCGGTGGGCGGAAAGAAGAGTGGACGCAGCTAACGCCTCGTGCTGCTTTTGTGGAGTCGATGTGCAGAACTCGGCTGACGCCCCGTTCTACGGGCGTAGCACTTGGCTGTCGCCTCGTGCTGCTTTTAGTGGAATTGCTTTAATGCTGAGTAGAGATGGGCGAAATGGCTCTTTTCAGTGAGCTGGTTAACAATATCTGACTTACTTTAAAGAGTTGGCTCAGTGAGCCAGCTCAAAAGAGTTACATAATTCAGTTACGAGCTAGCGATCCGCCGAGAGTTCTGACTCTTAGAGATTCCTCTGATTCGCCAATTCATTCAATTAAGCGACGCGGTGATTAATTATTTCAGTTATGAGTGAATATTTAATCAAAATTATAGTAAACGCGTATTCATTTCGTGCGATTACACTTTAAGTGTGTTAAGATATATTGAATACATGTGCGCGCCTATAAAAACACACATTCTGCACGGAAACATCGTGATCCAACTCCGAACCTTGGAGTTGGATCCCGATGAGTGAGCTAACTCATTCGGATTCAAGAGCTCCGTAAAACGAGCTGGTTCAGTTGGATTCGAGATGAAGGCTCTCGAATCCAACTGAACCAGCTCGTTTTACGGAATCATCGCGATCCAACTCCAAACCGCGGAGTTGGAGCCCGATGAGGGAGCTAGCTCAGTCCGCTCAGTCGGAGCCATAACTTTTGAGTCGATTCGCCAACTCAATGGGTTTATTCGACTCCATTCGCGCGCGTGTTAATTCGAATCGATGATGCTGCAATAGTATGATAGAAATATAACGATAGCTATTTTGTTACTACAATAACAAACACACCTTATTAAATTGACAATTTTTGTTACAAAAAGGTGACGACAGAAAAATTACACTTGTAACGTTCACTAGATAGTAAACAACGGCGTTTGCTTATTATATTTTAAATTGTAGTATCTATGAAGAGACGAATCTCTATCTAAATAAACAAATAACGCAGGTTTTGAAATTGCCGTGAAAAATATTCATTTATTAATACTCTATATATTTTTACACCAATCACAAGCGATTGACATTTATAAAACATTATTTTTTTTGTAGAAAGTAAAGAATTTTTTGAGTTACTTACAATACTATCGGATAAGTTGATATGAACAAACGTATATATTTCTAACTTTTAAAAACGGCACATCTTTGTAATTATTTTCAGATCTATATGAACAATTAATTGCGATTCATTTGTAATTTTTGTCCTGCTAGATCGGTCATATCGTATACTGTGGGTCGTCTGGGTGTTGGTCGGTGGAGTCCGATAAAATAATTAAGTCATCCAGGTACGCGCACATTCATACGTCGGGTAGTCTTCTTCTGAACGTATCCACCAGCCTTTGTAATGTAGATGGCGCGTTCCTCTGACCAAACGGCATGCGGTTGAATTGGTAACACCCAAGAGGAGTGATGAATGACGTTTTCGCTTGATCTTGGATTCTTACAGGAACCTGCCAGTATCCTGTGCATAAGTCGATTGTGGAGAAGTTGGATGGTTTACCCATGACGTGCAGCAAGTCGTCCAAGCGCGGAAGTGGAGAAACGTCCGGAACTATGACTGCATTTAATTTCCTGAAGTCCGCACACTGGCTTTCTTCTATGATATCCTTTCGCATCATTTTTTCTATTTCTTTTGGTAGTTCGGCTTGTCGAACGGTGGACAGTCAATATGGACGAGTAGCTTGATCTTTGTGGTTGGCGGGCCTCATAACTAAATATTTCATTGTATAATTCAATTTTCGGAGGTGTATTTGCACGGGAAGTAGTTGTTTCAATGGATATTTATCGTCTTAAGTTGTCTTAATAATTAAGACATTGTTTGCATCTTCACGAATAGTTTTTTCGTAATTTTATATATTATGTTTAAAGTGTGCAAACTATAAGGAGCGTAAGCTTATTTTCTCGAATTCAAATAGTTTTGAATTTGAATTTATCTTGTTTGAACTGTACTGTAAGGTAAATGATAAGGTCTCACATTCTTCATATCTGCTAATGACATAATCCCCTTTTTTACCTATAAATACCGACCATCATTTTCACTCATTCTATTTCTGTGTACCTGTTCATTCCACACACACCACTTTTCCAAGTAAGTTTGTTTTAATTTTATTCCTAATATTTTTTTAAACGCCATAAGCAAAGCTATACTGAAGAGAGATAAATCTCGAAACGCGTCTATAGGTGGCCTAAGACATTAGTTTTAACCAAGTCCTTTCACTTCTAATTTGTTGCTATCTCTCCTTTCATTTTAAATTGTATTGTCAGTTGGTTTGAAGAGAATTTGACCTAAACGTTCCATATACTTTAATAGAGCGTTGTAACACATTAAATTAAATAAGATTTTAAATATTTCATTGTATAATTCAATATCCGGAGGTGTATTTGCACGGGAAGTAGTTGTTTCAATGGATATTTATCGTCTTAAGTTGTCTTATTAATTAAGACATTGTTTGCATTTTCACAAATAGTTTTTTCGTAATTTTATATATTATGTTTAAAGTGTGAAAACTATAAGGAGCGTAAGCTTATTTTTTCGAATTCAAATAGTTTTGAATTTGAATTTATCTTGTTTGAACTGTACCGTAAGGTAAATGATAAGGTCTCACATTCTTCATACCTGCTAATGACATAATCCCCTTTTTTACCTATAAATACCGACCATCATTTTCACTCATTCTATTTCTGTGTACCTGTTCATTCCACACACACCACTTTTTCCAAGTAAGTTTGTTTTAATTTTATTCCTAATATTTTTTTAAACGTCATAAGCAAAGCTATACTGAAGAGAGATAAATCTCGAAACGTGTCTATAGATGGCCTAAGACATTAGTTTTAATCCAAGTCCTTTCACTTCTAATTTGTTGCTATCTCTCCTTTCATTTTAAATTGTATTGTCAGTTGGTTTGAAGAGACTTTGACCTAAACGTTACATATACTTTAATAGAGCGTTGTAACAAATCAAATTAAATAAGATTTTAAATATTTCATTGTATAATTCAATATCCGGAGGTGTATTTGCACGGGAAGTAGTTGTTTCAATGGATATTTATCGTCTTAAGTTGTCTTATTATTTAAGACATTGTTTGCATTTTCACGAATAGTTTTTTCGTGATTTTATATATTAGGTTTAGGAATTTTCTTGTTCTTGTTGTTCTTGCCATGAGCGTTCAATTTCTTATGCCTTGGCAATCAGGTTCTGGAAAGTGCTAATTCCCTCTCTTGGTATTTTCTCACGGATGTTGGTGTTCAGTAAGCTAAATATTATATCTATCTGCAGCGGCTCAGTCAGAGTGTGTTCCTTTATCTGTGCGATGAGAGCCCTCTTTTCGATTAACGTGTCCGTATTTTGGTTCTTCTCCTGGTGTTTAGCGAGTACCTCTTGCAGTATTGCATATGTCAGTTTCTGCGGTGCAAACATCTTCCTTAGCAGGTTTATGGCGTCGTCCCACGTAGCCGTTCTTGTCTTCACCCCTTGCCACCATAATGCAGCGTCGTCCGTGAGCAGGAGTAGCAGGCCTTCTTGTATACTTTAATAGTGTTTATGAATCCCTCTACTTGTACAGGGTTCCTACTTAATCCAGAAAAAACGACCCATCCAGTCTGCAAAGGATCCGGGCTTGTAGTCTCTTCGGGTGGCCTTTATTAATTCCTGGAATTGTTCCATGGTGAGTGTGACCGCCATGTTTTATTCGGTGTTGCTATGTGCATTTGCCCTCGTGTTATATCCGGTTTCACGTTGGGAAGCCAGTTTATAGGTGCGGATATGACGGAGAGTAGTTTGGTTTTAATCAGTATATTTAACAACTATTTACAAAGCTTTGTACATATTGTTAGGACAGTTTTATTAAGACCGTACTCGGTGCAAGGCAGTACTTTAGGTTAGGCTGTGTTCAGCGCTAGTGAGAGAAGTGTCTTGTTATCAGGCGGGGTGCGTATTTATTAATATTATTATTAATATTTAATTGTTTAATTAATTTGATTGCTTTCTAAATTAATTTAGTGTGATTTGTAACTGAGAAATTAATTCTTTTTGTTGCATAGATCCAATTTTTGTTTTAAAATTTCCGAATTTCCCATCGAGGAGAAGAAGAAATACATTATTTTTCACTTACACAAAACTTAAATTTTCCGACATTCGTTGGTTTTTTTTAAGTTCAATTTAAAGCTTTAAACGATTGCATTTCACTCCCAGATTAGGCATGAAGTAACATTTTCAGGCTTTTCTAAGCTCGAAATTTTACATCATGCGCCATGCGCATAAAATACTGGTCTTAAGTAAAGTTTAAAATATACGTCTGTAAAATACTGCTTTAGTAGCATATTGCGAACTTTACAATATTAGAGTGTTTTATACTCGTGGCGCATAAAATAAAATGTCGAATAATTGATATATGTATACTTAAAAAAGACTACCTACATAATTTCAGATTGATATGAGTAACCTAAGTTTATTTAACATCTTTACAAAAGATTTCATTTTTATGATATGATAATTTTTATTGGCTAAATATCACCAAATTTAATAAAAATTGATAAATTATTAGAAATACAATTATTTTGAATGAATACACGTCAAAAATACACGATAATTGTAAAAATAAATAAATTTAATAAACTTGAAATTGTATAAGGTTTATATTTTGTATGTAAACATAATTCTCGAGTACAAATTACTGTTTCAAATAACATCTTTCTTTAAAATCATATTAAAAAGAGGTACTTTATTTTCTTTTATGGCAATTACAGTTTTATTAATTTTTGGGCGCCCTTATGATAAATTTAAGATTTGACAATGAAAATAATGTTTCAAAGTCATCTAACACTTTTTGTGACTTTTTGTTAAAAAATGGACAATAAAAAAGTTTCTTCTATCCGGGCATTAATCCGGAGGCACACGGTATATTTTTTCAAATGAAACTTGATGCACCGGAGTCGTGTTTAAAACGTAATCAATTGTCAAACAAAATTAAAAAGTTTGTTCGAAATGTTTGATCTTAAACAAAAATTTAAATCGGTGCAGGGCGTTATACCATTGCAAACTACGTTGAAAAGATTGAAATTGGCTGACTGGTTTGCCCAACATTAAAAATATATATTCAATTTAATACTATTTTGTGTCATCCTGTAGATATTTGTTCAAAAAAGTAATCATGTGTTTTGTCCGCAAACGGTTTACTTTGTGAATAAAAACAAATCTAAATAGATAGGTAATTCTTAGAATTGTATTTCGCATGTGCTAAAAGTATTTTTAAGCAAATCTATTTTTTAAGTTTAAAAATGAAACGTCAAAAATTTTAGAAAACCAATATCCATAATTTTGTTAATTGGCACTTTTAAGCCATCATCATCATTCGGTCTCTGGTGAGCAAACCCAATGTTATTGAATATAAAATAGACAGAATGGTAACTCTAGGTAAAAAAATCGTCATGTTAAATTCTTAGCATAAAAAGCTTTTGAAATACTGACATCTATTGCTTGTGTGCGAAAACGGAATACCCCAAGACAGTCATGGAAAGATTTCTACTTACAATGCTGGGCCTTTTAATCAAAATGTTAAAAATTCACGTTTGTTTTTTTTTGTGATGTATAGTGGTATCTAACACCAATTGGTCTATTTTGACCGCCTAAATAAAGATGCAGTTAAGCCAACAATATGCAGAGTTTTATACGTTAAAATAGCGGCCGATTTTCTCTTAATGTAACTTTGCCAAAGATGAATGTGTTTTGAAATACCTTTTCCTGGTCATGCCCCTTATCTAGAGAAAAGAAACAGTATAAACATTTTCTATACAGACCTTTAACTTAATAAAGAGGTGTTACTTCTTGATATTTATTATCTTTTATTATGCAAGACATTTTCTTTCTTAAACTGATATTAAATTATCCCTTGGTGAAATATTAAAACAATTCATAACTACTTCAAAAATTTTTGTTTATTTAATGAGTTAAAACATTACAATTATTTAACTGTTAATCGTATAGGCTTCTACATCGTTATTTACAAAAATAAGACACTTAAACTTTGTTTGTTCAACTGAGGTTACCTTTCCCTTTAATCATGATTAAAAAAAAACTGATTCACAACAATTGTTATGCAACTGTATAGCTTTTTCAGGTGAAGAAACGAATTGTATTTATTTTTGTTTGAAAATATACTATGATAAAACAAAACATATCTTTTAAATAATCTCAAATAGATCCGGTCCCCATCAATATGGCTGAAATTATTTTTCATTTACTATATTTATATGAAATTAAAATATAATTTGATAAGTATTTCAAATAGGTTTCTTGGAGCTACTATATTCTATTGTTTCGTTAATTGGTAAATTTTTATTTGCACTATCTTACAAAATCGATACGCATTATTAATACATGCTTGATTATTTTGCTAAATCGTATTAGTTATAATCAAAAGTTTTTTCATTAGATAACATAAAAATATGATGTTTTAATGTAAAAATGTATTTGGATTTAGGAAAAAAGAATTTTCTAGTAAGTTTAATTTTTTATATTTAAATTAACCATTATACAATATTTTACTCAAATTTGAGACACTTCTCCTCTCCTTTTTCTTAGTTTAGGAGAGCTCCTCAATGTAAATTTAACATGTAGTGCTTTTAAGTCTAAGAAAAAATATAATATGTATACTTATTAATTTGTTAGGAATAACATATCGAATCAATTATTGAATTGTTTGCCTCGTAAATCCAGCGTAGCGGAGTTATGATTAAGCCGGCTTCACACATTGGCAATACGATAAGGCAAGTGTCACTTGGCCAACGTGTGGATGGAAAAGTTGGCGCTTGTCAATTAATGTTTGGACGTTGGTACCTGCACTTGCCACTTACCATTGGGTTTTCGTTTTTTTGTTCCGCATCAAAGGAACAAGTGACAAATTGGTGGTTGTTAAGCCAATATGTGGATACCCACTTAAGATGTGTAAAAGAACAGCAAATGCTGGAACAACGTTGGCCTGACCATGTGGCCCAATGTGTGGAGCCGGCTTTACTCCACACATCCAGCCCTCGGCTGAATAAGTGGAATAAGAAATGCGAAATATCTACCAAAATCTCGTGTTACTATTACAACGTTGACAATCTTTTTGAGAAAATGAGATACATAACTCAAGAGTACGGGTTACAAGGAGGCAGGTGCCCAAGGTTATTCGAGGGGTGAGGTAACAGGCGATCTGATAATTCCCGAGCGAGCGATCTTAAAATTCCAGGATAACGAGCGAAATATCTATCCAAAATTCCATTTAACGAATAAAAAAATCACCGTTCCCTTTGAGTTCATCTTAGATGGTTGAAACTTTGATCTGCTATACTTTGGGGTGCCCCAGACCGCTTCTTATCTTTTATTTATAAGCCTAGATGTCATTGTTTAAATTTTGTCGAATGACATTAATCGACGATTAAAGAATTATAGCGCTGTGTAAACTTAATGTGCTCTGTTGAGTTTTTGCAGCAAGATACTCTAGGGTGGGGCCTACAATCTTTGCAAGTTTTATTCCTTCAGTTCGTCATCGAACTAAGATATACATTTTTTTATTATTTCCTCAGTTTCGGCGGCTGGAGAGATTCGGGTACAAGAGGAGAGGGTGGGGATTACGCGAGTGCGAGCGAGGTAAACTTATACGGGTTGTACATGAGAAACACAATTTATCTTCTTCAGAAGAACTTTTTTTTATTATTATTTTAAGATGACCAGACGTATTATTTTTTTAAAATTTTTTGTTGAAAAAATTAGATTTCTACTGACTTTAATAGAAATTAAATGTATGCATTAAATCGCCTAACCAGAAGCAGGCCGAAGCTCAGCCGATTGCTGCGGCCTTTTTTCATCTTCGAAAAATTATTGATTTTGCGATTTTCGTGTTTCCCTATATAAGCGTTTAATTTTCTCCAACACACTGAATTGGTATAGTTTGTTCTTTCTTCATCACACGGGGTAGCCAATAATGCGCTTTTTCTTCCACTCATGGGAACTGAAATCCGCCCCAAAAAGCAGTACAAGGCGACAGCCGAGTACTGCGTCTATATTATACCTCTCAGAAAGAGGCGTTAGCCGAGTTCTGCATTCAATCCACATCAATAAAACGGTATGAGGCGATAACCTACAGCGCCTACACTTCTCCACTGAGAACAAGGCGTTAGCCAAGTTCTGTATTGAATCCGCTACAAATAAGCAGTACGATGCGATAGCCGAGTACTGGATCCATTCTCCACCTCGCAGAACAATGCGTTATACAGTGTTTTCAGACGCGTGATGCGACCCAGAGGTAGAAGGGGTAATTAAAATGTAAATTAGCAAACATAAAAATACCCATCATTTTCTAATAAGTCTGAACCTTCTGAATCTGGTTCATTTATATTTTTCTATCAACCCCTTGTTCTGGAATTACTTTTTTGAAATAACTTTTTCTGGAATTACTTGAAATTCAAGTAATTCCAACAATGCAGATACATCATCCACAAATCAAGAATTTTTAGTAACTTCCACATCGAGTGGACCAATGACACGCAGCAGATCTAGACTACAAGTCCCTAGTTTATAAAACAAGTGTACTGACAGTGAACGTGACATCTATTACTCAGTATAAAGAAGCTCCTGATGATGGCAGAACTGATGCTACCGAAACGTAGAGCGCAAAGAGACAATTCGACGCGAGGCAGCAGCCCAAGAAACTCCAACCAATTATATTTTGCTCGCGAAAACCTAAAAATAAATATTATATATATATAGAGGCAGAGTTCGGAAAATTTCCTAATAGGGCATTCGACCAATTGTTACAATAAAGTAGATTAAATACATCTCTCCTGCCTTACATTAGTCGAATGCCCTATTAGGAAATTTTCCTAACTCTGCCTCTAACGTAGTACGGCCGTTACTTCTTAAGCTGACAAATCAAAATAACTCGAAAAATACAAATCGCACGAAAAAACGTGCCCAGTCCAAAAATTAAGGGGGCATCATCCTGTTTTAAATTCACAAATCAACTTTGAAATTTCAAATAGGAACCCACATTTTTTATTAAAGATTCGAATTCTACGAAAAAAAAAAATACATACGCTTTTAACGATACATTATTTTCATTTAAAACAAAATGAAAACAATGTAATCGCATAAACTAAATTTAACAAAAATAAAAAGTTAGTGGCGTTTCGCCACTCTCCATCGGGGTTTTTAATTAAATTAAATGCTCAAAATGTCCTTGAAGTTCAATGCACTTGTTGACTCGTGCTACGAATTCCTGTACACATCGCATAAGCATGTCTGGTGTAATTGCAGCGCAAGCATCCCTTATTCGTTTCAGCATGTTTTCGCGAGTAGTATGTGTTTCTTTATAAACTGCATCTTTTAAGTAACCCCACAAGGCAAAATCAGGGGAGGTAAGGTCTGGCGATCTGGCTGGCCAGTTCACCTAATCTTCTAATACCTCGCGTGCTACTAACGAATAATGTGCTGGACAACCATCATGTTGAAACCACATGTTTTGCCTCACATCTTAACTTATGAGACTTTCAAGAAAGTTTCGGTATGTGTTACCATTCAAATTGCCGTCAATAAAATATGGTCCGATAAGTTTATCACCAATTACTCCACACCACACCAAGAACGCTGGTGATTAACTTCACGAATCCAGTGAGTTTTTTACACTCCAGTAATGCATGTTATGGCGGTTAACATCACCGTGGTTTGTAAATCTGGATTCATCAGAGAATAGCACACGAGCAAAAAAGTTCGGATTTACTTGTATTCTCTCAACTACCCATTAACAAAACGTTAGTCGGTTTTGAAAGTCATCGTCAGTTAATTCCTGGTGCAAGGATACGCGATACGGATGAAATTTATTAGATTTGAGAATTCTCCAAACACTCATAGCAGGAATTGCAGATTGATGCGAAATTGTCCGGATACTCACATGTGGATTATGAGCCACTACAGCTAGCACTGCTATTTGATTATTTTCTCGACAATCAGTAGCTCTACGCATTCGTTTGTGCGGTTGTACACTTTCGTTAGTAGAAAATTGATTAACTACTCTAACGAAAATAGAACGTGATCTTACTTTTTCAGGAAAACGCTCAGCATACAAATTGACAGCATCGTCGAAATTTCGCCGGCGTTCGCCATAAATAAAAATCATTTCAATTTTTTCTTGCACAGATACATCCATGGTAAAAAATTAAAAGAGAATGACAATGACAATATGTGAGGTGCAATAATTGTGCTAAGCTAGCTTGCCAGCTATCTCGGGATTTGTACAACTAAAATGCATTAATTTTTAAATTTGAATTAAATGTAAGTTTTATTATGAATTAAAATAATGTTTCAATGAAAACTTCAGTATTTTTTTCCGTAGAATCCGGAAAATGTCCTAACAGGTCATTCGACCAATAATAAGGCAGGATAGATGTGTGTAATCTACTTTATTGTAATGCCAAGCTTTCGGGACTCATTTTGTCCATTCCTCAGGCTTAACACTATAAACAATGAACAAACAATTAATATTAACATTTATCACAATATTAATTGTTTGTTCATTGTTTTTAGTGTTAACCCTGAGGAAGGGACAAAATGAGACCCGAAAGCTTGGTATTATAATAAAGTAGATTACATATATCTCTCTGTATAAATTGGTGGATAAGCTACACGTGACGATATTCTACATACAATTCTGAATAGAAAATGTAGACGCAAAAATGTTGTATTATGCTTCATATACCATCAGGAGGCATTTAATAGAAATGGATATTAGGCAACAGCGCATTCACAGGTTTATTTACAGACGTAAATGCAATGTAAAACATAGTATGAGTAAATGTGTCGAAAAGAGTCTCTTTTGGAAGATGTCTAGAAGAACGCGGCGTCTGGGAGGAATTGGGGAAGCGTCTGGATTGCGGTAGTCGAGCGATTTATGTTTTACTGCAGTACTGCGGCACTTTTTCTTCTTCTAATGACACAGCATTCACGTATTTTGTTCGAAATGAAACCCATCTGCTTCTAAGCATAGTTGCAATCTCTTTTGTATCGTATTCATCACTCGCTCCAGTATTTCTCGTGTAATTTCCAGTACTGCCGCGTCAATTCTGTTTCTAACTTCGTCAGAATTTTGTGGAGGCGTAGAGTAAACTTTTTCTTTAATGAAACCCCAAATAAAAAATCTAATAGATTGAGATCGGGTGATCTCGCCGGCCAAACGATAGGACCAGCGCGACCAATCCAACTGTTTGGGAATTGCTTGTCCAGCCAGTCTCTTACAATACAGGCAAAATGAGCGGGGCCCCATCATGCATCTATATCATATTTACTCGTAAATTCAACGGCAACTCATCAATGATTTTTTCTAGAACATTAATGTAATCATTAGCATGAAGACGATGTGGTAAGTAAATATACAACAACTACAACAGTGTGGTTTATAATGCCTAGCCTAGTTATGTCACTTAGCCATTGATAATGGGTACTTAGTACCCGAAATGTACATCTAGCAAGAAAAATAAAAGTGAAGAAAGGAATATAACTGTGTTTAATTAAGTGTCTTAACACCTTTACGTAACTCATACAATTACATTAACTGTTATGATTGTTAAAGACACCATCTCTAGTAAATATACTCTCATCGTTCTAAAGAATACATCTCGTGAATCCACCGTCGCCACGAATTCTATTTAAAATGGTGTTGCAAAAATGTGTTCGGTATATGTTATCATTTTCATAGAGGGGCTGCACCTTCGTGAGATGATATAGGGATATCTAATGTGGCAGCTAATTGTCGGGTACTGACGGTGGGATCTTCTTCTATTGTACCTAGAACTTGCTCTTCAAGTTGTACTGTGCGCCTCTGCCGTGGCCGACCACTGTTCGCATTTTTGGGGACAAACATACCCGTTTCTCGTAGTCGTTGATCCAGCCTTCAAAATACATTTGTAGAAGGATGCCTCCCATTTGGAATACGTGCTCGATATTCTATATTTGCCATATTTGCTTTTCTATTACAGAAACCGTAAGCCATGTACATGTCGGCGTACTCATTACACGCAAAATCCATTATAAATGAACAAAACAATAACACGAAAATAACACAGAAACACAAAAAGACTGAAACTAATACAAACTAATAATAACGAAAAAAAAAAAAACAGAATTGGCACAAAATTCGAACTAGCAAGTTTTAAAAAATTCGTGACAGTAAGTGTCAACATTTGTTTGTGACGTAAGCGGGAGTCGACCTTACCGGCTGTACTTTATATAAAAAATAAGCTAATTAAGATGTGTTAAAAACACACATTTGAGATAGAAAGATTGCACACACTGGCAAATAATCTTCAAACTAGTCATTCTACCGTAACAGCAGGGTTTTCTGTAAATTATTATCGAATAATAACACATATGAAACGATTGGGTGTTCAAACTTTGAGGACCTCGTGAAGGTTTAGGAAGCATGGTACAACATTTTACAGTTGAGATATGCTGCTTAAAATTTTACGAAGAATATCACCACGTGTAGATTATCCGCGAATTTATACAAACCTTGTATATACAGGGTGAGTTTTTGCTGTTCTCTATAGGAGTCTCGGAAATTATAAGAGATAGAAAAACGTTTTGCGAGCTGAATATAAAGACACTTGTAAAATTTTCGAAAATCTCTAGGGTAACTAGATATTTTGAAAAATGTGAAAGTAACTATTTTTTCTAATGAATTTTTCTCAGTTATTAAAAGAGATAGAAACACTACAAATAGCAAAGTTTTAGATAATTTTACATTAAATAATAAAATTGTATCAGCTATTTTATATTGACATTAGTTTTCGAGATATAATACATACTTGCATTTTTAAAATGAAAACTATAGTTGGCTATGTCATCATTAAAAATGTATTTTTTTTAAACTGTTCACTGTGGAGGCTTCTACTTCGTTATACATCATTATTTACACAAATAAGGCAATTAACTTTGTTTGTATACCTGAGGATTTTATTGTGACTATAGTTTAGACAACTTTAACTTGTCATTATCAAACATAAAGTGTATGTTTGATAATGTGTTATGTTTGATAATGACAAGTTAAAGTTGTCGAAACTATAGTCACAATAAAATCCTCAGTTATACAAACAAAGTTAATTATCTTATTTGTGTATTTTTTTTTTTAAATCTGATATATCAATTGACATAATTATTTGTAAAACTAACTAAGTTATGAAATAATGACAATTATAAAACAATTGCGGCTTTTTGTAATATTTAAGCTTGTTAAATAAGATTATTTGGAAGTTATGTGTAGGAAGAAATGGAAATTTATAAGAAAAAATATCCCTAAAAACAGTTGTTTTTACCACTATATTAGTTGACAAAAATACGACAATGAATAGTCACTACCTATTTTTTCGTGTAAATAAAATAAAAAATAGGTAATAACTTAGTTGTTTTTGTAAATAATAATGTCAAGTGATATATTAGATTAATGAATAAAAATACATTTTTTTAAAGATGACTGCCAACTATGGTTTGCATTTAAAAAAATTGAAGTTTGTGTTATATCTCGAAAACTAATGCCGATTGAAAAAATCTGATAAAATTTTATTATTTAGTGCAAAATTATCTAAAACTTTGCATATTACAGTTTTTTTAGTAACCGAGAAGAATCTATTTGATAGGTAATTGAAAGCACTTTAAAATCACTGTTTACTCTTGTTTACTTTAGTTCTTATAGAAAGCGCCAGAGGGCCATATTTTCGAGATTTTCTTAGAAATTTCAAATTATACGCTATAGTTTTCCTACGCTTGTTTATTGAAAGAAATGAATAAGAAATGAATACTGAGAAAAGTGGTGAAAACCTCATCCCAATATCTTTATCCTAACCAAAGATATAGTAAAACGTCTGGTAGAGTTACCCATTTTCAACCGCGCACCATATTAAAATATATTTTAAAGTCTAGTAGGCCTTTAGGCTCTTTTGTTTTATGTTCAAGAGGGCAAAAAAAATAATTTTAAATATAACGGAGATCACTTTTCCCCATTTATATGTTTTGGAAAGTGAATATGTAAGTAAATCCATGATTATTTAAAATCTAAAAATATAGTAGGCTATAAGATTAGTAGAATGTTTAAAACAGCGTATATTTGCTACAAATGAAAACACTTATTACAAAACTTTATTGGGACAATAACAAACAAAACATACGAAACTAAAACAAATACAATAATTAAATCTAGCTTCGCAATCTTTACCGCAAAGGATAAAAACAAGATTTTATTTAAAATGCCAAATTAATCTGTATATATTAAAAATATGTAAATCTTAATCTACTCTAAATTTTGCTCGATTTCAACTACCTTCTCTTTTCTTTTGCTTTTACATAAGATGCAGATGAAAATGGAAAAGTCTAATCGTTAAAATGGTTGTAACTTAAGTTAGCTTTAACCGAATTTAATAAACTTTGACTAAATTGATAAATAATTGAATGCACTTTTAAACACTATGTATTCTGATTTAATTTAGTGCATACAGTAAGGATCAGAGGGCGCTATTAGTTCGAATTACCCCATTATGCACAATTTTCAATATATCTCCGGTTAGGATTAAGATATCGGGATGCAGTTTTCGCTAGCTTTCACACCATTTCTTATTTTATTTAACTATCGTAACTAACGTATACCTTCCAATTTGAACATTTAAAGAAAATGGAGAAAATACGGTGATTGTCTAAATCGTACCCTCTGGCGCTTAAAATCAAAACTAAAATAAATCAGAGTAAATTATGTTTTTAAGTGCATTCAATTATATATCAAATGAGCCCAAGTTCAGTGGTACCTAACAAAAGTTACAGGCATTTAAATAATTAGACATTTTCGTTCTCCCGTTCATCTTATGTGAGACATAAAAAAACAAAAAGATAGTTAAAATTAGTTAAAATTTACCGTAGATTAAGATTTTCATATTTTTTACTTCGCTTAATTTGGCATTAATTTGATAACAAATATTTTAATCTTTTACTATAGATATAACGCCCTCTTGCGACGAAGCTCTGAACTTAAAAATAATTTCTAGCGATTTCTCTTGGCCCCTTTTACAGTGAAATTTTTTACCGCAACATGCTACTATGTATAGTTTTTGAGATACAGCCGATGGCCATGCTTATTCAAACACCCGCTATATTTCAAACCAAATTATACAAAAATAAAGGCTGTTATATATTTTTAATAAGTAATAGAATGATTTTAAATATTAAAATTGAAGTTTTTACATGAAATTTTTCCTATAATGCGTTTTGAAATGGGACAGTATATTGTAAAAACTTGATGTATAATAATGGCAAACTAAATTTGCAAAACAAAAAAGTTAAAAGTATTTTATTGTTGGATTATTACATATTTTTCTTGCTTACCGGTTGTGTTTTAATTTTTGTTTATATATATTTTTTTATTTTTAACGACTTACATTTGTATTTCTATTTTTATGGTACTTTCTACCTTTTTCAATTGTTAACAGTATAATGGTTTTAGATGATACACCAACTTTTAGTAGCAGTTTCATTTTGATAAAAGAATTAATAAAGACAATTTATATTTAGGTAAATATTTACATAGAAAACTAAAATATTTCAGCAGTTCAAAGGCTAAGTATTTGTGATTAAAAAACAGGATTCCAATCTTATTTTTCTCTCACAAATGTCAAATAAATTTTAAAATAATTGAAATATTAAACATTAATAATAATTAGATAATAACCCAGTGTCTTTGATACTTTAATGTTTGATGGAACCCTTTTCAGTAATAAATTATATTTGCAGAACTGCTTACAAATTATGTAGAATTCCTCAAATCTCTTCCTAAAATAAAGTTTCACCGTACACCTGCGCTGTCTTCAGATATAAACTTAATCACCGCACACAATTTAAGTAACACTGCTTTAAGGAATGTACAAACTTTGTGCTGTCTCAATAATTGTTTTCTGCAACATCTAAAATATGTGTTCGAAAACGAATGTGTATATATTGTAAAACTTATCTCTGCGAAAATTTATAATTTATTTTAGTTTTAGAATATTACTGAACTCACTGTGATCGCGCACCCACGTGATGTCGCGCGATATTGAATTTTCGTAAAATTTTAAAAACTGTTTTACGCACGATATCGTCGTGAGTTTATTTTAGAACAAAAAAAAATCGCAAATATACGCAATCATAATCTTTTCATTCATATACATTATTATTATACGTTATAGATATTCTAGAAAAAGAATATTACCTTATTATGCTAACTTAGCCATGTTTAAGATATTTTTTTTATTAAAGAACTATGAGAGTAGGAAACATTTTAATAGGCACGTACAACATTTGTACTTTGCACAAAGTATACTTATGTTTTCAAAATATTTCACCTCAAAATAAGGACGTAGTTACGACGACGTAATTTGCAGAGTTTTTTTACGTTTACAGTGTGATCAATTTTAAGTGTCCGGGGTTGGCAACAAAAAAATCCCTACATTAGTACATTTTTATGTTTGAAAGCTTACAAACATGATTCAGTAATTTATTATTTCCGCTGAACTGTCAGACGTTGTGCTGTCACTAGTGTTTATTGTTTTCTCCGAATTTATCAAGGTAATGCCGTTTACAATACCGCACGATATATTTATTGTTATGGGGCACTTTTGATGGGAAACCCAGAACGAAGATGGCACCTGGACTCAGGCCCAGATACAACGTATGAGACCGTCCCGGGAAAAATATTTTCCTACCGGGCCATTACTACCCAAAGCCCGGCCCGTACACTGGTCTCGAGAGAACACTGGCTAGGAATTGTCCCGTGAAGGTGGTCATTTTGAACATTTACTCTAGTCAGTATGATATTTATAAATTTATTTTTGTTTGTTACTTCACAAATGAAGTTTTTGTTAAGAAAATTGTTTCTCCCACATCTTTGATTAAGTGATTTTGACTGCGATTTGGAAAATCACAAGTTTAATAAGATCACGTTGATTTGAATACATTTAACTAAAAAAACATTACCTCTCCGTTGTGTTGATTACCTAATCTTTGACTTATGATTTATTTAAATGAAAGCAGCTACGATTGCAAAGATTTAAGAAAATTGTTTTTTGCTAATGTTTAACATTTTATATCTAGTAGAACCTTGTGAAACATGAACATAACGAATACAAATACCATCCAGTTTATAATATAATCAAAACATAACTTTCGTTTGGCAGATTAAAACCGGATATGGAATAAATCATGATAGCCAATTATTCAATTATACCACCTTAAATTTAGTATTGCCAACTCAGGACAGTTGACATTGATCACCCGATAGATCGCGGTTGACCTCCTCTTAACGAATTGGGTTCTCCAAAATATGAATTGCCAAGAACTTTAACGCGTTAATGAGGGTGTCATCAATAAGTGTTTCTATATAATTTCCTTGTGAGCAGGGCATCGCTTATTGAGTGTCTGATGTTCCGTCGCACCAAAGCGAGATAATTGAACCGTAATTGAATTATTTCTATTTGATAGTAAACATATAACTGAAATTAAACTAGTCACATTTTGTGTATTAATTTCGAGAAATGATTGGCATTAAAAAATATCTTTAAATTGTTAAATTTTATACAAAAGAATACTATAGACAATAATTAATGAAAAGACGATCAATCAAGTTTTTCATTCTAAACCAAGATTAGTGCTATGAATACTGAGTGTTTTGATGTCTATGTCACAAAGTATATTTGAATACATTTATATTGGACTAGAAATAATACAAAATCAAATTCAAAATATGTATTTCTTTCTGACTGAGTTATAACCAACTTTAATTGAAAGATTAAACCTCTACAAAATATACGTCAACTCGATATTTCAGGATATTAAAAATAACGTAAATTATTCAGCTGTGTTGAACTTGACTTCTGTGAACGTAATGATGGATGTTTGTGACACCCTTGAAGATTTATTCAAAGTGGTCAATTTCCGTACTTTTGTACTGAAGCCCAGTAAATTCAGTGCAGAGAGTATTAGCGAGTTCATCAACATATTGGAATATTACAACTGTTCACGTGAGTACGTAATTTCGGAGCAGTTCAGAGAACAAGATGCTTGGAAGTCTTTTTGCCACATGGCCGCCAAGAGTTTTCGACTGGAATCTTTGACATTTGAGGGGTTCGATTTTGGAGAATCCCATTCATACATGAAGGCTTTGACTCATAATATCCAGGCCAACGAGTCTATACATACACTCAAATTCAGCAATTGCAAGCTTGGACACTCTCAGGCACATTTATGTAAGTATAATTCTTTATTAAACATTATAAATTAACATTTTTATTCGTACATAATAGCTGAAATAAAGAGCAAAATAACTTTTCCTAAATCAGGGTCACAAAATATCATTTGAAAAGTTAACTTGCCAATTATGGTCATAAATTGGTGATGTACCCATTATACTCATTGTCCTGCTAGTAATATACCGGTTTCTTTTTTTGTAAAACAGGGCGGTCTGGTGGACAAATCCATCAAAAAACGTTTAAATGGGAGGAGTTTGAAGCAAAAACAAATATTGTCGACAATCAAAAACCAATTTACTCACAAAATTTGTATCTAACGTATTTGCGTTTCTTGTCTGATACCAGAGTTTACTTCTGAAATGACTCCTTCGCGGCGGGCGGGTCCCCGTGGACCACTTGTAGCTTTTCCTAATTTTGACGGCTTTAGATATTTTGTCCACAGTCTACATATAGCTTACATTCGGAGCGGCCTGATTTACAAATGCAAAGAAACGGTCTAATTTTTAAACTATTCTAGCTACAGATAAGTATGAATTTAAGGTATTTTGATGAGATCTACAACTTTAAATTTAGATATTTATCCATATGAAACTATTTAAAGTATTATAAACTAAGGGAACAAAACCCTGCTGAAAAACACAAAGAGATAGTGGACAAAAACTATAAAGAAATGCAAACATATGTAGAAGAAAAGAATGCACAAGAGCTGTGGTAAATGTTAGAAACGACAATAATGGAAGCAGCAAAGGAAGTATGTGGTACAATAAATGCAAATAATGGAAAAAATTAACTGCTTGGTAGAATGACTGTATAAAAGCACGAATAAAAATAAAATAAGTAAAATGGAATATACGATGACAGAGAACAGACGAAAGCTATAACTCTTACAAAGAACAAAGGAAAAAAGATGATTTATCAAGAGAAAGAAAACAGCTAAAAGAAATTTGGCGAAAAAATGGAAAGAGGTAGAAAGAATAACAAAAAACAATTATACAAGACGCTAAAAAATATAAGAAATAACAAACAAGAACACAATGGCGGAGTGAAAGACAAATATGACCAAATTATAACAGATGAGAAAGTTGTTGTGAAAAGATGGAAAGAATATATCGAGAAATTACTAAATGTGACAGGAAATCATAATTACAAACAAAAATATGAAAAGACATTTGTTAATTAACACCGATCACATTAGATGAAGTAAAAATGCGATAAAGATGCTGAGAGGAGAAAAATCCCCAGGACATGAGAAAGTAACAACAGAAATGATGAAAAGCATGGGAGAAGAGGGTGTGAAGATATTCTTGGAAATCGTCAAAAGATCATGGCATGAGAATTCAGTACCAGTGGACTGGCAAATAGGAGTAATAGTCCCAGTCAGTGGAGGTCCTAGCTAAATTTCTAGGTGGTGCGAGATCTCATGGTAGCGCCCGTCGTCGTTTTCGGCTGTTTTCGACGCTGCCCCATGACGGCGCCCGGTGCGGCCGCACCGCTCGCACCGCCCTAGGGCCGCCAGTGGTCTCAGTCTACAAGAAGGGGTGATCGTAAAGTAAGGTTACAAGGCCGATATTTTTGGAGTTTCGTCTGTTATACAGAAAGTAGTAGTGTGCAGTACTTCTAATATATGCTATCTGTGGAGAGTTTCAGCTACCCGCGACCTACAGCGCTAGTTGTAGGCTACTAGAAATGGCGACGCGTTTGGAAAAGTGGACTCTCGAAGAAATCCGCTCAGTTATTCGATTTATATGGGTGAAATATAAAAAACGAGGCTGAAATTCACCGACAGCTGGAAGAGGTTTACGAAAAGACTGTAATGTTTCGTCAGCATGTGTCAGAATGGTCGTCGGTGACCTTTTCTCTACCGGCACTTTCGACACCATCCTGCGACATGCAGAAGAGACATTACAGTCTCTCCGTAAACTCGTGCACAGAAATCGAATACCTGAGCGGATTTTTTCGCGAGATCGAGGATAGCTGAAACTCTCCACAGTTAGCATGTATTAGAAGTAACGCACACATCTACTTTCTGTATAACAGACGAAACTCCAGCAATATCGGCCTTGTAACCTTACTTTTTGATCACCCCTCGTATTTTAAAATCAATCAAATAATCGAAAGAGTCAATAACAGCAAACAAAACGCGGGGTGGGATATACTAACCCAGAGAAGAACGAATATAAAATTAATTGAAGTCATAATAAGTATGTATAAAGAAACAACAAACTATGTATTATTCAAAAATGAAAAATCTATACGCTGTTTTTTATAAGACTTTACTCACCAGAAACGTGATTTCACAGCTAGAATGATAAAATCTAATTACTTTTTTGCACCAAAATTCAAATCTAGGGATAAATTATATTTATATTATTTATGCCTGCTATCCATTTAATTCATATAAAGTATGTTTATATTTGTATAACATACAATTTCTTTTATTTTTTATTTTACCTGAAGTATTTTATTATTTGCTAATTGCAGTCTTTTGATTATTTTTAACAATACATGTTCTTAACTGAATAATGCGATTATGTAAACAATTTGTGAATAAAATTGTTATGTTTTTAAGCAGTACTAATCCCAATGAAGTTAACCTGGCAATAATGTAATAAAATTAGCACAAAAATTAATTATTAACAAAATATTAATCTAGATCTTATAACAACTGAATTTCTTCAACAGTGTTGTCCAGTTTGAATAATTCTTATTTTTTTTTTCACATGTTCAGCGCAACTCGACAATTGTTCTACGATTGGAAGTAGCAAATCTTTGTAAAAGAGTTTCCTTATATCGTCTAACTTTTAATTAATACGTTTTTTATTTCATCTCACCAATATTTTAAACATTGTGGTTCTTAATCTCCCATATCGATAGCACTGAGATTCACAGCTTCAGTTTTCATTTTCCCTAAGAATAATACTTTAAATAACAGTTGCTCGCCTTTAACTTTTAGCCACTTCTAATCATTTTCGCAGAAGATTTTTTAGTTAGCTATCGTTGACTGTTCGTTTCACCCCTTTGTCTTCAGTTTATGAAAACCGAAAGACATAAAATATAAAGAAAGCCAAATCGTTAAAAAATGGCAGCGATTAATATCCGTCATTCACTCATAGGCGTGCGTATTAAGTAATTTAACAATTTGCAATAAAATTTTGTTTTAAAAAACAATTTATCATTAATTACAGCTTCTGTCAGTATGTTAGTTTCTTTTCTTTTATTGAAATAACATATTGTTTTAACCATTTATCACCAGTTGGTACGCTAATGACACCGAGAATATAAAGAAATGGAAACTAAATTAGCGCCTGTTTAAATTTGCCCTCGATTTCAACCAATTAGAGAACACGGCCAAATAGGCCCTATCTTTTCTTGAGTACACTCTTATAAAGTATAGTATATTCCACACTGTTGATGGCCTAAGACACAAAATTCGTAATAATCAGGCACAGAAATATGAATACGGTAAAAAATGCAGAATGCGGCTTTGCAGATGATATTACCATAATGGCAGGGAATGAGAAAGAACTACAACACAACTAAACGAGTGGAACAAAATACTAACTAAATTTAGCACAAAGACGAAGACGAACAAGACAACGGTAATGATGATATCAAAGGAAACAGAAGAGCTAAATATACTGGAGAACAGGTGGACGATTTAAAATATCTTGGAGTAATAATACAGAGCAATGGAAAATATGACAAAGACGTGATGGAGAGAATTAATAACACTTGTCTAGGGAAACAAAAATAATAATATACAAGACAGTGTTTCTCCTTATATGGACATACGGTTGTGAAACATGGACACTAAATAAGGCACTTAAAAGTAAAATACAAGCAACAGCAATGAAATGCCTAAGAACAGCAAAGAACATTACAAGAATGGATAGAATAAGGAACACTGATGTCAAAAACGAACTACAACTAACGGACATACAAGAACATGTAGAAGCTAGACAACTAGGATGGTGGAGAAGAGTATGGATAGCAAGGATACAAATCAGAAAAATAAGAGGAAGACCAGCTGAAAAGTGGAATAATGCAGTTGCACAACCAATCACAAAATGAGGACTCACTGTACAAGAAGCAAAGCAACTGGAAACAAGTGATAGAAACATAGGATATTTCCAACCCCTAC
This sequence comes from Philonthus cognatus, assembly GCA_932526585.2. Classification (NCBI taxonomy): domain Eukaryota; kingdom Metazoa; phylum Arthropoda; class Insecta; order Coleoptera; family Staphylinidae; genus Philonthus; species Philonthus cognatus. The sequence continues at coordinate 66,101,547 of OW052243.1, read as the reverse complement.
ACTACAAATTGATAAAAGGGGATACCGATTATATATATAATATTATTTGTTTTCTTAAAATGAAAAATGTTCAACCCCATTCTTTACAGAAATATTAGTTTAACAATATTTTCAAAATTTCAATCGAATGAAATACAAGAAAGAAATTTCGAATCTGAGAATTTTCTTGTTAGATGGCGTTGGCGTTTACAGCGGATGCTAAAATTACGGTACCAGTGAAATAATTTTAGGAATTTTGCTTACATGAAAAATGTGTGTATATTAAAGCGGTAGAAAAAAATGATATTTTAGTTAACTGCGTTATGCAGAGAAAATTTAATAATTGCTATTTCGCATCCATTGTCGAAATATGAATCTGTTTTTTTGGTCTTCACTTTTTGACGGGTGAATAGTGAACATGTATAAAAATTAGTTTTGACGTGTTTGGAAGGCGGCCGCGACATATATTAACGTCTTCCGGTCCTGAGATGTGAATTTTATTTTTCTTCGCGACCGTTCATTTATGTTCTTGACAGATAACAAAGAAATAATCATAATATTCCCAAATAGTTTTTTGTAAATATAAGATTTAATTTTGAATAGGTGTGTGGAATGCGGGTAAATGATGATTCAAGTATTGCCGAGTCGGAAAAAATCCGTCTATTCAATTATAATACAAATTGTATATGCGGGGTGAGGCGGATTTGTCGACCACGGCACTTGCTCAGTTTGTCGTTTTGACGCCCGGAATTCGAATTTCCAGTTCTAATATTCATTTACCGTATTACTTATGCGGGACGCGTTAATTTGTCAGAATCGGCGCTTATGTAGATTGAAAGTCTAGGGTTTGAATCTACACTTTTTATGTGGTTCGTTTATTTATTTATGGATGTGTCGCTTACCTACTTTGAAGTCAACATATGTTGAAGTAGAATTACAGCAATTGTTGTAAATTACATATTTAATATAAAATGTGTGTAGATACTTTTTATATATTTAACCCTCCGCGGAACGGGTGATTTGATTTTACATGAAAGAACGGGGTCGGGTCTCTGGGACCCATACTTGTCCGACACCCCCGACTATCTTCGATCGAAGCGAGAAGATAGTCAGGGGACACCTTATAATAAAATAGTAGGTTATATGGGCACTTATGGCGAGAACGGAAACCGCCACAACTCCAGAACCCAAAAAGCTAATAATCCAAAAAAAAATACAAGACGTAGTACCCGACGAGCTCTACCGTCAAAATTTCAAACTTTCCTATTGACATAATATATAAAATTACGAAAAAACTATTCGTGAAAATGCAAACAATGTCTTAATTAATAAGACAACTCAAGACGATAAATATCTATTGAAACAACTACTTCCCGTGCAAATACACCTCCGGATATTGAATTATACAATTAAATATTTACAATCTTATTTAATTTGATTTGTTACAACGCTCTATTAAAGTATATGTAACGTTTAGGTCAAATTCTCTTCTCTGGTTTGAAGAGAATTTGACCTAAACGTTACATATACTTTAATAGAGCGTTGTAACAAATCAAATTAAATAAGATTGTAAATATTTCATTGTATAATTCAATATCCGGAGGTGTATTTGCACGGGAAGTAGTTGTTTCAATGGATATTTATCGTCTTGAGCTGTCTTATTAATTAAGACATTGTTTGCATTTTCACGAATAGTTTTTTCGTAATTTTATATATTATGTTTAAAGTGTGCAAACTATAAGAAGCATAAGCTTATTTTCTAGAATTCAAATATTTTTGAATTTGAATTTATCTTATTTCCTATTGACTCCTTCGGGGTCAAAACATTTTTTGAAAGTCGCAAAATTTACATGTGTTCTTATGGGAAATGACTAATTTGGGGGTAGTCTCCGAAATTCCACCATGACTTTTGACCAAATTTTGACCGGACGTAGTCCTAGGTGTCTTACATTGTATAGGCTATAGCGTATAGCCGGGAACAATCGTTTTTTTTATTTAATTTCAAAGTTTCGACCTTTTTTCAATTTTGCCGGCTAAACGAAAAGAGATAAAAATATGCCGATTTCGGCGTTCCGCAGTTAAAGTTACGCCCGACCTGCTCCGGACAAAGCCGAAGCAAATTTGCGCAAGCGCAGTGGCGTACGGGTCCCCGTTTTGCTTATAGTTCACGGAAAAACTTCGAATTTTTTGACAGTCGCTTTCGTACGTCAAGGGCTGAACGAAGAATAGACAGAGGTCAGTGGCGTACGAATAGGTTTTCTGAAATCATCCGAGTTGAACTTTTTTTTTACCAGCCCCCACATAGAAACTACTGTGAATACGAAAATCGTATCGACGGTCCAGTGGCGTACTCAGGGGTGCACATGTTCAACTTTTTACTTTTTCTCTACGCAAATGATCGCCACCCCCCTTATTGTTCATCAAGTGGGACGGCCTGTATAATCCGGAAAAAGAGGTCAGTATCACACCGATTAGTTTTGCTATAGGGGTCAACTTTTCTCAAAAATTTACCGATGAAAATTTTATTTTTACCTAAACCCCATATAGATGCGCCGTAGAGTACGATAAAACCCATTCCACTCCAGTGGCTACTGGGAAAAGGGCAAACGAGGTTCCAACTTTTTTATTTGAGCCGCTAGAGCAAATCGACCAAACCATCGCAGCCCTTTTTGACAGTTGTCGGAAAGAACTTTTGGAATACGTTTGTCGACAACCAATGGCGTTTTTCCGCGGAAAATGATGATGTTGACATTATAAGAAAAATAGTCAAATATTCACCGGATGCGCAGAAATAGTCCGAGAGCGTGCGCAGTATGAGACCGTTGACAATTTTGAAATTATTACTCCGTAGCCTTCATATAGATGCAAAACGCTTAAAAAGTCCGTTGTGCAAAGTCAGTGGTGTAGCAGGATGGCCGAGATCTCGACTCTAACTTCGTTATTTGAAGAGATATCGCAAAAAGGCCGTCGGTATTAACAGCAAAACAACGGGATTTTGGTCAAAAGTTGCCGATTTTCTATATCTATGAACTGTCAAATTTTGATTGCTCCAGCTCAACATCAAACGGAGTTATTATTTTTTAAAAAGTAGTCTGACCCCATTTTTGCTCGAATTTTGGGTTCCGGTACCAAATAAAAATTCCCCACTCTACTAATCACAGTTAAACAACGGGACAAAAACTAAAAGATAGACGACAAAATGCTCTACAAACTGTTATAATTTTATCGTTCCACCTCAAAACCGAACTGAGATATGATTTTTCAAAAAGTAGTTTTACCCTATTTTTGTTCAGTTCTTGGTACCAATTAAAAAGTTGCCGATTTTCTATTCTATGAACTGTCAAATTTTAATTGCTCCAGCTCAACATCAAACGGAGTTATTATTTTTTAAAAAGTAGTTTGACCCCATTTTTGCTCGAATTTTGGGTTCCGGTACCAAATAAAAATTCCCCACTCTACTAATCACAGTGAAACAACGGGACAAAAACTAAAAGATAGACGACAAAATGCTCTACAAACTGTTAAAATTTCACTTGATACCGAACGGTGCTATGATTTTTCAAAAAGTATTTTATCCCATTTTTGCTAAAATGTTCACTCCCGGCACCAATTAAAAAATCCTCACTTCTCTCCTAATTACACTGAAACAACGCGACTACAAGGAAAGATAGACGACAAAAATCTCTACAAACTATTAGAATTTGATCGCTCCAACTTAAAGCCGAACGGAGATATGATTTTTCGAGAAGTATTTTGATCCTATGTTTGCTAAAATTTCGGGTCCTGGTACCAATGAAAAAATGCACACTTCTATCCTACTTACAGTAAAACAACGGGACTTAAACCAGAAGATAGACGACAAAAAGCTCTACAAACTACAATTACAATTTTATCATTCCAGCTCAAAACCGAACGGAGATATGATTTTTCAAAAAGTAGCTTTACCCCATTTTTGCTAACATTTTAGCTTCTGGTACCAATTAAAAAATCCCCACTCCTCTTCTAATTACAGTGAAACGACAAGATGAAAACTAAGAGATAGATAACAAAAAGCTCTACAAACTATGAACATTTTATTGCCCTAGCTCATCAACAACTACAGTTATGAATTTTTTAGAAATTTCATGCACGGTTTTTTCACCACAAAACGGATTCAGAAAATAATTTATATTATTTATCTCCACTTTTAATTATAGCAAAATAACGAAACTTTAATTTATTGATAGGGAATACAAATCTCTATACACCGGTAAAATTTCATTGACCTAGCTCAACTTGAACGAAAGATATAATTATTTTTCAGTTTTTTCGTTATTTTGAAATTTTCGATTTTCAAGGGCAGGAAACACATGAGTGGGAGTGAGATAGACTTATGCAGGTTTCAATGTAAAGTTTTTATCCAAGGGGTACGTACCCTTTTCGATTGTTTCAAAAAATAAAAAAAATTTACGCTACCAAAATATTCCTAATTTTTTTTTTGAGACGTGTATGCCATTTAAATTTTTTTTTTGACGAAAGGAAGTTTTTTTTTTAACGGCAAAGTAGAAACAAAATTGTATTTTTCCACTCTCGCATATTTTATTGTAGAAATTAATGACAATTCATATTAAAAATATTAAGGTATACCTAAAAGTGGCAATTGACATTATTACATCTAACTAAACCTAATGCCTTGAAATGACAATTTAAATAAATTCTGCCAGGAACTATTTATTTTTCTTTTTTACGTTTAAATATAATGAAAATATGCTATTATATCAAAAACATCGAAAATTATTAATATTTATATAACTTTATGCCAAAATAGTCATCAAAGTAATTGACTAAAAATAGTACATTTTCTTAAAAATAGCAAACCCTTAAATTTAACTTGAACCTGACGTCCACATTACGGGAAAAATAATCAAAAAATCATCAGGTGCGCAGAAGCGATCAATGGCATGCGCAAGTACGATATCGCTTACAAAATACCACTAAATATTTTTTTCCTCCGTTGTTATTAACAGCAGAACAATGGGATTTTCATAAAAAGTTTCCGACACTAGATATCTACAAGCTGTTAAAATTAAACTGCTCCACCTCAATACTAAGCAGAAATGTGATTTTTTAAAAAGTAGTTTCACTCTAATTTTCCTAAAATTTTGGCTCCAGCTACCAATTAAAAAATCCCCATTTTTCTTCCAATTGCAGTCAAACAACGGGACCGAAACCAAAGAATAGACGACAAAAATGTGTACAAACAGTTAAAATAGCATCGCTCCAATTCAATACCAAACGGTGCTATGATTTTTCAAAAAGTAGTTTTACCCCATTTTTGCAAAAATGTTGGCTCCTGGTATCAATTAAAAAATTCACATTTCTCTTCTAATTCCAGTGAAACAGCGGGACCAAAACAGGAAGATTGACGACAAAAATCTTTACAAACTGTTGAAATTTGATCGCTCTAACTTAAAGCCGAACAGAGATATCATTTTTCGTAAAGTAGTTTGACCTCATTTATGCTCAAATTTCGGGTCCTGGTACCAATTAAAAAATTCCCACTTTTTTCCTACGTACAGTTAAACAACAGGACTCAAGCCAGAAGATAAACGATAATAAGCTATACAAATTGCGAAAATTTCATTGCTCTAGCTCAGTACCGAACGGAGATATGATTTTTCAAAAAGTAGTATTACCCCATTTTTGCTAAAATTTTTGCTCCTGGTAAAATCCCCACTCCTCTCCTAATTACAGTGAAACAACAATATCAAAACTTAAAGATAGATGACAAAAAGCTCTACAAACTGTCAAAATTTTATTGCCCCATTTCATCAACAACTACAGTTATGAATTTTTCAGAAATTTCAAACTGGATTTTTTTTACTACAAAACGAATTCAGAAAATAATTTATATTTTTTAGCTCCACTCTTAATTGTAGCAAAATAACGGGACTTTAACTAATTGATAGAGAATACAAATCTCTATAAACCGTAAAAATTTCATCGAGCTAGCTTAATTTGAACGGTAAATATAAGTGTTTTTCGGTTTTTCCCTGATTTAGAAATTTATGATTTTCAAGGGTGGAAAACACGTGAGTGGGAGTGAGATAGACTTATGCAGGTTTCAATGTAAAATTTTGATCTAAGGGGTACCCCTTTCGATTAAAATAAAATTTTTATATGCTACCAAAAAATTTCTTACTTTTTTCTGTAACGTGTATGCAAATTTTTTTTTTTTTGGACAACAGGAAGTATTTTTTTTAACGACAAAGTTGAAAAATAATGCATTTTACCAGTGGCGCACATTTTATTGTAGTAGAAATGACTAACAATGTATATTAAAAGCATTGTGTTATAACAAAAAGTAGCAATTTACAATTATACATTTAACTTGAACCTAATGCCTTAAAATGACAATTTATATAAACTGTAATAGTAGCCATTTATTTGCCTTTCTAACATTTAATTATAATATAAATATGCTAAAAATTATCCATATTAAGAAAAACGTCATGCCAAAAGTGGTCATTAAAGTAATTGACTGAAATTATTCAAATTTTCTCAAAAATAGCAAACTCTCAAATTTAATTCGATACCAATTTTTTGATAAAAAAAACATGATTTATTTTTAGTTTATAATAAAATATTTTATATAGAATATCATAGCAATTAACAAAAAATAGTCATTTTTTTCAAAAATATCTTATCGTCAAATTTAACTTAATGCCAATTTTTAATTTACTAAAAAATCTATTTTTTTTACAAAAATAACAAATTATCAAATTTAGCTTCATGCCAATTCTTTAATAAATTCACAATTTATCGACTTAATTTACTAAAAACTGTCATTTTTTGCAAATATTGTCAAATTTAAATTCATGCTAATTCATCAATAAAATCACGATTTATCGACGTAATTCAATAAAAATATCTACCTATCGATTGCGAAGCGAGTTCTTCAGTGGTCCCCGGACCCTCCCCTCCCCCGACTATCTTCTCGCGAAGCGAGTTATAAAAGTCCCCCAGGCTATGTTGATTGCGAAGTTTCTCGCGAAGCGAGTTTCGCAGTGGTCCCCGGACCCTCCCCTCCTCCGACTATCTTCTCGCGAAGCGAGCTATAAAAGTCCCCCGGGCTATGTCGATTGCGAAACTTCTCGCGAAGCGAGTTTCGCAAAAGTCCCACTGCCCTCATCGCCTCCCGACTATCTTCTCGCGAAGCGAGCTATACAAGTCCCCCGGGTTACCTCTATTGCGAAGCTTCTCGCGAAGCGAGTTTTAAAAAAGTTCGACTGCCCTTATCGCTCCCCGACTATCTTCATGCGAAGCGAGCTATACAAGTCCCTGAAGCTACACAGAGTCCTTAAATATATGAACTGCTTCTTCATCCACCGCATTCTTACTACTGCGATAACACTTCCACATTCAACCCAATATGTGCTGCGTCTCCACTCTTCTTTACCAAAAGTTGCAGCAGTTTGTGATTGTCGCGAGCGACGGCGAGCGAAGCGAGCCAGGTGCTCCCGGTAGCGAGCTACAATGTCCTTCTTGTATACGTACTGCTTTTTCCATCTACCGCATCCCCACTACTAAAACAACGAATAACTTGCAACCTCAAAGAATAATGTGGATATATGGAAATATATTTCAAAAATACTGGATATATTTTTTAAGACCTTTATTAAAACAAAAATACAATCAAATAATATTAGCATATCTATCAGCATATCTGTTAATAAATACATAAATATTGTTCTGACTTTGAAAAAAACCACAAAAAAATCGATTGACTATTATCAAAATTGCAGCTGCGATTTTAATTTTTTTAAAAGCGGTTTGAAGTTAATTCAGTTCTAAGTAAATTCATGATGGGTTTCACCAACGTCAGTTAAATCGATAAATAGTTATTCTTCGAATAAAATTTAGTAATAGTGAAATATATGTGCATACTAAAAAATCAATCAATTCATATTTTTAACATTGGTGACATGCGAAATGTCTATTTCAATCAAAAAATAAATGTAATTTTTGAATAATATCTAACTGACGTCGGTGAAATCGGACATCAGGTGTACAATCTGTTGATTTATTTTACACATTTTTCTAACAGAATATTCTGTTAAAATCTATTGATATTAATGAACATTTTCAACTTGCAAGATGTTCAGATTTTCACGAGAGGAGGTGAAAGTTCATTTAAATGTTAATTTTGTAAAAAATGTACCTCTTGAGTAACTGCTTTATAAAAAAAATTATTTGATATTTTTGAATATCCAATGAAGATATTTAAATTTACGTTGTGGCCAGTTAAAGTGTATTTATTTCTAAGTAAATTCTATAAATTTTATGGTGATTAATTTGTTGATTTTATTACATAATTTCTACTTTGGTTCAATATTTTTGAATATTCAATGGAGGTATTTAAACTTTGTACCAACGTGCATCCATTTCTCTGTCTATGAATGTTATGTTAAAGTCACATCTTGGTAAATTCTGTGATTTTCATATTAGTTGTGTAAAACTTTGATTTTTTACAATTTCTCAAACAAAATAAATCTCTCGAACACTTTTTCTTATGAAATTTATATTTTAGAAAATCGAGAGGAGGAGATGTTGTAACCGGTCACAGTTTATTTTGTTTTTATTTTCGTGTAAATTCTATGAATTTTATGTAGATTTAATAATAATGTTTCATAGAGTGCACGCTCTCAATTTATTCCATTGAAATATTTTTGTCAATCACCTCTTAGAGCCGTTTTACACACAAGAATTCTCGCAGAAATTTATAATATATATGCAATATTACAATATTTTTCTCGCAAGAATTATCACGAGAAAAATAATAGGCATGTTCAAAATAATTTAGAAAAGAATTTTTGACAGATGCAGCTTGCATAACCTAAAAATTAGTCGATACTAGTTATTATTACAAACGATAGTGAAGTATTTTTATTAATACCAGTTTGTGCAACTAAATGTGTGATTTGCCGTTTTGTAATATATCTGCCACAGCGACCCCAGCAAGAGATGAAGAACAACTGATGTTGAGCACATATGATTTTTTCGGTAGTGCGCGTGCGTATGGTAGTAATTCTTTGGAAAACAAGGCTTTGTTGTGTATTACAGGGAAAAATATTTTTACATATAAAATGCTCAAACAAATTTCTGCCAGAATACTGTTACCGGCGTTTTATCGAAAACGTCGTAACTTGATTATTTTATTCACATTCGCGAAAACATCGGACTCCATTTGTTTTGCTCATTTCATTTCATAATAATTTTAATTCCAAATGACTCAAGTTCGTAACCATTCATTCGATGTTCTTTTGTATATATTTTTTTCTTGTAAATATGTAAATTAGTCCAGCATTGAAATCCCCCGAACGTGACCAACAATGACGACTTGCAAACCACCCCATCATTAACCGCGCGACCAGCACCGGCCGATGTTTACAACCCCGAGGAAGGTCATAAAATTCCGCACCTCCGAGGACCAGCGCCATAAAACCCACGGCGCGCTGTAGATGTTTACGACCATGAAAACAAAGCCTTTGGGAATTTCTCAAAATTTCGGGAAAACAGCGAGAACAAAGGTTTATGGTCGTAACATCTGCAGCACAAACTTCGACACGCCGGAGCAGTCGGAAACCAGAGGCCCAAAACTTTTTGGCCTCAGCTAAATATGAAAACTCCACCCTCTGCTTCTTCCACCACGTTCTCGACCAATCACCGTCACCCCCAAGATACATGGCGGGGGTGAAGACAGCGGTGGTTGGGAAGATAAGAGACAGCGGAAGACAGAGGAAAGTACAGTTTCGAAAAGTTGATTCGGTCATCAGAAGTCAGTCAAACTCCAGACATCAAGTTCAAAAACGCATTCAGGATACATGAAGTGAAGTTCGAAATTATATCAAGTGAAGTTATCATCATTTGTAAGTCGTCGCGTACCTATAAGTTGTCGGTGTCATTATTCATTGAATCGTCACATCACGTTCGTTCAATTTCATTCATTTGTTCATTTCATATATTTTTATCATCGTTCATTTTATCATTGTTTGTTTAGCTTAATCATTGTATTTCTGTGTTCATTTGTTTCATTCATTACATTTTTGTTGGTCCTTTTTTTTGTTAATAAATTTTAAGTGTTGTTTTTTCAAAACAATAGTCATTTTAAATTCATACAAAATTCAAACAACTTTTTTTGTATATAATAAAAATGAGTGCCTTTTGACCAAGGATATTTAGGTAAGTCAATTTATTATTATTATTTTGTGTGTGACCAATCCTGAGCCACCGGAGTGTTACGGAGGAACGTCGTTAGTGCATAACTCATGCTCTTTATAAAAATTAGCACAACAGCAAGCGACGTCCCGCACCCCGATAACAATACTTATGTGTGTAAAGCGACTCTAAAATTTAGTAATAATTACTGTGAATGTAATGTTGATTGTGCAATTCCTTGATTTTTTAAAATCGCAAACAAAATGTTCTCTTAAAATAAAAAATGTTGTTTTATACACTCGATTACTGATTTTCCTTAAATTAAAAATTAGGCTGTCTTGATTCAAGAAAATCCGCCACTGGGTGAAAATATGGAGGCCGCAAATGTGCAGCACCGGTTTCTCCATTCCCCGGTAACTTAGAGAGCCATTCCGCCTCTGCATATGTAAATGGGACTCTTGACTGCGAAGAAGAATTATTAGGCTCAAATATGTTAAGCATTGAACTTATATCTTTTGCGTATATTAAGAGGTGGGGTGTTGACCGTTAAAATGATTAAAAACTCAAATTATAATTACGAAACTATTACGAGTTTATTCAATAAAAATACAATACAATAAAACAAAATAATAACTTGATTGAGAGTTTTAAAATAAAGATTGGTCTGTGAGAGGCGCAATAAAAAATATTTTCTCTACCCCTATTCTGAAATATCTTACTCCTGGATCCATCACTGATTTGTAAATAAACCAATTCAGTTCTAGAGTTACGATATACTTATTCCGACTTTAGAATGGAATTAGTTTCTATGGCAACGTCCAAATAATTAAAAAAATCTTAACTGAGTGCGACCTGGAATATTTGAATCTGACATAACGTCAGAAATTTCAAATTTTATACGCTCGGCGATTGCCCAATTCCGACGTAAGTCAGTGCCCCCGACACGTGACTCGCGACGCTCAAAAGTGCGAATAAAAAAGTTTAGTATTAATCCGAAATTAACACACCTCAAAACATTTTACGCTCCAATTACTTGGAGACTACTTGCGACGCTCAAAAGTGCCGAAAAAAAAAAGGTAAGGTCGGAAATGTACATGTTATTTGGCCTTAAAAACAACAAAGATTAATCTTTCACAATTATGAAAATAGAGCGAGGTAAGCGGCTGTTTCTCAGAAACTAACGATCGTAGAGAGTTACGGTAAAAAAATTTATAGGTAAAGTGGGTAAGGGAAAATGCTGGAAATTATTTTCAAGTTTCCAAGATGGCTGCCAGTGGGCGTTTCCACCATCTTGAATTACATAAAGTTACGTTTCTCGCGATTTTCCCCAATGAATATAACAAAAAAGTATTTGCGTTTTAATGTTAACTTAATGTGGAACATTTTTTGTAAAAACAATTTTTCTCTATCTTTCGAAATAAAGTGGTGGAGGGTATTTGAATGTTGTTTTGAATAAATACCTGTAACTTCGAAACGGCTTAATGGATTTGGATAAATTTGGTATCATTGAAAAAAGCATTTCTTGGGATTTAGGTTTTTCGTAATTATGACAGTTGTGACCTACACGGCCGCCGATAGAGGGCGTTATTCGACATTATAACCAAAATATTGGATTTTCTCAAAAAATTTAATTGCGATGATATGATTTTTTTTAGACTAGAAAATAGACAAATGACCAACCAATAAGCCTGCGCAAACCGCATCTTAAAATCTAATAATAATAATAATAATCTTAATAAGAAAGCCCAAGAAATGCTCTTTTCAATGATACCAAATTTATCCAAATCCATTAAGCCGTTTCGAAGTTACAGGCATTTATTTAAAACAACATTCAAATACCCCCCGCCACTTTATTTCGAAAGATAGAGAAAAATTGTTTTTACAAAAAATGTTCCACTTTAGGTTAGCATTAAAACGCAAATACTTTTTTGTTACATTCATTGTGGAAAATCGCGAGAAACGTAACTTTATGTAATTCAAGATGGTGGAAACGCCCACTGGCAGCCATCTTGGAAACTTGAAAATAATTTCCAGCATTTTCCCTTGCCCACTTTATCTATAAAAATGTTTACCGTAACTCTCTACGATCATTAGTTTCTGAGATACAGCCGCTTACCTCGCTTATTTGCCCACCCGGTACATTAAAGCTTTATGAATAAATTGACAGTATTTTTTTTTTCAAAAAAATGTTTCTTAAACTAATCGTAAATTAAATAATTGAACACTGTCAAATGATTACATAAATCCGTGTATTACTTCCATAGGAAACATTATTTCTTCTTTATATTGCTTTAATTTATTGAGGTAATTATTATAAGAATGTTGTATTCAATACAGTGATCTAAAATAAATGATAAATAAAATAAATTAAAATTCAAAACTATTTGAATTTGAGAAAATAAGCTTACGCTTCTTACAGTTTGCACACTTTAAACATAATCTATAAAATTACGAAAGACTATTCGTGAAAATGCAAACAATGTCTTAATTAATAAGACAACTTAAGACGTTAAATATCTATTGAAACAACTACTTCCCGTGCAAATACACCTCCGGATATTGAATTATACAATGAAATATTTAAAATCTTATTTAATTTGATTTGTTACAACGCTCTATTAAAGTCTATGTAACGTTTAGGTCAAATTCTCTTCAAACTAACTAACAAATACAAATTTGAAATGATTTAATTTTTTTATCTCCTTTCATTTTAAATTTGTATATATTGATCATGTAAATGTACATGATCAATATATTTTGATCAATATATTTTGAGTTTGGTCGCGTCTTTTCTAAACTCTAAATTTTACTTCATGCTTAATCTGGGAGTGGAAAAACTCGTTTAAAGCTTCAAATTGAAAGCTTTTAAAAATCATGAATGCTTGAAAATTTACAGTATACATATTTAAATATATCCTATAATCTAATATTTAGATATTCCTTTGTAATATTCTAATTTTCTAAAACTGACATTAGATTTTTATATTCTGAATATCCTAATCATTTTATATTGAATTTATCAATTTGGCCACATTTTCAATGAGTATGTCAATTTTGATGACATGTGTTTTAAATCTTGTCGTTTCTGTAAATTATACTTCTGTTAAATTAAGCAATTTAAACTTTTTTTAAGTCAATTTTGATGACTTGTATTTGAATTGACTTGAGCTGTTGATTTTAGCAAATTTATTTGAATTTTACTATTTTTTTGAATATATAACTAAAAACTTATAGTATTATTTGTATTGTTTTGTTTTCGCTAAAATTAACAATTTTTAATGTTTTTGATGATTTGTAAAATTTTTAGGGTGTTCTCAATTTTTGTTATTTTCGACATTTTAAAAGATTTTAATTAATTTTCATTATGTTTATTTAAAATAATAATTATTATTGGGCACCAGGAATTTAGAAGATTTTAGTTCATTTTCTAAGTATTTTTTTTTTTCGTAACTTTTCCTAGATTTCTTTTAATTTTTAAAATTCCTGAATTGTTTACATTTGTCTTACCTTTAAAAATGTTTTTGTGAATTTCCCCAAGACTTTTATTAACTTTTAAAATTTTGACGCGTGTTATGAAATTTTAAGATTTTCGTTAGTTTATAAAATTCTGACGGTTTTTGTGAATTTTGTAAATTTTTAAAATGTTGATGCTATTGATGAATTCTCAAGATTTTCGTCATATTTTAAAAAGTTAGCAATTTTTGTGAATTTCCTAAACTTTTTTTTCACGAGTTTCCACAATTTTAGTTAATTTTTAAAATGTTTCGTGAACTTTCAACGTTTTACTCAGTTTTAAAAATCTAAACGCTTTTCGTGAATTTTCAACGTTTTAGTCAATTTTAAAAATCTAAACACTTCGTAAATTTCCAAATTTTCATAAATTGAAATCCAAAGATTTTCGATAATTTTCAAAATTCCAAGATTTCCGTTAATCTTAAAAATTTTCATACAAGTGTGAATTTGCAAGAAGTTATTAAAATTTATTGTGAATTTTTAATAATTTTTAAAATTTATCATGAATTTTTCAGCAACGATTAATTAATTTAGACGTTATATTAATCCATGAATTTTCAAGAATTTCATTAATTTTTGGGTTCGCAAATTTCAAACAAATTTATTTGGCAAAAATATGACCAAATACATTTCTTTGAAATTTGCGAACCCGAAAATTAATGAAATTCTTGAAAATTCATGAATACCGGCATTTTTTTTAAATTGACGAAAATCTAGTAAATACATGAAAAGCGTCAAAGTTTCAAAAAGTAACGAAAGCAGTCAAGAATATGAAAATCAACAAAATCTTGAAAAATGCATGATTTTTGTTATAATTTTGGAAATTAATAAAAAGTTTAAACATTAACAAACGTATTACAAAATTCCCGAGTCGACAAAATTTTGAAAATTAATTAAAATCTTGGAAATTCACCAAAATTGACAAGATTATAAAAATTGAGCCAAAACTTGAAAACCCTCAAGATTTTGTAAATTAATAAAAATATTGTAAAAAGCCAGTGATTACTTTTTAAGGAATGTTTTCCACTACCAGACTAAGCATGAAGTAAAATTTCGAGTTGAGAAAAGCCCTAAGAATTTGGATTTGGACGCGTAGCGTCCAAATCCAAATTCTGGCTTTTCTTAACTCGAAATTTTACTTCATGCGCCACGCGCATAAAAATATTGGGTAATTGTTAAGTTTAAAATATTTAAAACATTTTTTATTATAGATTATCACTTTTCACATACTTCAAATTGTTGTCAGATTTCAATATTTCTTGACATATCACTTTTTGACATTGTGTTAACATTTTATCAAATTTAAACATTTCATCGATTTTCGACAGTTTTCGATTTTTTCAAAATTCTGGCAAATTTAAACATTTTTACCATGACATTTCATCACTTTGCCATGGTTTTCGCACCACGGACAGAGCATAAAATTCTAGATAAAGATATTAAACTCTATTATTATTATACAGGGAGTTTTTCTTTAAAGTATACGTATTTCAAATTCCGTAAATATTTAGATATTCGTTGTTTTTTAAAAGAGTTCAATTTGAAGCTTTAAGCGAGTGTTTTCCACTCCCAGACTAACCATGAAGTAACATTTCGAGTTTAGAAAAGCCCCGTGAAAATTTGTCGAGGTTTTTGGGCTTTTCTAAACTAGAAATTTTACTTCATGCGCCACGCGTATAACTCTGATTTCAAGTGAAGTTCAAATGTACGTAAATTTCACAATATTTTAGAGTTTTATACGCGTGGCGCATGAAGTAACATTTCGAATTTAGAAAAGCCCAGAAAATTTGTCTCGGGACGCTGCGCTGTAAGAATTTTGCGCATGCATATTGATTGTACAAGTGGCTTAAGGCTTGGTGGAAATTTCACGATGCATGCTTGAACAACCCGCGCTTGCACAAGCAAAACTGAGAGTGTGTTCAAATGTGAAAGCTTATACATGCAAAAGTAAGCCGTGCGCTCTTGTAGTGGTGTCATACCAAGCAAATGTGAGCTATGTCTAGCGATTTGAAAAAACAAAACCGGGTGTTACTTGAGGATTTCATTCAAATAACCAAAAGTCACCCATATTATGGCGTATTGAATCGAATGATTACCACAATAAACCTAAAAGGGAGACGGCATACGATCTATTATTAGCGAAATATAATTAAATAGAACCAAAAGCTAGTAAGAATGCAGTTATTAAAAAGATTAATAGCTCTAGGACAAACTGCCAAAGAGAAAAGAAAAATAGTTCAGGGGACATATATAAATGCTAGGAGACGTCCTGCATTAAAGGTTTAAATACGTTTCTTCATTTATTCTGACATTATTGTGCTAATCTTGAGGATATATCTTTAGTTCACTCAATAAATTAATGTGGGAATAGGTTTTTCTTTTTTTAGGCATTCTTTGCACCAAATGGAACGTCTCTTCTTTTATCTAATTTTGTATTGCTGGTAAAAATATTGTTATTAATTTTACAATAAGGTTTGAATGCGATTTGCACATTATGTTTTTTAAATATGCTTAACTTGAAAACTAACATTGCCAAAATAAGTTAACGATTTGTATACAATATTTTCTTCTTCAAATTATTTTCCAGCATATAATAAATGTTTAATATTATTTAGTTGGTGTTTTTAAAGAAGTCTATCAACCAAGTCACAACCATAACCATTATTAATAGCCATGGCTCTAACCAAGTTGATATCCCTCTCGAAAGAACTAGCTGACAAAGGGATTTTTAAGGCTCTATGTATCATTGAATTGAATGCAGCTATTGTATGTTTATGGGATGTCTGGAATGGTTAGGGATTATTGAGTTTGAAAATGAAGGTTTTCTAAAGATATCGAAGAAGAGTTTGTTATTAACTTTTGCCGGAAACCATTTGAAAAAGAAAATATTATATACAAATCGTTAACTTATTTTGGCAATGTTAGTTTTCAAGTTAAGAATATTTTAAAAAAAAAACCTAATGTAAAAGTCGCATTCAAACCTTATTGTAAAATTTAAGTATATTTTGAACAGCATAACAAAATTAGATACATTTAATAAATCTGGAATATATTAATTAACCTGCGAAGATTGTCAAGAGATATACCGGGTGTTTGATTAAGCGTGGCCATCGGCTGTATCTCAGAAACTATACATCGTAGCATGTTGCTATTTGATTGTATAAGTGGCCAAGAGAAATGACTGGAAATTATTTTTAAGTTCATAGCTTCGCTGGAAGAGGGCGCTATCTCTATAATAAAAGGTTAAAACAATTTTTTATCAAATAAATGCCAAATTTAGCGATGTAAAAAATATGAAAATCCTAGTCTACGGTAAATTTTACGTAATTTTAACTATCTTGTATTTTTTATGTCTCACATGAGATGCACGGAAGAACGGAAATATCTAATTATTTAACTTTCGTTAGATTCCACTGAATTTAATAAACTTAGGCTCGTTTGATAGATAATTGAATGCACTTTAAAACGTAATCCACTCTGATTTATTTTAGTTTCGATATTAGGCGCCAGAGGGTGCGATTGAGACAATCACCGTGTTTTCTGCATTTTCTCTAAATTTTCAAATTGGAAGGTATACGTAAGTTACAGGAGTTAATTAAAATTTAACCGGAGATATATTGAAAATTGTCCAGAATATGGTATTTTGTTCCAATAACGCCCTCTGATCCTTACTATAGGCACTAAATTAAATCAGAATACATAGTATTTAAAATTGCATTCAATTATTTATCAATTTATTAAACCTAACTAAAGTTATAACCATTTTAATGATTAGACTGTTTTATTTTCATCTGCATTTTATGTAAAAGCAAAAGAAACGAGAAGGTAATTGAAATCGAGCAAAATTTAGATTAAGATTTAATTATTTTCAACCTATGCAGCTTAATTTGACATTTTGAATAAAAGCGAAGTTAGATTTAATTATTATATTCGTTTTATTTTCTTACGTTTTGTTTGTAATTGTTCTAATAAAGTATCGTAATCAGTGTTTTTAATTGCAGTAAATATACGCTGTTTTAAACATTCTAGTAATCTCATAGCCTACTATATTTTGAGATTTTAAATAATCATAATAATAATAATATTAAACGTCTTTATTTATACAAAAAAGATACAAGGTGTAGAATGTACAGCAAAATTACAGCGGCGAAGTTCAGTCGATCTGATAGTCAGATCAACTGCTCTTCCACTTAACCTATCTATAATTTGAAATACTCGGTAAATCGATACATTAGAGCCAAAGAGATCATTAAACAGTTAATAAAACAAATGACATTGGTTAGATGTTAAAATAATGTATTTCTCAACAAATTATGACATATCTCGCGTTTAAACTTCATCAATGTGAGATTTTTAATATGACATCTCTGAAATAAAGCCATCTTGTGGAGCGAAGGTGAGACCTCTGAATCTCACATTGATGGTATGAACATCAGACCGGAATACTATTCTTTTGTAAAGATACGGAGGTTTATGAGTAACAATAATTTTATGATAAAATGTTAAACAATGCAACGTTCGGCGGTTGTTCATGTTAAGCCATTTTAATTCGATTAATTTATCAGATAAGTGATCGAACTTTCAAATACCAAAAATTAGGCGAATGCAAGAGTTTTGGACTTTCTGAATACGACGCTTCGTTACATTATCTAGGCAGGAATTGTAAATTACATCGGCAAAATTGAAATGGCTTAATACAAGCGTTTCGCAAAGTAGTTTTCTTAATTTGATATTTAAATAATTTCGGCTAGAATAGATTAATTTTAAATTTAAAAAGGCTCTAGAAATGCATTTATTAATATAAGATTTAAAACGCAAATCATTATCAATAATAAATCCTAAATTTCGCGATGAATCAGCAAAAGGCAGTGTGACACCATTTATGGTTATTTTCAATTGATATTTTACATATTGTAAAGACTTACGTGAGCCAAATAACATTACAGTCGACTTATTCGGATTTATAATAAGTGAGTGTTTACGCGACTGTTCTGAAATGTTTGAGAGATCAGAGTGGATTTTAACATTCGCCAAGATAACATCATTCGGTTTAAATGAAAATAATAACTGTGTGTTGTCGGCATATAGAGTTGCAGAACAATTTGTTAGAACCTTCGTGAGAAAAGATGTATGAATGGAGAACAGTAAAGGTCCTAATATTGAGCCTTGAGGAACCCCAGATTTTACCATAATGAAGTTAGATGAAATACTTTCCATAGTAACTCGTTGATATCTATTCGTTAGACAGGCATCTATTAAATTATACGCTGAAATGGAAAAGCCAAAATGATGTAATATAGAAACCATTAAGCTGTGACTGATTGTATCAAAGGCTTTACTATGGTCTAGTAAAATTAAGCACGTAACATAACCTTTGTCAGTCGCAGTTATAATATCATCTAAAACATTAGATAAAGCAGTAGTACAGCTGTAGTTGGCTTTAAACCCAGATTGAGTAGGGGGAAGTAAGTAATTATTTTCAACATATTCTATTTGAAATAAAACAACACAGTTGGGAGGGTTTCACTTTTATTGTTGAACACTGCAACATGTTTCACCACACAGTGGCTTCATCAGGCAGATGAAATAATGATTTATTATTTCATCTGCCTGATGAAGCCACTGTGTGGTGAAACATGTTGCAGTGTTCAACAATAAAAGTGAAACCCTCCCAACTGTGTTGTTTTATTTCAAATAGTATTATGGAGTTTCATCATGTATCCGCCTCATCAATTAAATATTCAACATATTCTACAATTTGATTATATAATATCCTCTCTAATATTTTAGATACAATAGGTAAAACACTTATGGGTCTAAGATCATTAAAGTTTGATGGAGAGTTGTCTTTTGGGATAGGCACAATATCTGAAAGTTTCAATGCATTTGGAATATTGTTCAATACAATAATTTATGATGTGCGTTAAATGAGGAATTAAAAAAGAACCACAAAATCAAATCATAGAAATACTGATGTTATCGGTTCCGCCGGCATTAGTTTTAATATTATTAACAATACGAGAGATTTGTTCGGTCGTAGCTAGTTTAAATTCAAATGAGTTTTCATTAACATTTTTATTAATATTATTTAAGTAAATATTATTAAGATCAGTGTCTGTTAAGCTGTTCAAGGAATTGGAAAAGTATTCATTAAGAGCATTGACATCCTTAATGCAATTAGGTAAAATTGTTTTTGGATTACTAGCTATGATTCCATTATTTTTTAAGCATTTTTAAGTAGAAAATGGATTGTTTTTAATAGGGAACTCGATAAATGCTTTCTTTTCCTTGGCAACGGCAGAATTCACAATGTTACGCCATTGCTTATATATAGAAAATTGCTCTGGATTCTTAGTCTGCTTAAATTTATTGTATGCAACATCTCGGGAATGCATCATCATTTTTAAAGTATCCGTATGCCATGGAGCCGATTGCTTTGTAATACTTCGTCTTAACAAAGGAGCGTATTTATTAAAAATAGTCAGTATGCAGTGATTAAACATGGGCACTTTTTGTTCGCAATCATTCACATAAATAATATCTTTCAGACTAGATCTTTCTAGGTCTCTAATGAAATTCCATTATCTCTAATAGAATTCATCTGCATATATGATTTATGTTACGATATGTAATGAATTTAGTTTTTTTTATGTACAATTTTAAGCCTACAGAATATTAAATCATGATCCGCGATATTATGGATATCTGTAACATCGGACTTAGGACATATGCTCGGGTTAGATGTTATAATTACTTCTATTAGAGTCTCACTGTTAAGACAAGTACATATAGGCTTAGAAATTATTTGAGTAAGTTTATATGTATTCAGAAAATCCAGAAATTTGCGCACATTGTTGCAAGAAATATTAATCATATTAATATTAACATCTCCTAAAAAAATGAAATCATTGCATCGAGGCAAAAGATAACTTATGGCATCCTCAAAAGTTTCAAGAAACGTGTGTAAATTGTTTTCGGGAGGTCTATATATAACTCCAATAGATAACACAGGATTTTTTAATCGGCAATAAATCCATAACTGCTCTAGATTATTTAAAATACTAGACGATACAATTTCAAAATGTATAGTATTCCTTATATACAGACCAACTCCACCTCCGCGATTACTAATTCTATCTTTACGAATGAATACATACCCCGAAATTGTAAATTGATTACTGTCCATGCTTGACTTCAGCCAAGTTTCTGAGATCGCGATAATGTCATAATTGGAAGAAAGTACCAGTGTTTTAAAGTTACAAAAATTAGAAATCAATGACTTTACGTTTAAATGTGCTAATTTAATATCATCCATAATGGAATTTGTGTGTAATCTATCGATAAATCAAGATATTGTAGACGCTCCAGTGCATTAATACAGGAAAAAATATATATGTATATATAACTGAATAAAAAATAGAAAAAATGTAATTCTTACGATTTCAATATGCAACATAAGTTGTGTTAAATTAAATTATCAAATTATTGTCATGCATAAAAACAAAATAATATGAAATAAACATAATATTACTTTCTGTGTAGAAAGTTATTTAAATTATTTAATAGCAAGAATGACGAAAATATGCATGCATGAGTTAAATTAGGTTAAAAAAAATATTCATCAGTGCTTAATTTTTTACAGGAAAATATTCCCGTTGCTCATTTTCATTAAATATCTTATTTATAAATTTTTCTCTTGTTGGCTTCTTAGTTTATAGACCAGATATTACGCATATCCATATGATCCCTGCCTAGCTTTAAGAGTTTATATTTAGTAGGTGATAAATCCTCAGATATCATAATCCTAGAATTTTTTAAGTAACGACGATTCTTAAGAATATTAGATACCATATCTATTGATTGCAACTGCACGATGATGGTGTTTGTGTCATTATTTTTATTTCTCATTCTGTAACATCGATTTACTATTACGTCATCAGAACGTAATTTCAAAGAGAATAAATTATCTAGCTTTGTTTTTAGATATTCATTAGGCTCCTTATTCAAGCCTGTAATTCTAAAATGTTTACGGCGGGAATACTGTTCAAAAGATTCCACTTGAATTTTGAGGGTCATGCATATTGTATTTAAAAACGATATCTGCTCAAGGCATTTATCGATCTGAGGTTGGAGTTCGGACTTAACCAAAACAGCTGTTTTTTCAGTAATCGCGGATATGAATTCATCGTCTTTCAAGGTTTTCAATATCGACTCTTTAATAATTGATTTTATATCAAGTATCTGCTCTCTGGTGAACGGCATCGTTGTTTGAAATTATGAGATGTATAAAGAATACTTACAGCTACTAGTATAAGTCAATTGTAGAATTATCTTCACTTTAATCTTCAGATATATACACTTAAAGGCAGAGCACTTACAATACGCCTGCTCACTCACTCATATATAATTAACATTCATGGATAAGTAAATCGCTTTGCAAAACATAGAAATGGGGAAAAGTGATCTCCGTTATTCTAAAAATTATTGTTTTTAACCTCTTGAACATAAAACAAAAAAGTCTAAAGGCCTACTAGATTTTAAAATATATTTTTATATGGTGCGCGGTTGAAAATGGGCAAATCTACCATACTTTTTGCTATATCTTTGGTTAGAATGCGAATATCAGTATGAGGTTTACACCACTTTTCTCAGTATTCCTGTTTGTAATAAACTAGCGTAGGAGAATTATAGCTTATAATTTAAAATTTTCAAAAAAATCTAGAAAATATGGTGGTTGTTCAAAAACGCCATCTGTCGCTTTCTATAGGAACTTAAGCAAACAAGTGTAAACCGTGATTTAAAGTGCTTTTAATTACCTATCAAATAAAACTAACTTGATTAATTTCAGTTAATCCTAACAAAAGTTACACGCAGTTTAATGATCACACTTTCCCGCTCTCCCCTGCTTCATATGTGCGAGATAAAAAAAAACAAGTGAGTAGCTAAAATTAAGTTAAATTCAGCATAGATTACGATTTGTATACTTTTAACTTAGCTTAATTTAGCAGTTTTTTGATAAAAAATCTTGTTTTGTATTTGGCGGCAGATGTTACGCCCTCTAGCGGCAGAGGTAGGGACTTAAAATTAATTTCCTTATGTCCACTTTTACTTTGCAATTTTTTACCGTAACATGCTACGATATATAGTTTCTGAGATACAGCCGGTAGCCATGCTTAATGAAACACCCGGCACATTAGCTAATCTGGTCCTAATCTCAACACAAGATTGAGGAAACATTTGCCCTCTTTTCGGCTAAAACAAAGTAATAAGGTATCTTTCGCAAAACATCTTTTAGATGAAAATCACACTTTTGAAAAAGATGTACTTGCTATAATCAATCATGCCGAAAAAGGTCGTTATATGAATTTGCTAGAAGCGCTGGAAATACACAAATCCGGCGCTAATCCGGGAATTCCCTTAATTAACGACCAGGTAGACCTAATGTACACCCCTATTTTTACCGCTGTATTCTTTAGTCTTATCTGTATTAACAATGAATCTATTTTTAACAAACCACCTGTGAAAATTATGTGGCCGAAAGTTTTATCGAGTAAGAGTAAATTTGTATCGTCTGCGTAACAGACAGTCATTATTTAAAATAATTCACTGATTATAGAGGCTTCTACTTCGTTATACATTGTTGAACATAAATAAAACACTGTTTATCACTTTGTTTGTATAACAATTGGTTTATTTGGTGACTATAGTTTCGATACTACACGTATCATTATTAAACCACTAACGGTTTGATAATGATACGTGTAGTATCGAAACTATAGTCACCAAATAAACCAATTGTTATACAAACAAAGTGATAAACAGTGTTTTATTTATTATTTAAAATACTTGATAGTAGTGGACCAAGTATTCTTCCTGCGGAACTACTACTGTAATGTCTAATGTATCCGATATGGTTTCATAGTAATCCCTCTTTATTTTCACCGATTGTAGACGGTTGCTTAAATATGACTTAAACCACTAATTACAAATTTCTCTTACGCCGTAATGATTTAATTTAGAAATCAGTATGTGATGATTAATGGTGTCGAATGCTTTTGAAAGGTCTAACAGCACACCACATACAAATTCTTTTTTCTCTAAAGCAGATAGAATTAAGTTTATAAATTGAAAAAGGGCTGTGTCTATACTTTTTTCAGCTTCAGGGTGGCTCGCGAAGTTCTCCCGGCACTAAAGAAGAGGCGAATCTCAATCTAAATAAACGAATATCGCAGGTTTAGAAATTGGCGTAAAAAATATTTAGTTTTTAGAAATTAATTGACTAGTGTACAAATGCAAAAAGAAAAAAAAAGTGCATGTTCAGCAAGGCTTAGAGAAGCCGGCCTGTCGATCCACCAGCCGCGTGAAAATCAAGATCTGTTAATACATTGAGAATCTACTACATTCACTGTAAAAGAGCGGGCGAATTAAAATGAGTCATGGCTCAAAAAGAGCTGCATATTTCGAACTGAGTCACTTGGCTCACTCACTGAGCTAACTCTTTGAGTCGATTCGTTCAGGAGTTACCCATCTCTAAAGTCATCTGAATTTCCCTTGTAGATTTGTGTAACAATTGAATATTTTAACTTATCTGTATATGCACCCGTTAAAAGGGAACTACACTGCCGAGCATAAAACTAGGGTCACTCCGTAATTTGAATCTTTTTGGATTTTTTTTTAAATATTTAGTTTTTACGTGTTTTTTTGGTTGTAACAGTTCACTAAGTCATTGCTTGAATAAACAAAAAAGTTTTTGTTGTTCAAAGTTTATCGAAAGTAATGAAAATGAACAATTTCAATTTAATATGCTGAGTAATGAAAATGAACAAGTTTACTTTTACATGCTTTTATTGAAACAAAAGAAAGTTTAAGGACTTCAGTAGCGAGTATTGCCTCCTCTGGCAGTAATAACAGCTTGCAAACGACGAGGCATGCTCTGGATCAGATTTTGGATCATATTCTGCGTAATATTGTCCCATTCCTGCACCAGTGTGTTGCGAAACTCTCTAGAATTTCTGGGGGCCGGCACATGTCTCCGTAAATGTTTTCCCATCTCATCCCAAATATGCTCGATTGGATTTAAATCTGGACTGCGAGCAGTCCATACAAATCGCGTGATTTGACACTCGTCAAGATACTCTGTAACTATCCGAGCAGTGTGGGGCCTTGCGTTATCATGCATAAATGTTGCGTTGTCACCAAGAATAACCATGAACGGCAAACCATGGTTTTCTAGAACCTATGTCAGGTACCTATGCGTAGTCATCGTGCCATTCTCGATAAAGACTAACTCCGTATGAGTGTCAAAAGATATGCCTCCTTATGCTATAACTGATCCTCCACCAAATGGAAGTCGCTCGGCAATACATGCTTAAGCATATATCTCGCCTTGTCGTCTCCACACCCTTACACGTCTATCTGAGCCCGTAAGACAGAATCGCGGTTCATCGGAAAACAATACGCGACTCCAATCAACTATTGTCCAAGCCAAGTGTTCTCGTGCAAAATTCAACCTCACTCTCCAGTGTTCACGGGAAAGCGGAGGTCCAATAGCTCTAGTTCGAGAAGATAATCCAGCAGCATGAAGTCGCCTCCTAACTGTCCACTCACTTGTGTTTACATTTCTCACCTCTTGCAGATGATTTTGAAGGGAAACTGCCGTAACCGTTCGGTTTCTCAAAGCACTAGAAACAAGATAGCGGTCATCTCTAGCTGTCTTAGTCTTGCCTCGCTCTGAACCAGGTCTTTGAGTGAGCAGACAATTTACAACAGATAGATGTCACCACAGAAACAAAAACTATGCTTGTTTGTTTCAACAAAAGCATATGAAAGTAAACTTGTTCATTTTCATTACTTAGCATATCAAATTGAAATTGTTCATTTTCATTACTTTCAATAAACTTTGAACAACAAAAACTTTTTTGTTTATTCAAGCAATCAGTTAGTAAACTAAAAAACTAAACATTTCTAAAACAATTCCAAAAAAATTCAAATTACGGAGTGACCCTACTTTTATGCTCGGCAGTGTATTAAAAATATCAGTAAGCGGATTTGCAATGACATACATTGACTGTTTTATTAAGGACATTTTGGTAGTTTCATTGCCACTTGATTTTCTATTTTGGCAATGGTGTTTATGAATTCTATATCAGTTACGGGCTCAATAAACATAGTGTTTTTGTTTATAGAAATGTTGCACACATAATGATAATTATTTCTAGGCAATCTATTGTATATTGCATTTAATGACGCTTGTTTAAAATAAAGACTAAAACCATTTGCTTATTGAGGAACATTATCAGTTTTTAGAACTGAGTATTTGATTTTTTTATTACAAGTGCCCCTAACATCAGAAATAATTGTCCAAGCCATTTTCGATTTATTTTTTGATTTTGTAAGCTTATCATTGTAATATGAACAGCGTTCTTTATTTAACAATTCCTTATAATTTGCGATTTCCCGTTTTAGAGAATGAATTTGATTTTTACATTCCTTAATTTCGCCTGTGTTAAATTTAATTGTATTTATATATTTTTTCTTATATTTTTTTTGTGAAAAATATTTGTTTACATACAACGTGAATATGTTAATAAAATTAGTATGTCCGCAAGGAATTCATTCAATGCTTGCTCAGAGTATAATCTCACTTTACAGTGGGGCTGCAGAGATTTTGAACCTGATTCTAATTTTTGCGATATTTGTGCCCTGTGATCTGATATAAATGTGTTTAACACTTTGGTAGTATAGTCTACCGAATTCGCATTTGTTATAATATTGTCGATACATGTTTCAGTGCGGTTGTAATAATGTATGCGTGTGGGTATTTGTATGGTTAAGACCGCATTATAGGAAGTTAACAGATTCTTTAATTCAATAGTTTCAAGTGTATCTATCTAATTAAGTATTTACATTAAAATCGCCTACAATATAAAAACTTGAGTATGCCGTGGTAACAAAGTCTAGAAGTTGTTCTAGTTTATACAAAAACGTCGCAAAGTCACCTTGGGTAGGTTTATAAATGCATATCACGCACACTTTCTTTTAAAGAATTTCGAGTTCGGCACCCGCACATTTAAATATCTTATTTTCAGATATATCATTTACACATTGCAGTGAGTTTGCTTTAATATTATTAGTACTGTATATTGCAACACCGCCACGTTCTTTATTTTCTCGGCAAAAATAGGCTATTAGTGAGTAGTTAGGGATATGACAGAGGTATAATTGTTGATCAATTTGCCAATGTTCTGATATACATATGACATGCATATTATTTTCCAAGTTTAATACGTTAAGCGGTTGATTGATGCTGTTATTCAAGCATTGTATATTTTGGTGTAATAAATGAAAATTATATTTTGAAGAGGATTTTATGGTTTGTATTTCTCCTGTTGTTGGTTTGGAGCGATCCTTGCGTGTTAAGAAACAATTATAGCGAGCCACAGTAATTCCATTTTCCCATAGGTTGTTCCTCAATTTGTCTAGGTATGATATTGGTGCTCCGACTTTAAAACTATTGAATGTCGGGTTCTCATAGCGTGGTATAATTTTATCGCACGTTACTTGGTTGCAGTTTAGTCTATTGGGTAATATTTTCGGTAAATCCTCAGCAGTCATATTGAGAAGAAAGCGTGATACGTGTAGCAAGCTTTTTTTCTACGGCTTTATATGCAGCGTTGTCACCGTCATCTCTCTTTCCTATTATTATCTTACGTTTATTTGAAATGGATTTTCGAGTATGCCTGTGTTGCACTGTGGTGAACTCACAGGATTTGATGTTGTATTCTGTCAATTACTCTTGTTATTATTGTGATCTTCGTTTTGAGAGTCTTCGCGTTTCCTGTACCTTGATATTTGCTGATGGTCCCATTAATAATCCAAGGAATGTCGCTTCTATAGGTTTGGTTCAAAACTCCACTCTGATTTTTTTTATCTGATATGTGTTTGATTTAGATTATTTTTGAAAGGGATTGGATTCTAAATTTCTTGATTGTTGTTAGGAGATAATAAATTTTGACTGGAATTTATTCAAGTTTTTTTTTGGTTTAGACCTTTCGGTCTCTTTTCGATTTCTATAGCTTCTCTAATAATCCTTGCGTTGAAGAAGAAGAAATTAAGAAATTAAAATTGTCGTTTTTTCAAAATGTATTGTATATTTAGAGATTTTGACGTGCTGAAATTAAGAAGATTGTGGATCGGATTTTCTGACTGCTGAAACATGTTCATTTCGACGAGTGCTGATTTTTCGGTTTGTTTGTCCTATATAGCTCTCCTCGTACATACTGCATGGATTTTCATATACGGCTTGAGTGTCAAGTGGGATAATTTCTTTTGTAGTTCGAAGTAAATATTGGATTTTTGTATGTGTATTGAAACAAGTTCTAATATTGAATTTCGAGAGGACTTTTCCGATTTTATGAGTTGTTCCTTTAATGTAAGGAAGGGTGACAATCCCACAAGGATTTTATCTTGTTGTTTCGGGATTTTTGTTCCTGTTTAATTTATTTATCGTTTTTCGGAAAACCCCTTTTGGATTAATGCCTTTTTGACAATGGATATTTAATTATTTAAGTGGTGTTCGTCCGATAAGGTATGTGCTCTTTTTAGAAGCGATTTGGCTACAGACCCTATTTAAGCTGGATGGTGATGTGACTTCGCGTTTAAGTACCTGTTTGTGTGTATAGATTTTCGGTATTGAATTTTGTTGTGGATATTATTTAGATGTGATTAAAAAATGGTTGAGGTTATCAATACCATGCTGCCAAATACAAACGTATCATTCACGTATCGTAGCCAAATTTTAGGTTTTTGAGGGAAAGAATTTAGTGCTTTAGTTTCGAAATCTACCACAAATAAATTTGCAAATATTGATGATAGAGTAAAACCCATTGGTGCATCTTCCAATTGTTTGAATTTTTGTCCTTTGTATGTGAAGAAAGCATTTTTTAGGCAGTGTGACTGCTGTCAATTGAAGTCCGTATATTTTAATGTGCGGTTTCGGTGGAACACCCTTTAGCATCCTATTTAAAATAAGGGAGTTGAATATGCTTAAAATATGTTAAATAAGAAGAACATACACAATAATATTAAACCAGAAATAGTGATAAATACTTATTATTAATCCTTAAGTTTTTAATAAACGTTTTTCAAATTGTGTATACAAAGTATTAAATAATCTTTTAAAAAAAGTAGTATACAGAAAAATACTGTTAAGAACATACCACCATTTTATAAACACATGAGCAGAATTATTAAACATATTACCTTTAATTATATAATTACTACTGTTGTTTAAGAACATACTACATGTTTTAGTTGCTGCAATTATACCGTTTTTTTTTACAGTTGACTTTCTCAGCTGCAACACCACAATACAAGAACTGTATTTACCACAAACTAGACTTTATACAAAGGAAGCTGACCCACTGGGAAAATTACTAAGTAAGAATCATTTGCTAAAGGTTCTTGACATTAGTAATAACCTCATTGGTGACCGTGGATTGGAAGTGCTAGCCAAAGGATTATGTAATCAAACCACTAAAGGTTTCGGATTGTCAGTTTTGGTTATTTTCAACAATCAAATTACGGATAAAAGTGGACCAATTATTAGCAAAATAATTGTAAGTATTTTACAGTGCACAGTGGAAAGTTTCGCCTATTTTTTGGCCAAAATATCAAACATTCGTTTTCATTAAATGAACGTATGTATGTTAAGTTTCTTTGCGACACTGATTTTGAATATGACATTAAAAATTAGAAATACAAAATGGCGGATCCAATATGGCGCCCGAAAATATTAAAAATTGCTTGTTTTGCATAAAAATAGAGTGTGGTAAGTTTCTAAGATTTTAAATATGATATTAAAAATAAGAAATGCAAAATGGCGGATATAGTGCCCGAAAATATAAAAAATTGCTTGTTTTACATAAAAATGAAATATGGAAGGCTGTTGAGGGGTTTTCGAGGTTGCTAATTTTGAATATGATATAAAAAAAATTGAAATAAAATAGATGGCGGATTACATATGGCGCCCGAAAATATAAAAAAAACTTAATATTGAAAATGACTGTTGAAAACGTATTAATTAATAACGACTTATTTAATATTTTTGTCATATAATTAGTTTTTTATTTAGCTCGTAAAACTGCACTACTTTGTCCATTCAACAATTTCTCTATATATATATAGTTTCAAAATATATAGTTTCCGAGATACCCATAGAGAACATGAAAAGAAAACTCACCCTGAATTACGTCTGTCTGTGCTATCGCTTAGCTTAATTACGAATTTTATAAGAAAAAAATCTCCCTGAAGGAGATAAAAATAAAAACGGTTTTGGAAAGAGTACAGTTCCACCTAATATTTAAGCCAAAAATCGCCTTGTTATTCGGGAGTTTTAGTCTTTTAAAGATCAGAAACTGGTAAAATCATTATTTTTCTCTAATTTAAGTTTAAAGTGCTCATCTCCAGGATGGGCAAAGCTTAATTTATTGTTATTATTTTTAACCACTAACTTATGCTAAAGAAGTATTTCAAGTAGTGGTTTGTACGTGTTTAACATTAGAGGAGAAAAAGAATGTAAAAGAAACACTAAACTTTCATTGATTTCAAGGTACATTTTTACACATTTTCGCATAAAAACTACGAAAGAAAAAATACGTTGCGTGAAATATATGGTAAATGTTTCGCCGTGTCTCACTAATGTTATAAAAACTTTTAGAGTCATTAAACATTACGAATTTTGACTTTGTTTTTACAACTTTTGGCCAGAAAATAGGCGAAACGTCCCACTGTGCCGTGTGTCATCAGTTTACCGCCCGGGTAGAAACACAGTTTTACTTAAAATTTCCTCAAGTCATTCGTTATAAAAAGTTTTACCTGTTTTTAAAATACTGTTACTATAAAGAAATGTTAAATTTACATATTGGTCGCTTTGTAATTGTCAAAGAATAAAATTAGTCATAAGAGAAAGGTCTTACATTTTCATTTTCTTAAAAAATGTTATAAGAAACAAAAATGTATAATCATGAAATAATCTAAATATAAAATTTGAATATGATATTTGTAACTTAAGATTATTTAAGAAATGATAAAGAAAATGGGTGTTATTACGATACATTTATTTAGATTTTCTAAATTGCAGATAAAATTTGATTGAAAACTTAAAAATATACAGTAAATGAATTCAAAAAATCAATAAATTTATAATTCATAGCTGTTACCATTAAGCTCAAATTTTGCATGTAGACCTAATTCTCAACTACAAACTACTTTTTCCAATAAAAATAGCAAAAAACTTTTTTTATGTGGCTTTTCGTCGACAATATTGATATTAAATTAGTGTTTCCGTTCTGGGCAGAAATCACACACTGTATATTAACAATAAAATAAATATTTATATTTATTCAATATTTGTAGGCAGAATGCCAGAATTTACATACTTTAAATATAGGATTTAACCATTTAACTGATGAGGTTATTTATAAAATTGAAGATAGTCTAGCTAAAACATGCAGTTTGGAAGGACTTGGTTTGCAATCAACCCTGTTAACTGATAAAGGGATCATTCGACTTGCTGAGGCCATTCAAAACAATACGTCTTTGGAGGTAAGGGTTTTTGAAATTTACTGACAGTTAATATTATAAATATTTGTTTGCATAATTTATTATAAGTAGGTATTGTTGACAATTTGAACAAAGATTTTATCTAATGCAAAGCAATTTTCACGGTATTTCCTATTTTTGATAATTCTATTGCAGGTCTTAAAAGTTCCTTTATAAATCAGGAGTGTTCTTTCGTGGACTATCACTTTTAATTATAATATGGCTATATTAATAATCGCCTGTAAATTTTTATATCATGCAATGGCCGTGACTTTTCTATATGTTTTTTCTTCAAACTGATAATTACAACAAATAATTAACACTCTTTACTTTTAAATGCAAAAAATAAAACAGTCCTAATTAATTTATTAAAAATAACAATTTTCTAAAGACTAACATGTCTTCATTATTTGTGATCATTTTTAAAATCTGTAAACACTTTCTTTGAGCATCTTGCTAAACTAATCACAATTATGGCAAAATTTATGAGCTCGATGTGCCTGAAAATGTTCACACTTTACTAAACTTGAAATGTTCCTTCATGCACAAGGCCTATAAAACACTGATCTAAACTGAAGTTTAAAATGTACAGCTTTAGCATATTGTTTTAGTAGCATATTTTTAACTTCACTTGAAATCAGTGAATCAGTGAAGTAAAATTTCGAGTTTAGAGAAGCCTCAAAATTTGATTTGATCGCTCCGCTTCGCTACGTGATCAAACTAAACTTTCAGGCTTTTCTAATCGAAAATGTTACTTCAATCTTAATGAGGGACTGGAAATACTCGTTAGTAGCTTTAATAGTTGACCGATTTTCAACAACAACGAATACCTACAAAATTACAGCGCATATATCAGGATATGTATACCTGAAAGAAATGTTTCCTTTACACTCTAAATTAGTACAAACTACGAGGGTCATTTTATTAATAATGCACAGTTTGGCAACACTGCGGAGTGAAGGACACGCCAATAGTGATTATTACTAAGTTGTAGTTTAAGGTATAAGGATGAATCTAGTGCTTGTGTTTTATGGATAGGGTGTTTTGTTTTTTAATAACGTGAGTTAGAAATAGAGCCCGCACTGGTCTTGAGTACTGTAACTATTGAAGATCATAGATCAACGTGCTGAAACGAAGACGCTCTTCGCCAACACCAGCTCTTGAATGCCCCCTTTCCCGAGGGCCCATTCTTCCTCTCATCAGCATATTTTTCGGCCATCTTCGCATTCTTGGATTCCCGGTATTGCTGTCTCGCCCGCAGTCACGTAGGCCTCAATTGCCGATTACAGATTCACAACAATTGCATATTAACATTTTTTTATGAGTATACAAATTGAGGAACTATAATGATGTATATAAATGCCGACCATATTCAGAAGGTCGCATTACAGAAAAACTGACAAATTTCTTGCTTTCAAATTACTATAAATTAATAAATACTAATTACATTTAAAATACTGGGCGTCTACAATGATTTTAGAATTGTTTTTAGGGGCACAGTATCCCCAGTAAAAATAAACTGAGCAAATAACAAACAAATAACGTTTTATCAACATTGTGGCCACATTAAACGTAGTTTTAATGTTGATGAAACATTACTTAAATGTGTTAGCTGAGTGAGAAAATAGATACATATATTTTAAAAATATTAATTATAACATATTAAATATACGTATATTTTGATCAATTTCAAACAACTGTTATTTTGCCCCCAATCAATCACGTTGACCCATTTGAACCCGTAACTATTATTTTGAACTCACCGCCTCGAAAGTGAGGTTTCGAACACCGTTTTGACAACTCGAAAGTAGAATTTCCGGCATATTTCACATTTACGACACGTGTCATGTAAAATTAAAACTACGCACCCAAAACCTAAGTTAGCAGCACTGATAAAGTTGACAGCTGAACTGTCAGATTCAGTTGAATTATCATTTGATTATGGAATGTAGAAGTTGTGGATTTTAAAGAATGACAAAAATAATGTATTTGGAGAAGTTTGCGAAAAGGGTTGTTGTTGGTTTGAAGATAACAAGTGCAGTATACTAGGTACTGAATGTGTTTGTCATGAGTGAGCTACAGATGTAAGCTACGATACAGAGAGACAACTGTAAGGGATTTAAAAAATATTTGCGCTAAGGTGTCTACGTAGGGAAGTGTGCCTGAGAATCGAGAACATAATTAGAGGTATGGTAGATGGGTAATTCTTAGAATTGAATTCCGCCTCTATTAAGCGTATTTTTAAGCAAATCTATCTCTGGTGAGCAAGCCCAGTATCCAAAGTTTCTTCATTGAGGGCTAGAATTTGCACGTTGGATTTTTCAAACGCTCACCAAAAATTGTAGCCCAACGTGTCCCGCTCTAAATTCTGCCGCTCCACCAACGCCCCCGATGCCTGGTTTGGACATAATAAACTAAACAACGGTACGCGGCCGGCGCCCTACTCGAAAAGGGACACGTGAAAACTGTTGTTGCCAACTTTTTTATTCGGCAGATTTGGGGGTCCGGAGTGGTCTCATTGTGTCGACGGGGGTGATTTACATCAAAATTGACCCATTTGCGATTCGGTCAGCCATAATAAAATCTGTATTTATTCTTTCGTTTTTCTAAATACTTAAAATATCTCCAAAAATCCATTTTCGGACCGATTTTGATGCGTTTTTATGTGCGGTCGAATTTACATCTCGCACCCTTGCACTCTTGATACCCGTTTCTACTGAGGATAGTTTTAAATTGAGCTACATAAGACAACACTAATCAAAATTATTTTTTTTATATAAGTGACCTTGCACATTTTCCATGACAGCATTATTGTGATGATTTTGCTCGTTTCAAAAGTATTGTATAATCCTCGTGCGTAAACAATTTTCCTGAGTTCTCGCCTTTTTTTGTAAATAACTATTTTAATTGCATCATATTATTATTTATTTATCCTTTATTATTCATAGCATTACTGTATTTATGAATTTAATGTTTTTATAAATATAAATATTACTTACCTAAATTCCATATTCATTCCCGTGCCTGAAGTTCTAAGATAAATCTTTCTGTATCAAACAAACATATAAAATCACGTTTTAGTGCTATGATATAGACTGTCACTTTTTTTTCTTTTATTTAACCCGTAACCGGTACACAAATGTCTGTCAAAGTTTCACACACTTTGATAAGCATTAACCTGCATATTAAAAATAGACACACTTGAAAGTAAATATAAGGTCAATGCAATATTTTTAGGATGGGGATGATAAAGATGTTTAAATATTAGCTAGTGTCTCTTAGACCTCACTGTACCGGTTACGGGTTAATTAAAATAAATAATAATCACGGAGTTGTATGTTGGTCTCCTTGTCTAGTGCATAGATAACGAGCAAGATTCTGTGAATTAGCTAACAGACGCTAATTGGAGAGCGAGGGAAAAGAGAAGCTGCTGGTGGTAGAAAATTTACGAACACCGAGACCGCTCTCGAAAAAATGATTGACTATTTTTACAAGAGATTGGGGGCGATTTAAAATCGTTAGTTATTTCAAATTTTCTAGAAAATATCATAGGTTTTTTAAATTTTAAATACAATTATACTCATATCTTGGAGGTGGATGTTTACCTAAAAATTTATAATTTTTATTTTTTGTTTATTTTTTTTTAATTTTGAACACTTACCTAAACACAAAAATAATTTGCGTTACGACTAAATATGGTAAGGAAAATATTACGAATTTAACTCACTTCGGCCGATTTTTACAAAAATATTGAGTAAAACCCCCGCTTAGAAAACGCGTTTCGCCTGCCTTATGTGGGCAGCGCGCATAAGAAACCACGTGTTAAAACTGAAAAACACGCCCGTCCCGCTCCGTTCAAATTTAAACAGGCGCGAGTGCTAGCGTTTTCTCCGCCTCGCACCCGTCCGTCTAAGGACTCTCATATAAACCTCTGTGTTAAAACGCAAACGCTTCCGTCCGCTCCCGTTCCCCATCGCGTTTAAAACGTCCATATAAGAGCACCCTAACAAAGCGGTTTTTACGATGCGGTTTTAACGACAATGGGAAAAAAAGGGACAGGCGCAGTGTGATTTTATTGTACGCACGTACCACTCATTATTCGCGACTACCTATTGAATTGGACACCGAACAGCTATAACCAACATTTCATCCCTTCGATTTTCTTCTGTTCGCAGCTTCCAATTTTAAAGTAAATCATGAAATAGCTCTAAATGTTTCTTAAATGTCAAATATTTCGTAAACGGTTAAATTTGGAGGTTATGTTACCTATCTTAAAAATATTTTCATTGTAAAGAGTACAGTCTATTACATAATTGATGAAAAACTCATTACAATACTTTAATTAGAAGTCCATACATTTTTAATGTGCGGTTTAAGTGGGACACTCTGTTTACAAAAATTGTTGTTTGAATGGTTACATTACGCAAATGTTCAGGTATATTAAGATATGATACATCGTTGACATTTTTCAACCAATAATTCTCTTAATTTGCGGCTTATGCAAAGAAGTCATAGGCGAATCTGACATGATCGTTTTTTATATATAAAACAGACCTGCCTTCTTTGGTATAAGTAAGAGCCTAGCTGAGAATCGCAAATTTGAACACTCCTGATTTGTATTTTTTCATTTTATAGAAAAGTTCACTGTTTATACAACGGAAATAGGATATCATTCATACTTACCTTTAAAAAGTTATCAAATATTTTAAATTGAAAATAATGGTGTAGAGATTGATCACATATAGTTCAGCGTGAAACAGTACTGAAACATATTTAAGAAATTAATTCATTTTATTTGCTTTGCATGCAATGGATACCGGCTCATAGCCCATCTACCAGTCACCATTATTATTTTTGTTTAAATTAAATGTTTGGCGACATCACAACATATTCACACACGCCCATGGAATCAGGGATCGGGGTCAACTTTAAAATTTAAATTTTTATTGTCATTTTGGATTGTACGTCAGATAATAATTAAAATTTGTCTGAAAAACTTTTTTCGATTCGTGTTTTTTTATAATCTTAAAATATAACTATTTCAGGGTTATGAAATTATTTTTAAATAATTATCAGCCATACAGGTGTTATTTTGACGTCCAAGTATGATTTCCACACATCGGTGCTTACTGCAAAAGTTCAGAGTTATCGTCGACGTTTCTGCGAGCCTCATTATAAATTACACACAAGTAGATATATACAGGCAGAGGCGTGTTAATTTTTTGGAAAATAAAATTAAAAAAACTTTACATATTTCAAAACGATTTATTGTTATTTTGTTCCTGTCACACAACACGGGAAATTTGATTTTATACCATTTACAAAAAAAACATCTTGTAAATGTCGCCCTCAATTGTCAATACACTGATTTAGTCGAAAGTGGAAGTTTTGGTCCACTCTTTCAAGCATCACGATTGGTATGTTGCAAATTCGGATCGGATGTTGTTCTGTAGGTCTTCCAGGGCCTGTGGACAATTGTTCTAACCTTGGGATTTGAGATTACTTCACAGGAAATAATCACAAGGGGTTAAATCAGGCCAGCGTGCCCCTCTCAGGGAGATCAGCCGCACGGGGAAGACTTCTTTCAACAAATGCATTAAAGTCTCAGCTTTGTGGGATGTGGCCGCATCTTGCCGAAATCACACGTGCATTGTCAAGTTCTTCGAGGGCAGGGAAAAAAGACTCTAGGATCATTTTTCAAAAACAATCTAAATTCACGTTTACCGTGAAAAATAGGCTTCTGCGGTGTATTGACAATGGTGGGCGACATTTACAAGATGTTTTTTACTTTCATTTTCAAAAAAGGAAATTACTACGCCTCACCCTGTATCATAAATAATTTCAAAACAGCATAATGCTTATTTTTAAATAACAAGGACAGAATTAATTATCGCGAATTACAGCGCCATCTAAAACAGTTTTTCATACAAGTTATTTATTTTCTGACGTACAATCCAAATTTAATATAAAAAGTAAGGGTTTTAATTAAAAATTTTAAAGTTGACACCCACCCAGCCCCCCCAAGGGAGCGGGGGCCAGCAGCAGGTTAATTTGCCACCGAAAATATTGGGGATTTATTTGAAATATGTTTTGATATAATGCGCAATTCTCTAGATATTTAGCCGTCTCAATTTAAATAAAGTTTACACTAACTTTTAACCGGATTTTTTGTATGTTTTCAGAAAATTAATATTAAAGGGAATAAAGCAATTCAAGCTGAGGGTCTGGAGAAATTAAGTAAAGCCTTAACCAACACCAAAATAACCAAAGTAGAATTAGATGAAACCAACCGGAATTGTGATGTACGTATTGACTTTATTATAATGCCATGTTGATCGACTCTCTCTTCCAGTAATCTCTAGATATAAGATTTAAAAAAAAATCAAGACGTTCTTAAATGTGACGAGAACGGTTTTTTATTTAAACTTACAATATCTACATACTTGCCTTGGTTACTCTAGATATATTTAATCCGGAAGAAGGTGCAGATTGTTCATTTAGTCCAG
This sequence comes from Philonthus cognatus, assembly GCA_932526585.2. NCBI lineage: Eukaryota > Metazoa > Arthropoda > Insecta > Coleoptera > Staphylinidae > Philonthus > Philonthus cognatus. The sequence goes on along the minus strand of OW052243.1, from coordinate 66,063,751 downwards.
TGTCTGCCAAACTGTGTGTCGCGGCACATTAGTTTTAATGCTTGGAATTTTATTTATACTAATAGTTTTATTCAATGTATTTTTTTAAATTCTCAGTTATTTATTTACTTCCAGTGCTATGTGTAGTAATGTGAAATTACCGGTAATTCAAAATTGTGTAATATTCTAGCTAATATTACCGGCATGCCTATGTTTCCGGTAATATTTTGTACAGCAAAAAAATCACGAACTCCCAAAAAATTGTATAAATTTTAAATAAAAACTTAATCAAAAAGGTAAATTTATAATAAATTCATTTTTTTTAGAAGATGAATAAAAGTAAAATTTTTAGATGGTTTTTTAAATTTTTTCTTAGATCATAAAAATATCACAGATATTATGCTTAATTTTATAAATAACAAACTGCTTTCTTTAGTGTTGAAAAAATATTTTTAAACATAAGAAACCGAATATTAAAAATGACTGGAATACGATCGCGTTTTGCAAAGTTTAGAGTTTAGAAAAGCGTGGAAATTTAAATTAGCCACAAAGCGAAGTAGACCGGGCTGATCCAAATTAAAAGGCTTTTTAAAGTTGAAATATTTACTTTATGCTTAATCAACAAGTGGAAATCAGTCGATAGAAAATGCAAATTAAACGATATTAGAATAAATTGATTGCGAGTTACATGAAGATCAAATTAATTTGACGAATAAAGTACTAAAAACCTTTCTTCACACTTTTATTTGAATTACCAAATGTACATTTCGGACACAAAGTGACCATTATCAATGGATTAACACTTGGTGTTTTAATAAATTTGATGCCAAACACTGACTTTTCGTAGCAACTACTGTTTTGACGATTTTATTTTCGTATAATCGTTCACTATTGTCAAGCTATATTTCAAATGAAACTGAGGAGAACTCAAAAATAATACCTCGAAAACTGCTAGTAGGTAAACAAATGATTTTAATTTTTGGATTAAAATTTATGGCATCCGTCGTGCGGCTGCATGGGGATAATTAAAAAAAGAATAAGCAGAAATATTTTTCGATATTCTCAATACTTCCCGAGATACACGAAATGTTATATAGAGAAAGTACAAATTATATAAAAATCATGAAACTTTATAATTGAGAATATTATCAAAAACTGCGAATCAAACAAACTTGTTAAATCAAGTAATTAGTCACATTAATAACATTATAAATTTTACATTTTAATAATTTTTACCGACCTCATGGCTATCTTTTTTTGTACGGAAATATACGTTTTAGGGTCCCAGGAATCAGAAACAAGTGTTCTCGATAATATTTGAGATAATTGGCTCAAATATTGAAATATGTTGAAAAGTCTCGTTAAGTGATGATAATCAAAAACATTTAGAAAACAACAAGATGTCTTTTAATAGAATAAGTATAATAGATTTTCTCTGAGAAGTGTAATTGCAAAAATTATTGAATACTCTATTTCCAGTTTACAATGTTTTGTATGTCAGATTAATTCAATTATTTCAATGGTTTTATTCTTAGTCAGATTACATTTACAAAAGGTACCGATGGGATTATGTTACAGACTAAATAGGTAAGTAAAAATAATTCAAAATGATTTAAGAAAACCCGATCAAAAAGTGTCTAACTAAAATATCGGTTCGTGAAAAACATGATAAGAAATTACCGAATTGGATTCTGCGGATACGGATTAAATGTGTCAACAGTAAATAATCTTTTTAAATCCCAAAATATTTATGGTTTTTAGAAGGTTGCGGATTATCTGTAAGTTGCAGTGCTATTGTTCTGGTCGCGCAATACTTGAGGGTATACACCATAATAAAAACGTGGTCGAAAAAATGCCTACAAATAGGTAAAAAAACAGATAGATCACTTCGAAGAATTTGATTTTTCATCCCTTCTATAAAGCTATCCCCACTAAAATAATGAATATTGTCCAAAAAGAAAATAGTCAAGGAAAAGAGTTAATTCGATATTCATACACGTTATTCAGAGTGTAAATGGATGAAACGGAACGTAGCAATTTTAATGTTAATTTCTCAAAATTAAAATATTATCTTCCCTAATTATTTCAGGGAAATTATGATATTCATTTGGTTAGAGTAAAAATATACACACCGAGCTTTGCTATTTATTGCATTTTTAAAAACCGGAGTGTCATGAAATTAAACTAGCAAATGATGAGGTGTTGATTTGTTAGCTTTTTATTTAAAATATATTCTGTTGATTTTGTGTTACACTTCGATCAATTCTGTATAATTATTACTGAATAAAATAAAACGAAAAAACTGCTTCTAAAATATCGTTAATAAATAAGAAAACAGTTATATGTATATTTAATATAGTTTTTTAATGTTTGTTAGTTTTTTGTATATATGAATGTTTATATGAATCTATATTGCTATGTTTTTAGTTTTGTGTATTCGTAAATAATTTATCTATTTTATTGAAATAATTTCTGTTTTTTTTATTATCAATTCCAATTAAAATACCCATCAAACATTTTTCAAATTGATTTTTTTCACTGTAAAAAGATTTTTGTATTTATCTAACTTTTAAATAACAAATGTTTAATAACATAAATATATTATTAACACTGTGTTAATCCATTGATAATGGTCACTCTGTGTCATGTGTCATGTACATTTGGTAATTCAAATAAATGTGTGAAGAAAGGTTATTAGTGCTTTATTCGTCAAATTAAACGATATAAGAATGAAGACTTTTTACCCAACATATGAATCTGTCATCTAATGTAACCAGAGTGCCATTGTTTTTTAACCAAATGTTAATGAAGATGATGAGTCAATGTGAATTGACTTTCATCATCAACATTTATAAAAATTGAAAATTTTAAGAAAAACTTCTATTTACAATTTTCCTTATTTCTGTATTTATTGGAATAAATCTATAAAATGCAATCAACAAAACGTCGATGTTTATAAAAGTAGTGCAAAAATTAACATGAATCCTAATTTTTTGTCTAAAACAATATTTTATTTTAAAATTTTAATTATTATTTTAAATCAAATTTTCAAAATTAGCAAACATTATAAGAGTTGATAAACATCTCAAAAATCGTCAAATTTTACAAAAATTGACTAGCAAGTAAAAATGTATCAAATTAAAAAACTATGAACATTGACAATTTCCATATGAATTTTGAGAAGAAATAAATATATATACAAGGTGAGTTTTTTTTCTTATGGCGCCCATGAGAAAAACAAAAGTTAGCTATAGTCCCCGTTATTTTAAAATAAAATATGCTACTAGATTTCTCATTAAAAAGTTTCAAATAATGTCAAAGTTGTAAATGTCTAGATTCAATAGTTTTTGAATAAAAAAATAATGACGAAATTTAAAGAAATCTGTTTTTAGAAAATATCGCGGAAACAAAAAGGATATTTCAAATTTGATTATTATTGGGCCCTAAAATACGCAACTTTGCCCCAATTAACCGACTCTTTATCTCTTCAAATAACAAAGATCCCCATACATTCTGTCGAAATACGGACACCCTGCATATTTAAAAAAAATCAGTTTAGTTTATTACAAAACTAGCACTACTTTTCGCCATTTAAACTTTTAAACGCACAGTTCTGCACGGAATTATTTCTTCTTTAATGTGTAGCCTGATGTGTCCCCTTCGTACAATTACTCTTTTCTCACAAACTGAACCGCACAACAGCACTCGACTCAAAAGCGTTCCAATTTCGATTTATATTTAGCTTTTTTATTCGACACTTTTAAGCGTCGCAAGTAGTCTTCACGTGTTGGGGGCACTAATTTACGTCGGAATTGACCCGTTTGGGGCCCACAATCGGATTTTGGACAAGCGTAAAATGTTTTGAGGTGTGTTAATTTCCGATTAATACTTAACTTTTTTTTCGGCACCTTTGAATTTCGCAAATGGTCTTTATGTATCGGCGGCACTGACTTACATCCAAGGGCACCATTCGGTTTTGCCGAGCGTATTTAATTTGAAATTTCTGACGTTTTGTAAGATTCTCGTATTCCAGGTCGCACTCAGTTAAGATTTTTTTCATTATTTGGACGTTGCCATAGAACCTAATTCCGTTTTAGAGTTGGAATAGGTATTTCGTAACTCTAGAACCGAATTGGTTTCTATGGCAACGACCACAATAAAACATCGCATTACATTTACTAATCAGTGATGGACCGATAAGGAAGACTTTTCAGAAAAGGAGTAGAATAAATTCATTCTCTGTACGTTCTCTAATAACATTTTATGTCCAACAAATAATTCTTGTAATAAAGGTTCAACTATTAATTCCGTTCCTTTAACTAGTCGTTACTATCGCTATTGACGATCGTCAATGTCCTGCTGTCGACGCCGAATTATCTCCAATAAATGCCAACTGTTAAATGTCATGTCGAATATGTCAAAAAATACAAAAAATGCCATAAAATGTTGAGAAATGCAAATAAAAAATGTCGAAAATGTAAAAAAAGCACGACATATCAGAATACCGACCATTTAAACACTTATTTGTTTTTCTATTTTGACAGTTTTTACAATTACACAAACAACATGATGATAACGTTTGAGAAATAAATTGGCATATTTTTGACGTTACTTGCTAATTATGATGTACGTAAGATTGTCGTTGATACTGACGTGACAGTTGAAACCTCACGTACAAACATTGACTTTTCCGTCGCAATCGAAGTTTTTATATGAAAATAGTTGATATTGTTAAGATATAGACAGGCACTCTGTATTTCTCGGGTAACAAAATCATACCTTAAAAAGTTTTAAAGGGGCAATACTTTTAAAAAAATAAAAATTCTTAGTAAGAAAAAAAGCAGTACGAGGCGATAGCGTCCATTCTCCATCTCACAGAACCAGGCTTTAGCCCAGTTCTGCATTAAATCTACTCGATAAAAACAGTACGAGGCGATAGCTGAATACTGCGTTTATACTCCACCTTGCAGAACTCGGCTAACGCCTCCTTCTGCATTAAATCTATTCGATAATAGCAGTGCGAGGCGACAGCCGAGTACTGCCAAGGGTAGACAATGCTTATGGGAGAACTGGATTCCGAGTTTTCGAGGATAGAAAAGGAGAGACTGTGGTCGGGAAGTGGGTCCATCTACTTATGAATAGAGTAAACGTAGAAGTATTCTAGAAAAAAACTGCTCCGGTTGCGTCTACACACACACACACACACACACACACACACAAACGCGCTCGCTCTTATTTTGTCGTGTAATTTGATCCCGTCTCCACCACTTGTATGATGATAAATTTGATGACCTTCAGAAAAAATAAACTGTTCCGAAACATTTCTTTTATTTTCAGATTTCCAGCGTGTTCAAAATTATGGACTTTGGGAATCAGATATATTTAAAAAGCTCCTAAATAAACCTAAAATTTAACTAAAAAAAAAAAAAAAAAATTCAATGAGTTTACATTAAAAAATTCATTTGATATTATTTTTATCTTGATTGTTTTTTTTTCTTTATAAATTCAATTAAAACTTTGGTATGTACCAAATTTGGCAAATAATTTATATTATTGATTAGTTATACAGAGAGTTTTTTAAGTATAAATAACTCAATATACAGAATACACTGTACATTTTTCTGGGCTTTTCTAAACTCGAAAATTTACTTCATGCGCCCCGCGCACAAAACACTGATTTTACGTGAGGTTCAAATATACATAAATTTCACAACATTTTAGTGTTTTATACGCGTGGCGCATGAAGTAAAATTTCGAGTTTAGAAAAGCCCCGAAAATTTGTCTCGGGTCGCTGCGCGACCCTCGACAAATTTTCACGGGGCTTTTCTAAACTCGAAATTTTACTTCATGCTTAGTCTGGGAGAGGAAAACACTCGTTTGAAGCATCAAATTGAACTCTTTTAAAAACACAACGAATATCTACAGATTTAAAGAAAATAAGGTGAATTTGAAATATGCATACTTTAACGGAAAACTTCCTGTATATGAACTGTGGTAGACGAATAATAAAATTTATTATCACCACAAAAAGTCTATTCGAAAATATTTCTTTTATTTTAAGATTTGAAGCGTGTTCCAAATTATGAAATTCGGGAATATATTTTATAAAAACAAATTTACAATGAAATTAACAATTCTAAAATATATTTTCAACGTTTTTAGTTATTTTATATATTTTTAATAAAAAAATTGTTAAAATTATTAGATAAATAGATTATTGTTTCAAATATTCATAATTTGTATAAATAAACAAAGTCATTTTACAATGAAAAAATGTAAAATATATTTCCAACATTTTTAGTTATTATATATATTTTTAATAAAAACGTGTTTAAAAATTAATAGATTTTTAATATATTTATGTTATTAAACATTTTTTATTTAAAGTTAGATAAATACAAATTTCTTTTTACAATGAAAAAAATCAATTTGAAAAATGTTTGATGGGTATTTTAATTGGAATTAATAATAAAAAAAACAGAAATTATTTCAATAAAATAGATAAATTATTTACGAATACACAAAACTAAAAACATAGCAATATAGATTCATATAAACATTCATATATACAATAAACTAACAAACATTAAAAAACTATATTAAATATACATATAACTGTTTTCTTATTTATTAACCATATTTTAGAAGAAGTTTTTTATTTTTTTTTTTAATTCAGTAATAATTATACAGAATTGATCGAAGTGTAACACAAAATCAACAGAATATATTTTAAATAAAAAGCCAACAAATCAACACCTCATCATTTGCTAGTTTAATTTCATGACACTCCGGTTTTTAAAAATGCAATAAATAGCAAAACTCGGTGTGTATATTTTTACTTTAACCAAATGAATATCATAATTTCCCTGAAATAATTAGCGAAGATAATATTTTAATTTTGAGAAATTAACATTAAAATTGCTACGTTCCGTTTCATCCATTTACACTCTGAATAACGTGTATGAATATCGAATTAACTCTTTTCCTTGACTATTTTCTTTTTGGACAATATTCATTATTTTAGTGGGGATAGCTTTATAGAAGGGATGAAAAATCAAATTCTTCGAAGTGATCTATCTGTTTTTTTACCTATTTGTAGGCATTTTTTCGACCACGTTTTTATTATGGTGTATACCCTCAAGTATTGCGCGACCAGAACAATACCACTGCAACTTACAGATAATCCGCAACCTTCTAAAAACCATAAATATTTTGGGATTTAAAAAGATTATTTACTGTTGACACATTTAATCCGTATCCGCAGAATCCAATGCGGTAATTTATTATCATGTTTTTCACTAACCGATATTTTAGTAAGACACTTTTTGATCGGGTTTTCTTAAATCATTTTGAATTATTTTTACTTACCTATTTAGTCTGTAACATAATCCCATCGGTACCTTTTGTAAATGTAATCTGACTAAGAATAAAACCATTGAAATAATTGAATTAACCTGACATACAAAACATTGTAAACTGGATATAGAGTATTCAATAATTTTTGCAATTACACTTCTCAGAGAAAATCTATTATACTTATTCTATTAAAAGACATCTTGTTGTTTTCTAAACGTTTTTGATTATCATCACTTAACGAGACTTTTCAACATATTTCAATATTTGAGCCAATTATCTCAAATATTATCGATAACACTTGTTTCTGATTCCTGGGACCCTAAAACGTATATTTCCGTACAAAAAAAGATAGCCATGAGGTCGGTAACAATTATTAAAATGTAAAATTTATAATGTTATTAATGTGACTAATTACTTGATTTAACAAGTTTGTTTGTTTCGCAGTTTTTGATAATATTCTCAATTATAAAGTTTCATGACTTTTATATAATTTGTACTTTCTCTATATAACATTTCGTGTATCTCGGGAAGTATTGAGAATATCGAAAAATATTTCTGCTTATTCTTTTTTAAATTATCAGCATCGGCTGCATGCACGACGGATGCCATAAATTTTAATCCAAAAATGAAGTAACATTTTAGTGCCCGCTGAGTGTTGTCGGTGTTGGTCAAATGGCACACAATAAGCGTTCATAAAATTTCTATCGGAAAAGTACAAGTTGATCATGTAACAATCGTTCAAAGTAAACGGATAATTAAAGTAGTCAGTGCAAAAACCACAAATTTCTGAAACTGTTAATATTTATCAAAAGTATGGTTCATTTAATAAAATACGCATCGTGATTAAAATATATACTGAGTCCATTTTGAGATCTGATTTTTTTCTTTTGCAGAATAAACACTCATGTTGAATTGAATTATTGATTTGTGTTTTAATAAATTTGATGCCAAACACTGACTTTTCGTAGCAACTACTGTTTTGACGATTTTATTTTCGTATAATCGTTCTCTATTGTCAAGCTATATTTCAAATGAAACTGAAGAGAACTCGAAAATAATACCTCGAAAATACTGCTAGTAGGTAAACAAATGATTTTAATTTTATTGTAATCGTTTTGGTTCAATAAGCGATATAAACTCAAATTCCAATTACACTGCAAATCTTTACATGAAACATACAATGCGCCTTGAAACGGGACACATAGTATATTTAAAACTATTTTAACCCATTAACGGCCAAGCAATTTTAACTCTAAAAGTTAATTTTAATTAAAATTCTACACCTCTTTTTATGATTTCTATGAATGACTTATTGCATTACGTACTGTAAATTTTTTCTTTAAATACACATAATGTATACGTGAATTTAATAAAAAGTTAAAAATCATAAATAGTTTATTATTATTATATTAAAGTGATAATGGATTTTCAAAAAACTAGTGCCTCAACAATGTAATGTATACGCTGTCAATGTTCAGGCATTCGTCGATTTTATATAAAAACGTGCAATATGAAGTTTAGAACGAGTGTATCCACTCCCAGACTAAGCATGAAGTAAAATTTCGAGTTTAGAAAAGCCTGAAAATTTGGCTCGGGCGCGTAGCGAAGCGGAGCGACCGAGCCAAATTAGGCTTTTCTAAACTCGAAATTTTACTTCATGCGCCACGCGTATAAAACATTGTAATATTGTGAAGTATTTATAATACACTTTAAATAACAAAATATTTAAATTTTTCTTGGTACATTTTCAATTCAGGTCAAATAATATAATATATCAAATAAACTTATTTAGTAACTTAATTATCAAAAAATAATAATGTTGCGTGTATGCATCAACGGCGCTTAATGGGTTAAAAACTTCAAACGGTAATAATTCAAAAACTAAAAAAAAAAATGACAACTGCATTTTGCACTGACCCCTCTAATTAAAAAAGAAACCCTTATCGATCAGTAGATTTGATCTGATCAATAGGATTGATGTATTTGTTTTACTTTTTATCAAAAGTTAAATAGTTTTGTATTTTAAGTTTCTTGTACAAAATAAATAATACTTAATGAATTTTCAACGTTCACATATAATTTCATAAAATCTATTCTCTAATAACGCAGAAAATAAAATTGTAGAAGGAAACGCATGGATGAATGTAACACGCATCCTTAGCTCGTTAAAAGAAAAAAAAAACGTGTTTTCAAGATTGAAATATCAACATCTGGAATATGATACAACAAGAAGCCCGGAATAGAGGGAGAAAGAAATTGTCTCTCTCTCTCACTCTCTCTCTGAGACTTGATTTCGCGACATCTGGAGTAAAATAGTCGTAACCGACCGACCGCAGGAAGCCAGACTGGTGTATATAGGCAGCCATATACACCAATTTGGCATCCAGCGCTCTGCTCCCATTCGCGTGTACCCAAAATTTATATGGGGACTGGCTAACTGGATATATATAAACTGTGGTACTGCGTTCATTCTCCACTTTAAATCCACCCGAAAAAGCAGTACGAGGCGTTAGCCGAGTACTGCATTCAATCCGCCCCTACATTAAATCCACCCCAAAAGGGCACATAGCAGAGCGAGGCGTTAGCCGAGTTCTGCATTCAATTCGCCCCAAAAATGCAGTATGAGGCGATAGCCGAGTACTGCGTCTACACTTTTGCACTAATTTGTCGAGCGCGAGCGTGACGTTAGGTGCGAGCGAAGCGTGCCCGTCTGCCCTATTCTGACTATTCGCATACTGGAACGTCAATGATCAATAACAAGAACCCTTTGTCACTTAAGTGACGAACTGCTTCATAGCAACCACAATTCGGCTTATTCAAAATCCGTTTTTATTTGTCGCTAAGCATCGCTTTATTGGATAACTTAGGTTGCGGTTAATATTTCTTAGTTTTGAGTTTAGCAATACCTTCCACTGTCTACGGGCTTTAGCTTCGTACCCGCAGGTAATTTCACCCAAACGAAGTTTTACTAAATACTAAAACAGTCAACTTACTGACTAATAATCATAATATTTAGTTATACTGCGATAGTTTTGGCAAGAGGCGGCGTTAGCCGACATTAATCCATTGTGTAAACTTGACATAAGTCGGCGTCAGTCGACATTTGGACTACAATGAAAGTTGTTATGTTGACAGTAGTACCAAGTGGCACGATTTAATCAATTGTGTAAACTTGACACGAGTTTGAATTGAATTATAATGATAATGGTGTTATTGTTTTTCTTTGTGACAGTATGACACACATTTTGACAGTTGTGATACATTTTAAACTAACGAGTGTCTTCCACCCCCAGATTAAGTATAAAGTAAAATTTTGAGTTTAGAAAAGCCTGATAATATTAACGAAGTGGAACGACCAAAGCAAACTTTCAGGCTTTTCTAAACTCGAAATGTTACTTCATGCCGCGTATAAAATACTGATTTAAAATCGAGTTGAAAATGCAGAAAACTTATAAACAATAAATTTTTGTGAATATTTTATAAATAATAATAAGAAAAGTACAACAATTTTGGTTGAAACTCTTTTCCATATTTATAATATTTAAATAATCATCAGCCTTATTAATAGAATTGCCTCTAATGTCATTATAGTTTAATCCTAGTTAATTTCTATGAAACTGGTACAAACATGATATTTTGTTCGTATTAATAGAACAAACAATCATGTGTACCAACTTCAATTTAATTGAATTGTGACCATATATAGATTATGCTGAATTCAGCTGAATTATTTCATCGAATTTTATGTCTAACGAATGATTTCACTCCTTGGTTAAGCATAAAGTTAAATTTAGAGTTTAGAAATGCCTGAAAATTTGGTTTGATCGCGTTTAAAACATTGATTTCAAGCGAAGTTCAAAATATATTTGCTTAGGTATGTACATTTATAAATCTTAAATAAATCATAGCATTATAATTAAATAAATTTGTTTTACTACAGTATTTCAGGTTATGTATAACATGAGTCTCATGCCTTAAGCTAAGAGTACCATGTTATTAAATTATTAGTTAAAAACTAACAATAGTAATCTACTAAAATGTTTTATTAATACGAAAATGATAATAGCATCTTTAGTACCGTGTTAAAGCTGTATGCTACGGTCTATTAATAATACAGCATATCTTTAACGGGGAAAGTGCTTAATAGGCACATCATCGTTTTTTTAAATCAATTCTATAACTGTTGTGTGACGGAGAATTTTCCGTTCAAGGTAGTTTAGAGACTGAAAATGGCGCTTACTTTTCCGTTAATTGAATACATTAAATAGATTTTAGGAGTACTTTTAACAGTGTAGTTACCTGTAAATATAAATACAGGTAATATAGAATAACAGGTTTAAGCGCGACGTTATTCGGCTTTTTGCACCATGCAGTATAAAATGAGGTGGCCATATTTTAATTTTGATAAGCAGAGACTGGGTGCTGTTGTATAGCAAGTTTTCTTAGTTCATTGGCAAAGCAATAAAATTATAGAAAATCATCAAAATTGTCGGCTACAACAAAAAGACAGTTACATTAATTGAAAGTGGTTACAGGGACAAAAAATTATAATTCAATAATAATATCGATAACAGTCAAAAATAATAAAATAATCACTTAGTGGTCGAAACGCTGAATCTAGATGAACATTTTTCTATAAAGCATCTTAGTCTACTTAAAAATGATCATAGTCGAAAAAAATATTTTATTGAAAAAACAAATGACTCAGTAGTGAAACATTATTCCACAACATCTGTAATTTCAATTTCAATTTATTAGTGTCGGAAACAAAGTTTTGGAGAGGTAAAATGATACAGATTTAAAAGGCTACTGCTACATACAGGGTGTCCGTATTTCTTGAAAATGCATGGGAAGCTCGGTTGTTTAAAGAAATACAGAGACGGTTAAATTGCCAAAAAGTTGCGAATTTTAGGGTCCAAAAATAATCTAGAAACAAATTTAAAATATCTTCTTTTGTTTTCGCGATATTGTGAAAACACTGATTTTTGGATTTTTTTTTTCCAAAAACTATTGAATCTTAACATTTACAACTTTGACATTGAAGAGGCACTTTTTATTGAGAAATCTTATAGTATATTTAATTTTAAGATAACACTAACATTTGCCCAGCAACTATACCCAACTTTTGTTTTTCTTATGTTCTCCATTTGAATTTTATTATTTTTTAAAAGTATTTTATTTTCTGCATTTATCAAAATATCACACTCATAATTATTTTAAATTTGATATACAAAATTATAACTTTTCGTTATGTGTAAGAGCACCTTGGAAACAGTTTAGTAAATCACTCATTTGACAACTCCTAGGGCTCATAATTTTACACGTCACCCTTAAGGACGGGCCTCCAGCTCATTTGTTACTGTAACGTATTTTTTTATAAACGAAATATTGATAACAGTTGTGCGGTAATGTTACTAATAACTATAAAAAACAACATTTTTTAATAAAGAGTAACAAAAAAAAGAAAATACATTTATTTGTGACACAACAATGTATACGTTACATCTGCATCTACAGTAATATCAAAAATTGTATCACCAAAGTCAAAAATGTTTTACAATTATTGACAGAAATTTGTCAGAATTAGGTTGTAACGTTCAAGATTAAATTCGTGTTTTTCTGCGCCAAGAATAATAAACTACTGTCGTTGCTCTTGATTTAAACGCGACATTTATTTACTTTATGTAATGTATGATAAACGCTACTTATTATTATTATTACAAACTATTGACAGTGGTCATTGGATTTTGGCTTCAAAATTAAATTAAATTAGTACTCTCAATATTTTATCCATACATGTCGCCACTGTTTCCGAGGCACTCTTTACAAAAAAAGAGAGATTTGAATTTTGCATATCAAATGTAATAGTTATTTACAAAACAAGTACGGGAAAACAATGTTCCCGAGTGAACGCATTTTTGAAGCACGAGCGACAAAGGAGCGAGTGCCTTCAAATTTACTTTATGTAATGTATGATAAACGCTACTTATTATTATTATTATCAACTATTGACAGTGGTCATTGGAATTTGGCTTTAAAATTAAATTAAATTAGTACTCTCAATATTTTGTTGATACATAGATTTGCCGCCACTGTTGGAAAATTACCTCCAAAAACAACATCTCCTGAAAGAAGAAACATTCATCCCCTCAAAAAAACCACCCCCAGTAAATCCATTTCAGAAAATGATCCCCTCAAAAAACCACCCCCTGTAAAGCCATTTAATGAAAAACTATCCTCGTAAAAATTACCTCTTAGAAAAACCACCCCTTGTAAAATATTACTGCAAAACCACAGCCCGAAACAACCACCTATAAAATAACTTTGCCTGTAATATCGCCTTCCGGAAAAACTACCCCTAAAAATACCCCCGTTTATAATTGTCTTATGTTGTTCTAATTGCTTATCTTGTTAAAAAATGAACAGTTAATCTAATAAACATGAAAATCACTGAATATTTCAATTTGAAAACTATCTGAAATCAAAACTTTAAATATAATATATAAAATTAAATTAAGCGAACATTAACGTAATTTTAGCATTGTTTATAAAAATATAAACAATTAACAGTTAATCTAATCAACATGAAAATCACTGAATATTTGAATTCAAAACTTTAAATACAATATATAAAATTAAATTAAGCGAACATTAACGTAATTTTATCTATTCTGAAAATCACTGAATTTACATAGGAGTAATGGGCCTATAACTTTTTTTATAGAGAATTAATAAATCTCGTCAAATTTTTCTACAAAAATGTTAAAAAGTTTAAGTAAATAGAAAATTAAGAAAAATATGTTTAAACATTTATGCAAAATAAACAAATGATTAAGCAAAAAACAACATATAATTCTGTTAATTTATACAGAATTCATCGATTTTTAATATTCTTTAAAGAAATGTTAATTATCTCAACTAGTTTTTCATAAATTTTGAACCAAACTCGAAGAAATTGTATGTTATTTTTAAGAGGTTTAATTCCTAACTACGATTAATATAAAAATGTAACTTGCTTCAACAAGTAACTCGTTGAAAAGTAAGATGGTTCTGCATTTCATGAATTTTTTCTAAAATTAAAAAAAGAAAGAAATTATGTTTATGTTAATTAACGCCCCAACCCTCTCCACAAAAGCAAAAATGTTAACGTTTTTTTTTTGGTTAACTAAATCATGATAACATGTAAATTCTTAGGGCGCTCTTATATGGACGTTTTGAGCGCGGAAGCGGAGCGGGACGGATCGTTTTTTCCGCTCCGTTTTTAGCTCTTATACGGAGCGGATTGAACGCGTCTTGCAAGCGGATGCTAGGCGAATTCGCCGCCGAGCCTTAGGTGCCGTCTATCATTCAGTTGTGTTACGCTGAGTAATAAGCATGAACGAAATAGATTTAATTGCGTCAAATTATTATTTATTTATCCTTTATTATTCATAGACATTACTGTATTTATGTATTTAAGGTTTTTATAAATATAAATATTACTTACCTAAATTCCACATACACTCCGCCCACTGAGCAAATAACAAACAAATAACGTTATATCAACAGTGCAGCAACATTAAACGTTGTTTTAATGTTGATGAAACATTACTTAAATGGATTTGATCAGTGGGCGGTGCCTGAATTTCTAAGATAAATCTTTCTGTATCAAACATACTTATAAAATCACGTTTTAGCGCTCGGATATAGACTTTCACATTTTTTTCCTTTTATTTAACCCGTAACCGGTACACAAATTTCTGTCAAAAATTTCACACACTTTGATGGGTAATAACCTGCATATTAAAAATAGACGGCGGTACAAAATTTACGAGCAGAGACCGTTCTCAAAAAAATGATTAATTATTCTTTTAATTATTTTGTTCTTATCACACTATTTTACAAAAAATTGAGGGCGATTTTAAATTGTTAGTTATTTTATTTTTCGCAATTTCTAGAAAATATAGATTTTTGAAATATTAAATAAAATTATACTCATATCTTAGAGATGGAAGTTTACCTAAACATTTATAATTTATATTTTTGTTTATTAATTTTTTAATTTTGGACACTTATCTAAACGCAAAAATATTTATTTTTGCGTTACGACTAAATATTGTTAGGAAAATATTACGAATTTAACTCGCTTTGGCGGATTTTTTACAAAAATATTGAAAAAAACGCCCGCTTTGAAAACGCGTTTCACCCGCCCGTATAAAAAGGCGCATAAGAAACCATGTTTTAAAACTAAAAAACGCGTCCTTCCCGCTCCGCTCAAATTTAAACAGGCGCGAGTGCTCGCGTTTTCTCCGCCCATCACTCTCATATAAACCTATCTCATATAAACCTATGTGTTAAAACGCAAACGCTTGCGCCCGCTCCCGTTCCGCCTCGCGTTCAAAACGTCCATCTAAGAGCTCTCTTATAACCATCGACAAATGTTTTTTTAAGCTTGTGCTGTGGAGTTTTTATTAATTTTCTAAAGAGACATTTAATCATTGTAAAAATAATCGCCATTTATAATTAGGATTTTTTTTTATATTTAACAAAATTTTAGTCGTAGGTGATGGTATTTCTTTTTACTGAATAATTTGTATTTAGTTTTCCAAAACATTGATAGGAATTTTAGGTATTTTATTTTGTTGATTATACATTAGTTTTATTTTATAGAAACAGAAAACAATGTACAGGGAGTTTTTCTATTAAGAATTTGGAATGTGTATAATTCCAAATTCAGCCCATTGTCCGTAAATCTCTAGATATTCCTTATTTTTTTTAAGTTCAATTTGAAGCTTTAAACGAGTATTTTCCACTCCCAGACTAAGCATGAAGTAAAATTTCGAGTTTAGAAAAGCCCCGTGAAAATTTGTCGAGGGTCGCGCAGCGACCCGAGACAAATTTTCTGGGCTTTTCTAAACTCGAAATTTTACTTCATGCGCCACGCGTATAAAACACTAAAATATTGTGAAATTTATGCATATTCAAACTTCACTTGAAATCTGTTTTATACGCGTGGCGTATGAAGTAAAATTTCGAGTTTAGAAAAGCCCAGAAAATTTTCACGGGGCTTTTCTAAACTCGAAATTTTACTTCATGCTTAGTCTGGGAGTGGAAAACACTCGTTTAAGCTTTAAATTGAACTCATTTAAAAACAACGAATGTCGGAAAGTTTACAGCTTATGCATATGTTTACCTAAAAAAAAATCACTGTATACAGGGCGTTTTTCTTTTAAGTATACATATTCGTTGGTTTTCTAGAAGAATTCAATTTGAAGCTTTAAACGAATGTTTTCCACTCCCAGATTAAGCATGAAGTAAAATTTCGAGTTTAGAAAAGCCTGAAAATTTGGATTGATCACGAAGCGAAGCGATCAATCCAAATTTTCAGGCTTTTCTAAACTCGAAATTTTACTTTATGCGCCACGCGCACAAAACACTAATTTACAGTAAAGTTCTAAATATACTACTTATTTCATATGTGAATCATGTTTGAATATTTTTCAGCATATATGCAGGAATATCTATACGGAAAAGAAAAATTCCTTGCACAAAAAAAAAACAATCAAAACGGAATTTTAGATTGCTGAACTTTTAAAAATGTCAAAAATGCCAAAAGAAGTCTTTACAATTTCTGAATGAAAAATGAAATATCAAAAAAACTTGATTTTGCAAAAGAAAATCTGTGATGGGGCCCTTGAAACATTTTAAGTGTTAATTTTGGCCCTCGAAACAATTTGGGTTGGCCAGCCCTGATGCAAATATTGTATTGTGGCAGGTCGGGAAAATTCTAGTCTGCAATTTATTTATTAATCCTCACATTTTCGTATTTGTACAATTTTTAATGACAAATTCAATATTAATTATAATTACACTAAAAACCATAATTTACATTATCTAATTCATTTAGTCATTAAGTAACGAGTAATTAAATAAAAAGTATTTTTTTTTAGTGATAATCAAATAAGATCGACTGCGCGATCCGCTCGATCCTTGCAAATGATCGAGCCGTTCGATCTTTTCGATCGGCTATATCTTTTTGATCGGCTCGATCTTTTCGATCGGCTCGATCTTTGCGATCGGCTCGATCTATGCGAGCGGCTCGATCTCTTTGATCGGCTCGATCTTTTTGATCGGCTCGATCTTTTTGATCAGATCGATCCTTTGATCGATCTGCTCGATACTTCAACTGATCTCATTGCTTAATCGATCCTTGAGATACTCGATCTTGCCCATCACTAGTTTCCGGGTAAATTTTAGAGTTATTTTAAAATCGAATATAGTATTAAATCCCGCATTAAAAATTGCATGTATAATTTCAAAGTTATAAATCTCTAAATTCAATGGTTTTTAAAACGAAAACAGAAAAATCTGTATTTTTAAATATCTTGAAAAGAAACGAAGATATTTTACATTTGTTTTCAGAGTATTATTCAGCCCAAAAATATACAGCTCTATTTCTTGAAATATAGTCTATTTAGGATAGTGTGAAGGGTGAGCTCGTTAAGTGAAAAGGATACGAAAGAAATATTGTAAACCTGAGGTAATTATCTAAATTACGCTTGAGAACCGCTGGACCGTCTCCTTTTTCAAGGCATTACTCTCTCGTTATTGAAAGGAGGGGCGTGCGCTAGGTGGCGTTGCATTCCTTGGCTCTTAGCATTTCACTGTTAGTAGTCACTTACCAGAAAATGCGGCATAATCGGTCCCTATTTTTTCGAACAAAATGGGGTTACCGTTACTGTAACAAGTGAGCATTACGTTGACATGGTGAACACATTTTTTCATCCCTCAGTTACAAAGACGGAATATTGATCGTCAGCATTTGCGGTTTCGGCAAGATGGGGCCACGGCACACACCGCCAGAGCAACAATGGCTGTGTTTTGACCCATGTTTCCGAATTATCTCATTTCGAGATTTGGTGACGTGTTATAGCCCCCTCGGAGGCCTGACTTGTCCACATGTGACTTTCTATGGGGATACCTGAAAAAACGTGGTTACAAGGACAAACCCCGTACATTGATAGACTTAAAAGTGACGATCCGTCAGCAAATCACCCGAATCAGAAGAGATTAGCTGGAAAGAGTGGAGACTAATTTTCTTCAACTTGAATTAAAGTAAATTAGTTTCCACACTTTCCAGCAGGTCTCTATCGATTTGGGTGATTTGCTGACGGATCGTCTCTTTCAAGTCTATCAATATACGTGGCTTGTTCTTGTAAACAGGTTTTTTCAGATATCCCCATAGAAGAAAGTCAACGGAAATGGTCATTACATGCCAAATTTAATTTTCCAAGCGTGATTAATAATGAAATGCTTTGTACTTACAATGATTTTTTTACCAATAAATTTCTTCTACAGCAAAATCTACAAATTTTAGAAGAATTTTTATTCAGTACTTTTGTAGTTATTAATATATAACAACCAAAATATATTCAAAAAACATAAAATTTTCAATGTTTTTTTTTTTAAATAAATGTAACTAAAGTCGTTCATGGGTTTATAATACAAGAATAAAAATGCACCTTCATTTTTTTGTTAGTTTTCATCTTACTTTATTATTAAATAAAAAAAACAAACTGAAAACTTATTTTATTTATAAAATATAATACGAAATTAATTTATTAATAAGTATTCAAGCACGTTGCCGCTAAAATGCGTGACTAGCGGTATGCATTTGTAAAGTACGACGATTTCGTCGACATTGTCGTCGGTTCCAAAAACTTTATATTTTAATAATAATAATAATAATAATAAATTGTCTTTATTCAAAAATTCAGGAATATTACAAAATAGAATAACATACAGTAGTGCAGGCGAAGTTCAACGAGTCTGTATGACTTTAGTTGCTCTTCCACTTAACCTGCTTCGGTAAGAAAGATAATCCATAGAGGAGTACATAATTATAATAATAAGTCTTAAAAATTAAATGAACAAACAAAAGATACAACTTTAATTAAATGAAAAAAAAATAAAATTCCAATCAAATCAGATACCTAGAATTTTAGATCTAATTTGTCGGGACATGGCTTTTTTAAAAGTAAAGGGTGACAGTTGTTTGAGGTTAGAGGGAATTTTATTAAAAATTTTGTATATATTGTATTTAAAACACCTCTTAAAAAAGGTGGTTTTGAATTTAGGAGGTAAGATGGTTCCTCTAAACCTCAAATTGATATTGTGGACATCAGACCGATAAACAATCTTGTTGTAGAGGTAGGGGGGTGTGCGGTTCTCAACAATTTTCTTATATATCACACAGCAATGTAACAATCTGCGCTCCGCCATATCTAGCCAGTTCAGCTCTTCAAGTTTACCTGAGATGTGGTCAAATTTGCGTATGCCAAAAATAAGTCTAATACAGGCATTCTGGAACTTTTGTATGAGTTTCGTTGTTACAGAGTCTAGGCAGGCATTGTATACGGCATCCGCAAAGTTGAAGTGGCTAAGTACCAAAGTGTCGCATAGCAGTCGCTTAGTTTTTAGGGTCAACACATTACGGTTAGAGTAAATCATTTTTAAATGAATATATGCACGAGATATGCATTTATTGATGTGTAATTTGAACCGTAGCTTATCATCAATTACTAGACCTAGGTTTCGTACAGAGTCAACAAAAGGGAGTATTGCATTACCTATTTTGATTTTTAATTTTGATTTTGCTATTTGAATTAATTTTTTTGGACCGAAAAGCATAGCTGATGATTTAGATGGATTTATTATAAGTGAATGACTGTGCGATGTATCGACTAGCTTACTGATGTCAGAGTTAATGTTGAGGTTAGCGGTAGATATATCATTAATATTGAATGCGTATGATAGTTGTGTCATCAGCGTATACATTTACGGAGCAGTGATTTAACACTGACGGTAGAGAGGAAGTATAAACACAAAATAAAACTGGTCCTAAGATGGATCCCTGAGGAACACCCGCCTCCACACTACATGTATTTGAGATTGCGTCGTCTATCTGTACAAACTGGGCACGACCTTTTAGAAAAGAACTAATCAAGTTTATTGATGAATTAGTAAGTCCTAGATAGTGAAGTTTAGCTATAAGGATATCGTGATTGATAGTGTCAAAAGCCTTACTATAATCTAGCAGTACGATTGATGTGAGTAAGCCATTATCCGTTGAGGAAATGATGTCTGTGATATTAAGTAAGGCAGTTGTACAGCTATAATTTGGCCTAAAACCGGATTGAGCTGAAGGAAGGAGTTGGTGCTTCTCAAGAAAATCCAGAAGTTGATTTTTTATTATGCGTTCTAAAATCTTTGATAAGGTCGGTAGAATGCAGATTGGTCTGAGATCTTTGAAACTATTAGGAGAGGTTGTTTTAGGAATGGGTAGGATTTTACCGTGCCGATTTTACCGACCATAAGCTTCGGCTTATGGTCGGAAAGACTGATTGTTCAAGACAGCAATTAACTATACATATGTGTTATGTATGGGATAATATAGGGACAGCATAATCTAATCATGTTGATGTTTATTTCATCAGAACCAACAGCCTTTTTTTTTATATGACAGATAATATCTTCAATAATCTCCTTATTGACTAGTTTTAAAGAAAAATGACTTGAGACGTTGGGGTGGATATTTTGACAATAGTAAGTAATAAAAGAGTCATTCGGTTGACTTTTTACCGAGTTAATAAGGTAATTGTTGTAGCCATTAACGTCCTTTAAATTATTTGGAATGGCAGTTCGCTTTTTTACAACAACATCATTATTTTTAAAACATGACCACATATACTGCCTTTCAAAAAAATCAGAACACCAAGTATTTATTGCACGATTTTAATAAAATGTACACAATTTGATCATGTAAACGAACTGTATCGATGATCAAAAAATCAAATTGAAAAACAAAAAAACAAATGAATAACAATGAATAATGTGTAACAAAGGTAACAAATTGTTTTTGGCACTATCAAAAAACTGTCTTGTAATGGCCGCTGTGTGAGGTCGAGCATTATCTTGCTGAAAAATGGGGTTCTGCAAGCCATTTACATAGGGCACTAACACTGGCCGTAAAATGTTGTCAATATACCGAATCGCGTTAAGACTTGCTTCTAAAAAAAACTAGAGGAGACCGACTACCATATGCTATCGCCCCCCAAACCATAACTCCCTGTGTAAGAGCCGTATGTCTTTCAACAGCAAATTGTAAAATTCTGCGTTCACCGCGTCGACGTCTCACTCTTCTGCGACCATCATGAGCCCATAAACAGAACCGAGACTCATCGCTGAAGATAATGTTATTCCATTCATGGGTCCAATGTTGTCTTTCCCTGCACCAATCAAGTCTTGCTCTGCGATGCTGCGGAGTAAGAGGTAGACACAATTGTGGACGGTAGGATCTTATACCAAAACTGCGGATTCTTCTGTAAACAGTAGCCATGGATACTCTTTGGCCATTTAGAGCCTACCTGTCATTTCCCAATGCCCGCGACGTTGTAAATTTGTCCCTTAAAGTTGTAAGACGAAGAGCTCGATCTTCACGCTCAGTGGTGCTTCTTGGACGTCCTGATCCAAGTCTACGTCGATTCTCCCCAGCTTCGGACCATCTAGACCAGCAGCGTGCGATCACCGATACACTACGGCCTACCCTTTCAGCAATAGCACGAACCGAAAAAACCGCTTCTAGCATTCCAATAATGCGACCCCTTTCAAATTCACTTAGATGATGATATTGTGCACGCCGACGAACACGTACCATCTTTTTATGTTTTACAAACTGAAACGTCAAACAACTCAGAGGCTACTTGGATATTAGAAGCAATTACATTAAAAAATCAGCAGCTCTTCATAATGGTGAAATCAAGGAAAAATACCATTAAATAGTAACCAAAACAATTGATTTTTTGATCATCGATGCAGTTCATTTACATGATCAAATTCTGTAAATTTCATTAAAATCGTCCAATAAATACTTTGTGTTCTGATTTTTTTGAAAGGCAGTATATATAGAGTCCAAAGGGAGAGACTCAAAGTATATATTTGACCTAATGTAGATGCCAACTCCACCACCGCGACCGAATTCCCGATCCTTACGTAAGAAAGTGTATCCGTCAAGATTGAAACAAGATGTGTCGAAATCAAAATGAAGCCATGCCTCCGATACAGTAATTATATCGAAATCAAGTGGTAGCACAAGATTCTTAAAATTATTAAAATTACTATTAATTGAACGAATGTTTATATGACAAAGACAAATATTTGTATTTATACTTATTACTAAGGAAAAAAGTAAACTAAGCTATAATTAATTTTATATGTGAGAACTCCATTGCGTGAAACACTTTATAAAGAGAAAAAAAAAGATTGTAATGCATTAGTGTATACAAATTATATAATGAAAAGAGAAGAGAGCAAAAAAAGCAAAAAAGAATATGATATATGAATGTAGCATGCATGATGTAAATACTTAAAGTAAAGATAGTATTGAAACTTCGCTTATCAATTATTATTCAAAATCAGATGTGTCATAAATAACTTTTTTTGATTCTTCTCCGTCTTCTCCTGGGCGCATATGAAAATGTTTCCATTCCACGACCAGGCATTCTTGGAACCCAGTGTTTCGCGCGCTTTTTTGAGCAAGCGGTATCTCGTAGGAGTCAAATCATTGGTCATCATTATACCAGACTGCTTAAGGCGGTGACGATTTTTTAAAATCAGATCTGCCGTCTCGGACGGCCCACTGCACGACTCGTTTTAGATGGTTTGCCCAATCGATAACATTTAAGTACATCAATTTTAGAATTAATTTGTAACTTTGTAGAGAACAAGTCTTTCAGTTTATTTCATAACTGTATTGTTTCGAGTTTACGTGAAGTGATTAATCACAAATAGAAAGACTGTTATTCCTTACTTCACTTTTTATTTTTATGTTGGATGTACATTTCGAGACACAAGGTGCTCATTATCAATAACAAACTAAATTCTTAAAACTATGTGCGCGGTATATATAGTTGACGGGATATCGGAAAAACCAAAAAGTAATTAAACCTATTGTTAGCGGCTAAAGGTTCTAGATGGGTGTCGGTGTCATTACATTATCTGCGGGATGGGACGGCGCGGGCGGCTTATGGATCGGGAAGTTGGTCGGTAGGATTACATTCACTGAAGGATTATTTTTGGGTAACAAATCTAATAATGGATTAACTAAGGGACTAAGATCGAAATTCAGCAAAACATTTTTATTTTTATACATTTCAATGGATTCAAGCATATTTAATCTACGATGACTTGATTGCTTTAAAAGTTTAATATTGTTTACCGAGAATGTGTGTCCTGTTTCAATTGAATGGTGTGCAACTGCTGATTTGTCCGGGTTTTGAATTTTAAAATAATACTGGTGTTCTTTAAATCTTTTTAATATGTACGTTGTGTTTGACCTACGTATATTTTATTGCAATTGTTGCAGTTTATTGAGTAAATTCCGGATTTTTCTAGGTGGTTTGTTTTAGTGAATGTGTTGCCAAGTAAACATTTTAATTTTGTGTTGGCAACACATTCACTAAAACAAACCGCCTAGCTGAAGCTGTCATTTACCGTAACAAATGGCATTCTTGTCACACAGTTTTTACGGTTTAAGTATCTGAAATGGATTATTCTTAATTTTCTTGAAAGCAAAATATGCGTTTAGTGTTGAACGAAGTCTCCAACAGTTCACATATTTTTCTGATCCATAAGCGAACGATTGAACATTATAAAGTAATTATTAATTAAGTTAGTGTTAAGTGTTATTTAATTTGTTGACTATATACTCTTTCTTTGATGTAGTGTTTTTTTGTGTATAAAATAGTTTACTTTAATTAAACTAGTGTTTAGTGTTAGTGTAATTTAATTAATCCAAAACGCTGAGTGATAATGGAGAAAATTAAAATTACAAACGGTGATTTATATAAGGTATGGTACGAACTAAAACCTAAAAACCTTATTCAGTCAAGCAATACCATTGATTATTTAATAAAATATATTGAAAATGTTTCGACGAAAAACAATAGTGAAAATGATGACATTCTTAAAAAAGTTAAGGGTTTCTGCAGTACTCTTAATAGAAAGTGGAAAATGTGCTCAAGATCTCATATCAATTTCATAAAAAAAAAAAATAGAAATTGGTTACTGCTGCCTTTTAAATACAACGAGGGTTCTGTCTTAATTGAAAATACAAACCCCTTTGAAAATATAGAAAATATTTCACCAATACCAAGTACATCAGGTACACAGTTCACAATACAAAGTAATACATCTAAAAGAAGACAAACTAATTTATTGATCACCGAAAATACATAATATATAAATTAGATTTGAAGAAAACAACTACTCACGGATGTACGATAGAAGAGAAAAATAATATATTTAGTCGGAAAACTAGAATACAAAAACTATTACGTAAATAGTTAGGGATAAGGGTTGATATTGTTGTGCAAGGAGGAGGTACTTCAAATACTGGCAACGTTGCTCGAATATTTTTTCGAAATTATGAGAAAGTAGCTGTCATCACTGAATTGAATGAAGAATTATTGAACAGATTTTATACAATTCTTATAACAATGTCGAGTTCTCGTAATATAAATGTATTGATGTTTGATAAATATGCAGAAGATACGGCCCGGCCCGACTTTACACCTTGTTATATGGATGGTATAGAATGCCTCCTAGTGTCCATAAAATTTTAATTCACGGGAGCAAAATAATTGGACAATGTCTTTTACCAATCGGAGAACTTTCGGAAGAGGCACAGGAAGCAACCAATAAAATATATAAGAGAGTTAGAGAAAACCATACTAGGAAAAACTCTAGGCTTAATACAATTCGAGATTTATTTAATATGCTTCTTGTATGTTCTGATCCAATAATTTCTTCTTTGAGAAGCGATGTAAAAATTCATAAAAAACAACTACCTGCAGACGCTAAAAAATTAGTTATTTGTGAAACGGACACAAGTGACAGCGAAGACGAACAGACTGATGAGGATACTGACAATTTTTCATTTTAAAAAAGTAAGTAAATAAAACAGTATAAAATACATAACTTCGTTGTGCAAAATCAGAAAAATGTAATGTATATTCTGATTAAAAATTCATATTTTAAACAACAGATTAAATTATTTTTAAACTACAGCAGATACTTTTCACATTTGTAGGTTTTTTTGAGGTGCTTTATTTTTTATTAGGCGCAACCGATAAAAATCGACTCGGTCATTCGCAAAAACCTGACACAAAACGCACATGTAGAGATACGAAGTTTTTAGGGCATTTAAAAACATACCACAGTTTTTGGTGAAAGTCACAACCTATGTAATGATTATAACAATTGTATATAATTTTGCTGCCTTGAATTATTATTATATTATTTTTCTAGAAGATTGCAAACCGGAAGAACTGTGACTATCATATAAACATTTGTTAATATTTTCTGTAACTGCCCTAATTTTTTTGAATTTTTACATGTGCGTTTTAAGTGCGTTTTTATTATTTTTTGTTCGGGGCCAACGTAAAAATCATGTTGCGTGCTGCTCGAGAATAGCGCGCGCTCGACTCCACGATACTCACCGCACACGGGCCTCGCCCGACCCAACTTTAATTGGTGGCGTCAAATAAAAAAATTAAAAAGACCCCAAAAACGCACCGGTGGAGATACGAAATTTTGAGGGTAGTTAGAGAAAACATAGAACTAATTTTTAGTGATAGTCCCAGACCTCATCGAGTTGACATTTTTTTTATAACACTTTCTAAAGTTAAAATTTATATTTAAAATATATTTCATATTCAATTTTTTTTTAACTTTTGTTCTAAAATATTTAGAGACTTAATTTTTCAACCATAATATACAGTATTATGTTATAAACAATAGTGTATAATGTTATATTGATAGTACGCCTACTATCCATGTAATAAATTATTTAAACTTGCGAGTGAAATGCCGTAAAATTGATGTTTTCTAAATCGCTTAACTTTAAGAGTTAATTGTTAATAATATAGGGGGTTGAAAAATATAAACATGCAAGATTAGAAGGGTTTCGTGTATCTACAATGGAGTGGATATGTTTTTTTCTCAAAATTTTTAATTTGATTTTTTTCCTCAAAATCCCCCCCTGGCGCTCGCGCTCGGATTTGGCACATTGTGCGTCGTCCCATCCCGCAGATAATGTAATGACACCGACACCTATCTAGAACCTTTAGCCGCTAACAATAGGTTTAATTACTTTTTGGTTTTTCCGATATCCCGTCAACTATATATACCGCGCACATAGTTTTAAGAATTTAGTTTGTTATTAATAATGATCATCTTGTGTCTCGAAATGTACATCTAACATAAAAATTAAAAGTGAAGTAAGGAATAACAGTCTTTCTATTTGTAGTTTATTTCATATTTAAATTTTCGTTAGGTTCTTCCTTTAATCCTATTATTCTGAGATTCGAATTTCGTGCTGTTTGTTCGATTTGGTCGATTTGTTTTTTCAGTAATTTGTTTTCGTCCTCCAAGAGAGATATGCGTGAATTAAATTTATCATTGAGCTCGGTGCTAACTTTGGTGATAGCTGTTTGAAAGAGACCAGCTATCACAGTGTCGTCCTTCAAAATTTCCAATAATGCTTCTTTAATAGTATCTTTTAAGTCCTCCTTCTGTTCACGTGTAAGAGGCATGGCGAAAACTAGTTATTGTAAGCAAGGCGCGTACTTACAGTAAGGTGCTGATATATTTTCGATGTAGTAGGTGTAGTTGATAAGAGAAAAAGTAGTTGAAAGCGGAGCACTCACAAACACGACTATTCGCACTCACGTTTCATTAAGTGGTACCAGATACGTTTTAAACAAATGTTACAAATAATAGAGTTAAGTATTGTGTCAAAAGTGACATAATATGTCATAGAAACTTGCCTCAAAAAATAAAACATGCGATGTTGCAACAATTTTCACTTGTTTTCCTGGAAATAACGAAATAAAAATCTAGTCTTTCTTAATATATTTTTGACAAATTGACGTCATATTTAATACAGATGAATAATGACCATTGTAACACTAGTTTGTTTTCCTATTTTTGCAGTGTTTACAGTTACACAGCACGATAATGACGTTTGATATAACAATTGGATATTGACACGACAGGTAAAAATGGTCGGACGTACTAACAGTGACTTTTTCCATCACATTAGACTTTTTTGTGAAAATTAACGAACATGTCGAAAACAGTCAATATTGTCAATATATAGCTAGTAGTTTTTTTTTATGTTTCGTGCCAGTTTTATCATAAGCAATTGTTGACCATGCTAAATTATTTTTTGACCAAATATGATGATGGAAATACTATGAAATATTTGCTCCCATAATGTAGGAATTTGCCTTTGAAGCTAAAATTTTGGATATCCATTTTGTAATTACAAGAATAAAAATGCACCTTAATTTTTTTATTACTTTTCATCTTATTTTATTATTAAATAAAAAAAACAAACTAAAAACTTATTTTATTTATAAAATATAATATGAAATTAATTTATTTATAACTATTTAAGCCAACTCCTCCTATTTTGATTTGATTGATAGGAATCGTTGAATTACAAATCATATAACTTCATTCCGGCCGGCCGGCGACATCTGTGTGAACTAACATTTTCAGAATTCGTTAATTCAAGAAAAAACATGGTGATATAATAATGTATAGCATTAACAGAGATAGAATTAAATGTAAGCAGAGGGTGCTATTTTGTGAAAGGTAAAAATGAAATTGTACATTGTGTTCC
Source organism: Philonthus cognatus (assembly GCA_932526585.2). Taxonomy (NCBI): domain Eukaryota; kingdom Metazoa; phylum Arthropoda; class Insecta; order Coleoptera; family Staphylinidae; genus Philonthus; species Philonthus cognatus. Next base: position 66,035,691 of record OW052243.1, on the reverse strand, counting down.
AGTCACCTAACTTTACCATTCAGTTGCACTACTATTTATTTGTCATTCAACATAGGAATGCAGAAATAGTTGCTTCGGTGAAGATCAAATTTAAATGATCTCTGTGCAGCTGTAGATTGGTTTATTTAAATTGTTGCATAGAAATGTCAGTATTTTATTGTAAACTATAAACGCCTAACAGCGTATTTTTAGCTTAATGTAGTAACAATGCCTCTTAGATCACTTAGTGCCCTCGAGTGGGGCGGTGCTGCCCTTGTAGGAGACCTGCTGTATAGAATGTATTTTGTATACGTACAAAGAAATAATTAAGTGTATTTTTCTGTTTGAGTGTCTTAATCATTGTTTGTTGTCATTTTGTTTTACATTTACTTTCAAAATGGAGTGTTTTGTATCAGATGGGATTTGTATCATGTGCTATCATTTTACTTCAGTTCCACATAGAAATCGTTTTTAGCCAGATCCTGTTCTGCATTTTACGGTCTGATGTCGTTTAGCTGTTTGAAAAATATGAAAATACATTCAATATTTAACCAGATCAGAATAATCATAGAAAAAATAATTCTAGTTTCAGTTTATATCAAATGAGTCAACAGCACCTACTCCCGGATTAATATTTATGTTATTTACAAGTAACTTAAAAAAATAACATTTCTCGAATTTGGATTTGGAAGTTTGAAATTTCTTAATTAGCAACAGATGTAATTATTTTAAGTTATACATTTTTATCAAAAATATACAGAAATATTTAAAGAATGTGTAATTACACAATTCTAATACATTCAATTATATTTTGCAGAACCCACAAGCATTTCTAGAAATAGTGAAACAAATAAATGCAATATGTACAGTCAATAAATCCCGGCGTGATCAACTAGCAGATGAAGAAATTTCCATTTGGTCAATATATTCCAGAAAAGTCTCTCTTAACTGTGAACCTATTTATTCACAACCATTACTGATGGAACCAGTTACCAGCTCACGGAAAAAGTCTCCGTGTCCTTCACCAATTCCATCGCCAGGCTGCAGTCCGACCCCTAGAAGCCGCTTCTCTGTATCTCGAGTTCCTGATCCACCAATGAAGCCTTCCAGATTCAAAGTTGTGGCCGTTTCTCTGCCTGTAGAATATGGCGGTGGTGACATAGCAAGATCCCCACCATTAGATGATATGGATATTAAGTTCGCGAATGTGCGAAACAGTGTTTCCTCAATTGACAGTGTTGACTCAGTGTCAACTAACAGAGATGATTCAGCTACTCCGAGTGGCGAGAGCGATTGAACTATTTATGTACTTAAATTTCGTTTTTTGCATCATTCTGTGATAAATTTAATTTAATTTTTTTTTTAAGTTTTACTTGGCCTAACGATTGCAATTGAAAAGACCAAAATAATTCCAAAGATATGTCACATTTTTGTTAAACCTTGCAATCTAAATTTTAATATTTCGGGCCATGATACAATTTCGTAATTTACTGCCATTGGAAAAGTACACAGGTTTTTCCATTCCACTATCTTTATATTGAGGTTTTAACAACTGTAAGTAATAAATAGTATGTAGTTTGTTTAATAATTTAAGAGTACTAATGAAATAATCAAAGTGAATTTATTTTGACATAAATAAAAAAACACTTGTGGTCTAGAGAGAGAGAGAGATGCATTCAGCAAACTGCTGGTCTTTAAGTGAGAGTTAGCCTTACGCTCAAGGTTGAGACACAAGCGACTCATGTCACACACAAATAAGTTTCACAATTTACTGTGCAGCTAAATACATGAAGGAGAAATCGTGTCAGAATATTTAAGCATTTTTGTATATTTGCATTAAAATAAATGATGCACAGAAAACTCAAAAGCTAAGGCGCAAGCTTTTCACTTGTGCAATGTTGGGAGTAAAAAAGAATTCTTGATTTGAAATACACAAGGCTGAAATATGAATAAATAGTTATTTAGGTGACTTGTGTGTCAAGTAGTGTTTTTGCGTACGATCTGCAAATTTAAGGGACCAGTCGTTTGTTATGCAAGAAGTACGCATAAGCCCGCCCCTTACAAATTACCTACTTTATCTATGAACAGAACTTTCTATATAGAAAATAAGTGCCATTGTGCCTTTAATAGTATTCATCATATCACAAAGTCCATTTATTACTTAAAACTTGTATATACATATGTGTACAAATATGCAAATTTCATAGAAAGCGAAAAATTATGAAATTATACACCTGCGTTCTCTTGATTGTGTTCTTATGATTGGACTACTATCAATATATTTCGAGATACGCAAAGAACATAGAAAATGCTCAATATATTTGAAAATAACTACAGTCAAAGTAGCCAAAGTCTTTCGGAACATTTCGGGAGCCTTGAATATAAAGTTTCACTGTACTATTTTATTTTCGAGAAATAAAATACACATTTTTCTCAATCTCTTAAACTTAATGCAAGGTGCAACACACATACCCTTATTTGAACAAATAAAAGAATTGGTTAAATAGGGGAAAGTGGCATATTTATGTACTAATTATTCATCTGCTTTTACTTTTGAAATATTGTTAATTGTTTTGACAAAAACAGAAAATCCAATGTTTCAAAATCTAAATGTGTCAAAACATTCTTAGAGCAACTTTTTACGAATCTTTGAAATCTGTAAAGTGGTTCGTTTTTGTTATTTTCACACAATTGTTGTTTTTGTTACGAGTGCTTATGCTTATAATGTACTACATGTTTGCATTTAATAATGTTATTGCTTTTATGGCGATCTGTAATGGAAACAAGCATATATTGCGCCCACAAGAAACAATCTAAGAAATAAATATAACATATCCATAGTAATTCCCTTTTTAAATAAAATGTCAAGGATTGCTTAGCAACTGATTAATGAGGATATAAACAAATAAAATAAATAAACAAAAGCATACATGTGGAATATCAGCAATAAACATGTGCATATCTATAGTAAGAACTGAGTGTATAAAATACAAATATTTGCCATTTTGTAAGTCATAAAAATTGAATGTAATTACAGAATTAGAAAATAAAAACAGGAAACATATGAGCAACTATTAAAAAAAGTAAAGAGGAAACATACTTTTTTTGCAATAAGCACGTTTTAGCGCAATCCTTAACAAACGGCCGAAGCTCTACACTGTACAGAGTTTATTAATCAGGTGACCAAATTTTTTTACAACGAAAAGGAGGGCGCAAACAAATTGAAGAAACAATGCTGTAAATAAAAGTAACATTTTATTTATTGCAACACCACTGTAATATGATAATTGCATAATAAAAACATTCTATATTGTAATTATGCGTATATGCCTATTAATTATTATTTAACAGAGTACTTTTCCACTTAATATTTTTGTGTCAATGTATCATCTTCTCACAATATATAATGTGTTTCAGCAATGACCGATGGGTCGATAGTTTCCTTAACATTAAAAATCAAAAAAAAATGTTTCAGATACAAGCTGCATGAAATTATTTTGTTCACTAAATGATAATATTTAGAGCTAGGTGGCTATAAAATAAAAACAGTTGAATCAATACATTTTCAATCCAGGATAACTTGATTTTTCCAAATGGCACCATATATTTTTGTTACACCATTCGACTCAAAATTTAATTCTCTTTCGATTTTGTTATTCGTTTTAATAGTAAGATGTAAGATCATTTTCTCACAAATTTAGGAATATGTGAATAAAAATGATTAACCTAATGGAATTTTGCGTGGAATGGTGCCAAAAAAATTATATGTCCAATTTAAAAAATCAAGTTATCGTTGATTGAAAATGTATAAATTCAACTGTTTTTATTTTATAGCCACCTATCTCTAGCGTAGCAACTTTAGAGTTTTTACCAAAATCCCTCTATGCTCAAGAGAATGGAGAAAACAGCAACTCTCTATCTCATTTAGTTTCAGAGATATTTTAGGTTTATAAAACCACTATAAACAATATCTGTTTCCTAACATTTCGAATACTTCCGAAATGGTACGACTTGACCAACTGTTATATTAACAAACTGGCATTCATTTTTAACAAGGAATCCAAAAAGTTAATAATATATGGGTATCTCATTTAAAATTTCAAATCTGTATAGCGTTCAGAAATTATAGGACACCTTGTATATGCAAAAACAATTTTATGTTGTGAAGAAAATGATTTCATGCAACTTGTAACAAAAATATTTTTTCGTATTTTTAAAATTATGGAAACTATCGAGTTGTTCGTACTCACTGAAACATCCTGTATGTATTGAAAATATATGAACAAGAAATATCCTTTATAGTGAAGGTTACCCACCCATCACACACGACGGATCGACTCGGAATCGATTTAATATTTTTTTTTTTTTTGAGGGAAGAAAGAACTTACATAACAGCAGTCCTCTCTAAAGGAGGCTAATTGATCACCGTATTAATAATAAATATAACGCGATAATTGTTTTCTGTAGAATACTACATACTTCACTTTAATAGTAATAAATTTTTGTATACATTTTTACCGACCACACTACTGTGTAAGGGAGGTATTGTGATCTGCCAAAAATTGACACCCATATTTTTTACGGACATATCTGTTTTGAGGTCCCAGGAATACGAATCAAGTGTTATCTCAATGATGTCGGTCCATCGGTTTGTCGTCTGTCGGTCTGTGGCACGATTTCAGCGATTTTATTTTTCTGTCAAAATTCATTGTTGATATGTCATAATTTGATACGATTAATGCGTCTATTGAAATCAATATCTGAATTAGCCAGAAAAAATCTCTGTGGCCAACTACCTGTGTTGGCCACAGAGATTTTTTCAACCGCAAACTAAAATAATATAAGATTATTAAATTCATTATTCCAATTACTTATTGAAATTGATTTGTACAATAAAATATCATCTACTGGTAAAATGATCTTTTTTTCAAATTGTCGCTTAAAAAAAATACTTCCCGTGGGCCTAAAAAAATTAAAAGTTGCATATACACCGTTGAAAAAAATACGAAAGGGGTACTCCTTAAATTAAAATTTAGCATTGAAACCTACATAAGTCTTTCTCCCTCCCACTCACAGATTTCCAACCCTTGAAAATCGTAAATTTCTAAAAAAAGGAAAAACTAAAAAATGTTTATATCTACCGTCAAAATTGAGCTAGCTCAATGAAATTTCCGTTGTTGCTTCGCCATAATTGGGAGAAGAGTGGGGAATTTATATTTAGTACCATGACCACCTTTTTGCCTCAAAAAAGGATTTAAACGATGTTTAAAAAAAAACAAATTTACCATTTTCAAGAAAACTAAATGAGCTACGGTAAAAAGCAAATACTCATTAAATGTTAATTTTTTGATTCTCTACAACTTTTAATTCAAAGATTTTTCGACCATGTTAATAATTTACAAGATACGAAGAAAACGCTAAGAGTAAACATCCACTTCACTGGGCGCCAGATTTCTCACTGGGCGCCATGGGCTGAAATCGCTGAGATAACAGTTGATTCGGATTCCTGGGACCCCAAAACGGATATTTCCGTAAAAAAATGGGGGTTCAATTTTTGACTGATCATAATACCTCCCTTACACAGTAGTGCGGACGGTATAAATAGTCGACTATTTCTGCCACTGCTTCTTCTTCCTTTCTACCACAAAAAGTTACGAATAGTAGTCTGTGCTTTCACTTTGACATTTGTTATAAAGTCATAAAAATGGCACGGTTGGAGAAACATCATCGGCAAAAATTGACGAAATTGTTAAAAACTTCGTACCAATAAACTCAAATAGAAGGAGGACAAGTGTATTGCGTCAATTTGAAAAATTCTGTGAGGGTGAAAATTAGAAATTGGAGGAAGCAACCCCAAGTTTAGTAATAGCTGAAATTTTAAAGGATTGGGCTTGGAATAAGCGGAAGGAGAACGGGATAATTTTTATAAGTATAACACGACCTTTTCAAATAGCGACTATTATTTTTTTAAATAATTTATTTTGATGTCTTGCATTTTGCAACTCGACATATCAAGCATTAATAATCAAAGATTGAAGCCCTCGAGCTAAAGCTCTCGGCATTTAATCAGATTATATTTGGTCTCGTTTAAATTGTATAAATGCAAGCCTTCTCGTCAAATTAGTAAAAAAATAATAGTCGGCTATTTGAAGAGGTCTTGTTACATTGCTTCTGAAAATGCCATCAAATTTTGTATTTGTGTTCTATTCCATAATATCTCGTGCCCAGTTAAAAATGGGTGATGACTGCAAACTAGAAGTGGATTTTACTCTTAACGTTTTCTTCGTATCTCGTAAATTATTGACATAGTCGAAAATCTTTGAAATATAAGTTGTAGAGAATCAAAAATTAAACATTTAATGAGTATATGCTTTTTGTCATAGCTCTTTTAGTTTTCTTCAAAATGGTAAAAATGATTATTTTAAACATCGTTTAAATCGTTTTTAATCATCGCTTAAATCGTTTAAAAAGGTGGCCATTATACCAAATAAAAATTCCACAGTCCTCTCCTAATTATAGAGAAACACAACAAAAATTTCATTAGGTTAGATCAATTTTGACGGGAGATATAAATATTTTTTAGTTTTTCTATTTACAAATTTACGATTTTCAAGGATGGAAAATACTGAGTGGAAGAGAGATAGACAGGTTTCCGTGTTAAGTTTTTATTTGAGGCCTATCCTTTTAATTTAGGTCAAAAAAAATGTTTTTAATGCTACCAAAAAATTCCTTAGGTTGCTACGGTGTGTATGCTATTTTTTATTTTTTTAGGCCGACGGAAAGTATTATTTTAGCGACAAAGTTAAAAAAAAAAACCGTTCCCCAGTAGCGGACATTTTATGGTACAAATTAACTTCAATAAGTAAATGGAATAATGAATGTAATAATCCTATATATTTTAATTTGCGGTCGGTACCTGTGTTGACCACAGCAGTTTTTTTGTAATATAAAAAGGAGAAATCCGTAAATAAATAAATATAAAATATTTATATTTTTTATTTTAACAACTAGAAAGAAAAAAGGTTATTTCTTAGTAAAATATATATGTACAAGATTCAACTGAAAAAACATAATTGCGTTATATTTATTAATACACTCTGCAGAGCTTCAGCTGTCTGTTAAGGATTCAAATAAAGATGGTTCAAGGCCATTTTATAGCGAAGAGTCTTAAATTAAGTGATGGATTTTAAAACATTTAGTTTTATTAACTTTCATTTTTTCAAATTACAGAAAAAAGTTGGAAGATATTTTAAATGTGAATGTGCAGCGTTTTTTTTTTATTTGTCTTAATATTTTTTTAAATATGGCTTCTCAATGAGCGGGGTGCGCGGTGCAGAGGGTCATAACATTAGGGCAATGCGAGAAATAATAAAGACATAATGAACATGTTAAATGTATATTTTAAAAAATAATAATTGAATTTAAGACATTACATTATGTTCTGGGATCGTACTTTGTGACTAGATGGAATTTCAGAGTTGCTTGATCCAATAGCAACGGGAACATTCTCCATGGAAGAATGCTCCTAGCCCGGTGTGATGAAAATCACGCCCGTGGGTGTTTTGTGTATAGTATAGTATAGTAGTATGCTAGGAAGAAATAAAGCGAAATAATGTAGACATATAGGTTTTAAATTTGTTTGACTGCAGACTTGATTAAAAGAATATACAACAGCTTAAAACTTGAAATATTTTATAAACTTACTTTAATTATTTATGTTAACATCGCTGATTACTGAGGACCTTAGTTTTTGAAAATCCATGATTATTTTAATAAATTCATAGATAAAATATTTTTTTCAACTTTTTGTTTTTATTTTCACTACAATTGTTTTACTACGCTGTAGCTTCTTCAGGTGAAGAATGTTAATGATGTTATTTACAGACAAATTTACATTATATATACACAGTTTTATGACAGGGGGTTGGAGTGAGGATCTTTTCTCAGCCTGAGCAGTGGAGAGTTGGAGAGCTCGATCTGTTCATTCAGCAAGAGGCCTGATGAATGTTTTTTATTTATTTCCAGGTTTTCCATAAGGTTCAATTTTCTTCCTTTGCTGGCGATGTGAAGGATTTTAAATTCTTTGTTGAAATGGTAGTGTTCTTCTTTTAAATGGTTAGCGTATGTTGAGGTGTCCTTATCATTTGGGAATGCTTTATGGTGTTCATTAATTCGTTCCTCAAATACTCTCCCTGTTTCTCCAATATATACCTAAGGGCAATCACCACAACGAACAGATCGAGCTCTCCAACTCTCCACTGCTCAGGCTGAGAAAAGATCCTCGCTCCAACCCCCTGTCATAAAACTGTGTATATATAATGCAAATTTGTCTGCAAATAACATCATTAACATTGTTCACCTGAAGAAGCTACAGCGTAGCGAAACAATTGTAGTGAAAATAAATACAAAAAGTTGAAAATCAAAAATATTTTATCTATTAATTTATTAAAGTATTTATATTAACGCCCATCCCCAAAGATTCAGAATTGCTTGATCTAACAGCAAAGCGAATATACTTCATGGAAAAATGCTCCTAGTCCACTATAATGAAAATATCTACGACTATTAGTATTTTGTATACTTAAAGATCATCCACGTGTGCTACGAAAAAATAAAGAGAAATGATGTAGTAACACCCTGCTTTTAAATTTGTTTGACTGTAGACTTGTTTAAACTAATACACAATAGCTTAAAATTTAAAAATATTACATATACTTACGGTTTTAAATATTTATATTTATTACGCTCATCTCGAGACGATTTCGTCTTATAGGCATTTTTGTGCCTTCAGATCTGACAGCTGTTAATTGAAAACTAGAGATCACATGTTCGAAGTTGCGGGAAATTTGAAATTGCGACATATGCACCCTTCCACTGGGTGGGTCGGTCAACCATACATTTAACTTACAGAATCATACGGAGTCGATGGGGTTTGAAATAATTATTGCCGCTCGTGCTCCAGATCCCGGCACGCATAGGCGCATGATTTACTTACGGCTTATGATGTTCGATGCTCGCTTCTAAGTTGCGCACGCACATCGATGCACGCAGCTAGCATCGATGCTAGGTTAGCTTCTAGCTTCTCACTCTCCAGCATGTTCATACACTAACATTATCAAAGATAGCCGTACGCGGTGCGAAAGTACAAAAATCTAAAGTTTCTCATAGCTACCTTATTTTTGATAATCCGACCCGTGTTCATAGGAACTTTTTTGCTTAAAATAACCTCTAGAATACACCACTTAAGCGGCGGGAAAACGTCTTGAATCACTATGTGTTTAAAACCGTCAAACATAAATAAAATATAAATTATTTCCATAAGTCCCAGCTAGTTTTAATTATTAATTAAAACAATTAATGGCAATAGCTGATTTTTATTGGTTGTCATTTATATTTTTTATGGTTCTGTGTATAATAATTCGAATAAACATTTAAATTATCATTCAAATGACCACTTTAATGATAATTTGAATCATCTGTCGATTATCATTCAAATGATGAGTCGATTATAATTCGAACGATGAGTCGATTATCAGTATCATTCAAGTACCGATTATTCGATTATTGAAATCTTTAATATAGCCCCTTCACTCTGTTAGATATTTGTATTCCCATAATTAATGATAACCACTTAGACTACGGGTAGAGATATGGTAGGATTATTATTATTATAATTGCTTCATTTGATTGTGAAAGTAAACTATATAAATCGTGGTTTCTTTTAGGGTTGAATTGGATTAGTGCACATGGTTACAAGTAAACATTTTACATAATTTATATTAAATCACCACAATTTATTGATTTGGATAAAAGGACACAATTTAAAATAAAAATTAAACGAGTACCTCTAGTCTCAAGAATAAGTTAGGATTCCAAATCTAAGTTAACATTGAGCTGAAAATGAACTATATAAATCGACATTTAATTTAGGGTTGAATTGGATTAGCGCACATGTTTACAAATAAACATTTTATAGAAATATATATTAAATCACCACAGTTGATTGATTGGGATAAAAGGAGACCATTTAATATACAAATTAAATGTGTACTTCTTGTCTCAAGAATAATAAGCTACAAATGAAAATGATGTACTGTTAAGTTAGGATTTTAAATCTAAGTGTACTTTGAGCTGAGCGCAACAAGAATTGTCGTGTTTATTTTATGAGAAACATTCCATGAACATGACAATTTTCATTTTTTATTGGAAAATCCTTAAATTGATTAAAAGTTCTTTTCAAATAAGTCTTAAAGCGATCTCGTTTACTGTTTGTGTATCATTTATTTATTAGTTAAATAGTATACAAGTGTTAAATAAAAATCTGGTATTAGTTTCGTAGCTGTGGATTGTGTATTGATTGACTTGGAATAGAGCGTAAAAGTTGGTGATTTTTCTCAATAGTTCATTCAACTACATACATCAACAAATAGTCACAAACAAAATACAAATTAACTATTACTGATTACATGAGTAATAGCTAATCGTAAATTTGTATTTGTATCAACAATACATCAGCTCCCTTGAAATTGAATCATATAATAAGATCATGATAATCAATAATAAGAAAGTTACTCATACTAACTTAGCCAAAGTGGGACAACCTGTGTAAATGAACATATTCAATTAATTGTTGATGGTTTACATAATATAGTAATGTATTTGTAAATTATCATTCTACCCTTCAGTAGCAGAAGTGTAGGAAGCCAAATTTGAAACTTACAATTTGTTATAATAAAAACAATGTTTAAAATTAAATCTATTTAACCATTTCATTAACAATTTTTTGTACATATTTTACTAAATTTTAAGAATACTTAAAATATTATGTCAATGTTCAGGTATTTTTCCAGAGTGCCTTTAATAAAGTTGGCCTATATACAACGGTCGATACGGGCCTCTAGACCTTTCGCACAAAAAGCGGGCAAACGCGCGTCCAAGTGTAAAAACTTTCGCGGCACGATACGCCCTGCAGGCAACTCGTTTTCGGCGTTGTTAACGATCGCTTGCACGAGCGTTTTCCCGCTTCATCTGCGAGCGCTTGTTTAACTCCATGTGTTGAAACTATTCCGTCCCGGCCCGCCCCGTCGGCAACCTACTCTGTGTGCGACTGGGCTTATTCATATTTCTTCGCCATACTCATCCAAAACACAAAATACTTATCCAAAACTAAAAAAAATAATGCTGAATAAACAACAAAAAATATTGTTTATACATTTCTAGGTAAGCTTTGTTTTGATCTGTGTATATATTTATTTAGTATTTAAAAAATGGATGATATGAGAGTTTACAGATAATTTAAAATAACTGACGACTCCCATAATTGTCGTCATGTCGCATTCGCTTTGAAACCGCCCTCAATTCGCCCGTATAAGAGCTCATGGCGGAGCGGAAAAAACGAACCTCTCCGATCTGCTTCGCTTCTGCTCTAACTGTTTTATCAAAGATCGGCGGCGTTAGATGGACGGGTTGAAGGCGAAGCGGAACGGTTGCGTCTTAACACATTGATTTATATGAGAGTTCTTATACGAAAGGGCGAAAGGCGCGAAAAGCGACAGCGACAGTTTTAGGGTGCTCTTATATGGACGTTATGAACGCGAGGTGGAACGGGAGCGGGCGCAAGCGTTTGCGTTTTAACACATGGATTTATATGAGAGTCCCTACACGGACGGGTGCGAGGCGGAAAAAACGCGCGCTCTCTTATATCGGCGGGTCAAACGCGTTTTCAAAGCGGGCGTTTTACTCAATATTTTTGTAAAAATCGGCCGAAACGAGTTGAATTTAAATTTTTTTTTACTATTCATATCGGACGCGGAAATATAAATATTTTTGAGTCAAATAATAATAAAAAAAATGTACAAACATTTTTTTTTTAATTTCTAGGTAAACGTACACCTCAAGGATCAAAGTATAATTTTATTTAATACTTAAGAACTCCATGATATGAGAATTAAAGGTAAATTTGAAACAATTGACTATTCCTATAATTGTCGTCGCCTCGCACCCGCTTTCAAAACGCTTTCAACCCTGTCGTATAAGAGCTAAACGCGGATTGGAAAAATCGATCTCAACCCATCCATATAAGACCGCCCTTAGTGTAGCGGGGCCGGTGCATCTGGGGACCATAAAAACCTCCGTTATAACCTGTAAAATAAAAAATATATATTTCAAAGCATATTTCTATATCAAAAAAAGAAATAATGGAATATAACCACAGAGAATTTCTTCGTCAAAGCTGCTTCAGAATAAGAGCTGCATAACTTAAAAATATTTTAATATATACAGGGTGCGCCATAAAACCAGTAGCGGATGCAAATAGCATATTTTAAATAGATCACCCTACAGATACAATAAGCGTTACTTTGATAATATATTCCATCAAAGTCGTACAATTTTGGAGTTAAGAACCGGGAAAACGTTTTAAACAGGATCGTTATAGCAAAGTGTTACTGTTTTTGTAAAAATAATACTTTCTTCGCCGTACTTATCCGAAATACAAAAATACTTATCTATAACTTAAAACAAATTTTAATCAAAAAATAAAATGTATCAATATATTAGTAAAAATCAGCATAATTTTATTTAATATTTAAAAAATCCATGAAATGAGATTTTTTTAATTTGAAATAACTGTCGTTTCCCATATTGCCGTCGTCTTGCGTTCGCTTTCAAATTTCCCTTAAAAAGCAATATCCTGGAACGCACGGAAAATGATGCTGGAACCCATATTTATTTTTGCCAAATTTACTAATAAAAATAAATTCGTCGAGAACACCATTTCGGTCCATTTATTTGTAAAATATATGTTGAACCGTTTGTAAGTGTTCAAAACGTTTTTATTTCATACAAGACTTAATTAATGATTAGGATTCGCGAAAAAAATGTATAATATGTATTAGTCACCTCTATTGACATAGGGTAGACAAAATTAGACAGTAAGACAAATAAAATTATCATGTTTTTAAAATTGTTATTTCTCCTTTATTTATCAAAATAAAAATATATTAATTGTTTAAAGTGACCTGTATTTGTGAATAAAATACAAAGAATTTGTCATATCGAATTTTTATTCGGTTTAAAATTTCTAAAATAAAAATCTGTTTCACAAAACATAGACATAATTAAATATAGTTTACGCATACAAAGTTTCAAATTTTTTGGACTATAAATAAAAAAGTTTTTGAAACGGTGAAAAGTCCCCTTAAATAGATTTCGCGGCAGACTTGAAAACAGTTGTAGCACGCTAAATACAATATTTCTGTCCTTCTCGAATGTATTACTGCATATATGCATCACTACCAACCACCATATTTATCTACACTTATCTCACATTCCTTTAATTGTATTACGAACATTTGGTTCGTATTTAAGTAATTATAAACAGATCATAATCCGTACTATTTTAGGATATCATTCTTACCGTAAATTTGCCCCGTTGCACCTAGTGGATACGGGGAAGCGTACATAACATTTGGCGACACGCAAATAAAACTGCGCAGACTACGTTGATACACCTACCCGCCCAACTAACATAACGGCGTCGTGTCAATTTACTTGATGCAACAGGCAAAATCCGCCAACCGAGTCGCGGATCCACTAAGTCCAACAAGCAACGTTACGGTTACACGCAACGGGCAAATGTTCTAGTTAATACGGGCCTTTAGAATATACACAACATTGTTTGAATGAATTAAGTAATAAACATAGATACTTATACGAGATCATTTTCATTATTAAATTTTAACTTTTGTGAGGTCGTAATACAATTTAACTAAAGTTATCAGGTAAAGATCGTTCTTTGTCTGCTCTATTGCCCTGCGTATCATAATAGAATGGCATGTAATTTTTTTTAATTTATCAATTGGAATTTTTTTACTTCTCTCACCACCTCAGGACCTGAGATAATACACTGTGTGATTTGCACTAAACATGATGATACAAACTCGTTTAAAATATATCACGATTGAATCACGTTTTAATTTAAAGTGACCCCACTTAGACAGGAGGTATTAACATTGTTTAATTTATTTTTTTGTTGGTTGAACCCCCACTTTTAATGTAATCATGATCAACAACGAGTAATAATTGTTGAACAATGACTGTAAGTTTTGAGCATAGTTATTTCATGTTTTGATATTATTGTTTACAGTTGTGCGATCTCAAAGTGGAAAATCCCGTTGTATTTTAAAACGGAAAATGGAAATACATATGTATGTCGAAAAATCTTGAAGCACTTAATGTGTATATGTTATAGTATTAGAAACGTTTTTATTTTTACTTTTTGGGATATTTAAACCTAAGATTACAATGACCTCATATATACATGGAAAAATCTTAAAACAGTTGTTTTTATATAACACAAAGTAACAGGGTGAGAAGAAAATGCTAGGATTTTAATAAGGCCAATAAAAATGCATATTTTTTATTTAAGAATCTTTCTTGTATACATTAAAACCATATACATTGTAAGTACAATTCAATTTATACAAAACTTAGCTTGTAATTAAAATTTAATGTGCATATTTAATATTTACATTTTAAAGAGATACAACAAATGAAGACTGGTTTTATAATAAAATTATAAAATATATATTTCTTGTTACATATTATTAATTATAAGTTGAATGTTTAGGATTTTTCCATGAATTATGGATGTAGTGTGTAATTTTTGTATAACGGGTTATAAAAATCTGTGTTATGAGTAGCTTCATTCATATGACTTACATACCAATGTTATTTTGTTTTTTAAATTATTTCGCCAGTCTATTAAGCAAGGACTCATTATTTAAAACGAAAACACCTTGCATTTAGTGCTGTTTAATGTAATATTTAACTGTTGTATGCTAGTTTGATTTGTTACGAAAAGCAAGTACCTTAGATATATCAGGGATTTGCAGTTTAAGTTTTATATTTAATCCAGGGGATTTCATGATTACTCAGATCTACCAATTCCACGTAAAATTAAATTAGTCATTTTAACATTTTACGTAACCTCACCAACTGTAACTTCTGGAGTCCCCCTGTGTCCTGGTTGATGAATACATGTTTCTGTTTTATTAATATTGTTTATATTTTACTTGTTTTGTTACTTTGTTGTTTTTAAATCTTTGGATTTGTTCGACTTGAACTTGAGCTGTCTAAACTGCAAGAAAATGCAAATATTTATGATACTATTCGCTTAATACAATACAGCTTGTGTTAAAGTTAATGTTAACAAAAAATAGGAGATATTTAAAATGAGCAGTTACCACGGAAAACTGTTGAAAACAAATATTTTTATATTGATGTTAAAAATGGCAGATTTGAGTTTATATATTTAAAAGAAAAATAATGGATTATAATATACAATTGTGTGTGCATTTGTCTAAAAATGAATGTGCACATAATTTTAAAATTTATAAAATATATGAATTGTAGATTTTGGTACAAATATGTGGAAGTGATGGTGAAAATAGTATGTATATACTGTATTAATGATATAAGCTATATATATATATATACAGTGTGACCGATGGGAACCGGATGTTTTTGAGATGATCAATACTCGCTTGTTTTTTAATTAAAAAAACATTTTATTATAAAAAAACCTTTGTAATTACTTGCCATTTGAAATACATATTATGAATAAAATATAATGTTAGACAGGTGATGTCCCCTTTCTTGAATGCAATTTTCAAGCATTTGTTGAAAATCGTTGTATACGTGTTCCAACATCCCACGATCAATGGTTCGTCAAATGGTTTCAGAAAAGGTCATTTCACTTTTTGGTGAAATCACGTTACCCCAAGGACCCTTATGTGATCCACTTTTGTGAGTAAATCTCAATCACGAGTTGATCGTGAAATGTTGGAACGCGTATACACCAACTTTCAGTGAAAGACTTAAAAACTGCTTTTAAGAAAGTAAACACCCAGAGCCGGCTCGAAGCATGAAGCAACGGATGCATTGCATCCGGGCACAAGTCGTGTACAAGCCTAGGTGAAAAATGTCAAATTTACTATTATTTTTATTAATGCGAACAGCAGTAAACCAGCTCAATTCAGTGCGCCCACTAAACTCAGGCCGCCCCCGTGAACACCATTTGTCTGACATTATCATGCATATGCATTTAAAATGGCGTGTAATTACATGGGTGTTTTTATAATAAAATTGCTTTTTCATAGAAAAACAATAAAGTACCGACCATTTCAAAAACGTTCGGTTCCCATTGGCCACTCTGTACATCTTTCTTCATTTTGAAGAATGTGATACATTGTTTAACAATAAATTGTTGCTAAATTAAAGATGAAGAGATTTGTCGTGAAACCCATAAAAAAACTCTTTTTGGCCATTATTTAAGTTAATGAATTGTTATTTCACTATAAATACGTATAATTTAAATTTAATGTTTTCTTTTGTTATATTGTGAATTACTTATAGTTGCTAAAATGAATAAAACACATTTATATAACAATTTCTATTTATTGTTTAATGGATGAAGGCAGCACTGTATTGTACTACATTCAATTTAAGAATAGTATATATATACAGGGTGAGTTTTTTCACGTTCTCTATGGGGATCTCTGAAACTATAAAAGCTAGAGAAACAATTAAATGGGCATAGAAGTGCAGTTTTAGCAGCTGAATAAAAAGACATTTGTACAATTGTCGAAAAACTCACTAGATATTTTGAAAAATATGAAAAGTGTCTCTATTTTTAAATCGATTTTTCTCGGTTATTAAAAGAGATAAGAAAAACTTTAAATGGCACAGTTTTAGATAACTTTACACTAAATAATAAGATTTTATCAGATTTTTTCTATCGACATTAGTTATCGAAATATAACACATACTTGCATTTTTTTAAATGGAAAGCATATTTTGTTATGTCATTATTAGAAAGAGATATTTTTTCTCTTTAATACTTTTTTCCAAAAATAACTGAGTTATTAACTATTTTCTATTTTATTTACACATGAAATAACGACTATATTAAAACAATTGCGATTGTTTGTAATAGTTAGTTTCATTGTTACAGTTTTGCTAATTCATTTAGTGTTAAAAACAAGTGTTTTTTATGGACATTTTTTCCTACCAAATTTCATTTCTTCCTACGCATAACTTCCAAATAAACTTATTTGACAAAAATTAAATTGTTATTTTTCATGGTCAACTATTTTTTTCTTGTAAAAAAAAAGAAAATTGTTAATAACTCTGTTATTTTTTCAAAAAACTTTGTCAAGTGATATATTAGTTTAATAAGAGAAAATACCCTTTTTATTGATCACATAGTCAACTATGGTTTCTATTTAAAAAAAATGCAAGTTTGTGTTATATCTCAAAAACTAATGTCAATATAAAATCTTGATAAAATATAAATATGCCATTTACAGTTTTTTCTATCTCTTTTAATAATTCAGAAAAATCGATTTGAAAAGATCGACACTTCACTTTTTTGAAAATATCTATTTACCTTTGACTTTTCTAAAATTTTACAAGTGACTTTTTATTCAGCTTGTCAAAGTGCACTACTTTATCTATAGAGAACATGAAAAAGAACTTACCCTGTATATACCGGGTATTTCAGACCACCTGTGCTGGGATTTTTTTAAGAAAACGGTTAGCTCTAGAGTTGGGACAAAAAAATGATTACAAATTATCAAAGAATCGAATGGTGATACTGCTTTTTCGCGAAAAGTTTGGTATCCCTGAGAGTTTACTTAAAAATGTCTATAACTCAAGATTTTTAAATTTCAAGATTTTTAAATTTTTTAAATAGGTCAAAAGTATCATTTAAGAGGTCTTTGAAAAATTTTAGTACCTTCTACATCGAGTGGACCAATGACACGTAGCAGATCTAGACTACAAGTCCTTAGTTTATAAAACAAGTGCAGTGAAAGTGAACGTGACGTCTATTGTTCAGTATAAAGAAGCTCCTTATGATGGCAGAAGTGATACTGCCGAAACGTAGAGCGCAAAGAAACAATTCGACGCGAGACAGCAGCCCAAGAAACTTTAACCAAGTATATATATATGAAATTAGAGATGGACGATACGGCTCTTTTCAGTGACCTAGTTCACAAGATCTGACTCACTTTAAAGAGCTGGTTAAGTGAGCCGGCTCAAAAGAGTTACATGACTCAGTTACGAGCTAGCGATCCGCTAAGAGTTCTGACTTTTAGAGATCCGTCTGATTCGCCAACTCATTGAATTGAGCGACGCACAGTGGTCTGAAACCGACCAAAATGCGACAAAATACCACAGTTCCACAAACATTATTTGAACGTTCGGTTTAACCGGAAATGACATCAATTTAAAAAATTATGATGTGTCCATCATAGCACTTTGCCCGTTGAAAATATGATGATTTAAATATCAACAAAATGGAAAACTTGCTCAATCTAAATTTATTCTGCGCGACCCTCGACAAATTTTCTACGCGGGGCTTTTCTAAACTCTAAATTCTACTTCATGCTTAGTCTGGGATTGGAAACACTCGTTCTAACTTTTTAATAAAAACTCTTTTATACTCTTTTATAAAATCAACAAATGCCCGCAAATGTACAGAGTATACGAATACATAGGGATATGATATATGAAAATGGTAAATTATTATGTCATATATTAATGATTTGTTTTGATTTTGAAGAAATCAGATGCTTTTTTTGGTTTTTTAAATTTTTTTTTAGTTTTCTTATTGATAATACATATTATTGCTATATGTATTATTTTACTATTTATTTGTAGTTTTTTGTCAATATTCTGTTGAAATGAGGATAGATAGATTATCTTTATTTTTTTATTTGATAAATTTTAATTTGTGTTAACTTCACAACTTAATAGAGTACCGTTATTTTTATATATACATATATCTTTATTTATGAATTTTGTACATAACATAATACATAATAAAATATTACACAAAACTCATAAATAGGCTATCGACCAGGGGTCTTTGAGCCTGTCTTTGTCAAGTACATGTCGGTTTTTTAAAAGTCATGATCACTAACGTCGTTGTCCAAGTCCGGGTGATTAGATGAGATAAATTGGTGAATTGTCTTTACTGGGAATTTATATTTTGGTTCGATGTTGGGGTTGCGGGGAATACAGAGGTGTTGAATAATATTGGGAATGTTAGGATTAATGGCAAATTTTAAGGATAGAATTTCAAGGCGTTGGCTAATAGGAGGAATGTTGCAAATGTCATAGAGGAGTGCGTTTGGAGGATTATGTAAGGGATTGTTAGGGTGTCGGATTTTGGTAAGGACTCGCAGAGCAGAGCGCTCTGCAACTTGGAGGTTATTTAGGATAGAGGGACGGGGATTGTGGTACAGGATAGCCGCAAATTCGAGCAGGGGACGGCATATCATACTGTATATTTGCACAGCGGTTTTTGTGGAAATGCCCTCATTTTTATCAGTCAGAGCTCTGAAATGACGAGCCCTGCTCTTTACGCTGGTTTTTAGGTGTTGGGTATGTGTTGAAAAGGTAAGTTTGGGGTCCAATGTTATACCTAAGTATTTACAATGGGGAGATGGTGAGATGGGTTGGTTATTTACTAGGATATGGAATGGAGAAGTTGAAGGCCGGTGGAAGGGAATAAGGAGTTGCGTTTTATTTGGATTTATGGATATTCTCCATTTCGCAAACCAGGTTTGTAGGGAATCTATTAGCTCTTACAGGGTGCTTCAGACTTTAGGTAATGTGGGAGCGTGAGCTATCAGAGCGGTGTCGTCTGCATATAGGAGGGGGTACGCGAAAGGATTAATATATAATGGGTAATAAGAAGGGATTCCTAACGAATTGCACTTAAACAACAGACCTCGATGCCATACTGAATCGTATGCTTTCTGGATGTCTAGAAATGCGATGGCTGACTTCTGGTTTTCGAGGTGTGTTGTTTGGCAATTCGATGTGAGGATTGATAATGGAAGTGAGATTGAGGGGTGTTCTATGAAACCAAATTGATACATAGGGATGCGGTCGAGGATGAGGGATGATAGTTTTTTCTGGATAATGGATTCAAATAACTTACCAAGGACTGGAAGAAGAGTGATTGGGCGATAGTTTGAAACTAAGGCTGAATCGTTGCCAGATTTATGGATGCAAGTAATAATCCCTCTCTTCCGCTCCGTTGGAAATAAATATGTGATTAAATAAAAGGACGATATGTTCATGGATGTTTTCAGGAAGGGACTTCAAGATACATCTAGGGATGCCATCGTATCCGGGAGAGGTATTCTTGCCTTTGTGTAGCAGCTTATAATATTCTCCCTCCTTTATTTCATTATGGGAGGAATGGGGGATGGGATTTCATTTAAACGTACTGTACCAGTCATTGATTGTTTTAAGGAAAGTCTTGTCATACGTGTCATTGTCTGTCATAGTATATGTCTTTTCGTAGTATTTAGCAAAAGTGTCTGCAATTACTTGGTCGTCTGGTATCGTCGTGTTCGTTGTCGGGTCTTGAATATACTGTAGTAAATCTGTCTTGCGGTATTTGCTGAGTTTTTTGATTTCGTCCCAAAACTTTTTACCGTGCTGTTCGTTAATGTTATTGCATGTCTTTATCCATAAGTCTTGTTTGTATTCTGCAATCAGTCAGTGTATGTCTTTGTTTAGTCGGTTGAAGTCACGTTTTCGGTTAATGTCATCCGTCAGTTGAATGTCTCTGTAGAGTTGTCGCTTGTATTTAATCAGTCTTAAAATATATTTATGGAGATGGTATTTATAGGATGTTTTGGTGTAAGTGGGTGTGTTTTGTTTTATAGACTCTGATAATGTATTCAGGAATAACGATATGGATGTTGGGGTAACAATTGGATGGGATTCTATAAATTGAGTCATGTCCTCTGTCACCTTGTCTAAATTACAGTCCTTATGTCTATAAATAGTTCTTGGGGGAGACGGGATGGGAGGATTTGTTGGCATTGAACATTTAACAGATAGGTGATCTGAACCTAAGTCAGGTATAAGTTGGAGGTCTTGGATTAGGTGTCGTATATTGCTGGTACATAATAGGATATTGGGGGTAGAGGATTGATTGTGGGACATTATAAATGTAGGATCTGTATGTATACGGACAAAGTTGGAATTAGAAATAAAGGAGGAGAGCTGCCTGGTCTTGGCTTTATTGATATTAAAGTCCCCGATAACGATGGCATGATCATAAAGGGAGGCTTTCGTAAATATAGTATCCTCAATAGAGGGGGAATGGTGTATATAGGCAAGGAAGATATGTAGGGTAAAAGAGGATAACTCAATGGTGCAATGCAGACACTCGTTCCTAGGGTGGATTATTTTTGGAGGGTTTGCTTTGCCTATGTTTATTCCAGGCCTCACCGCCACCACTGAGCCTCCTCTTTGATTTTGTATTGGAGCAGACGAGGGAATTTGTATGTAGGAATAATCTTTAAGAGGAAATGGGTTGTTGGATTTGGTTTCGACAAACATGTTCACGTGGATTGGGTTATTTCTAAGGAAGTGAGAGACAAGGTGAGACTTTTTAGGTAAAGAGTTTATGTTAGTATACATAAAGATAACACTAGCCATTGTTAGTTATTTGCGTGAAGCCAGTATGTATACCCACGGTCGGAAAAACAGGGGGGATGACACCGGGTGCTTTTAAGTCAAACATCATAATAAACATCCTGTTTCCCGAGAAGTTTATATGTGTGTCGACATGGAATGAATCAATGAATCGTGCTCTGAGTTTTTTGATGAGTTCTTCTCTGTTAGTTGTGGATTTTCGTCGTGTAAACGTCAATGATGAAGTCGTGAATAGTGATGGGGGTATGAATTCGAGATTTTTTTGTCAGGTCCTTGTCTATTTCTGAAGATTTTTTGTTTTGGTTGACAATCTTGACGTTCGGAATTCCCTGGATTGGCTTCAGAGGTCTGTTGGGCATCTAGTTGACCACGCTCCGTGATCCGTAACTCCGCAAGACTTACATTTTGGTGGAAGGATGGTGCTGCATGTAGTTGTGGGGTGGGCTTCACCACACTTGGCGCATGTCATTGTTTCGATGAAGTTTGCAGTAACATGATCGAATTTGTTACAGCGGTTGCAGGGGATGGGGATTGGATTCGGTGGTCGACTTTCTTCAACGCTGTATGTTTTACACATAAAGTGAAATTGATTTTGTAGTAGTTTTGTGTAGGGTTCTAAGGATCCTGTTATAACTCTTATCATGCGAGTTTTGTAGTTATCCTTTTTGGCAATAATTCTACGGCAAAATCTATGTGTTTTTCCTAAGGCTTGTAAATGCGCGGCGATGGTTTGATCATTAATTTCCTGCTCCACTCCTTTAATAATGCAACAGTATGTGGGCGCAGGCGTTGCGCGTTGAGTCGAGGAAGAAGAAGGGGCTGCGGTGTCGCGCGTACGCCACGGCTGGCACTCGCGGAACAAGTGAATTATTTTCTCCGCTTGCAGGTTTTTTAGTTGACTTTCTGTTATCCCCTTATCTTTGTTACTTTTTAATAAAAACCCATACTGTGTTTGAATTATTAGCGTGTTGGGGTCATAACTATGATTGTACCATATTTGGGCCATTTCAATTCTCGAGATGTCATTTAATGTCGTAAAACTGAATGTGTGTTTGTAACTTTGTTGTGAAGTGTTACTGGCGTTTTGTTGCTGTTTTTGTGGCTCCGATATTTGTGGCTGTTGAAATGGGAGACGTTGCTGGATACTACTGTTTTTTGTGATTGTGTTTGTATGGGATGTGTCTGAGGAGAAGGCTGTGTGTCGATGTTTCGACTGTGTGTTGGTTGTTGAGATAGCGTTCGTGTGGTTTGTATTTGTTGTTGTAGAATATCTTGTTGTGATGTAATTTTCTTGAGCATGTTGTGTAGGGTTTTGTTAGTTGTTTTTGGTATGTTACCTGATAAATTTGCTCGTTTTGCTGTGGGGTATTTAGCTGGCCGGCCACGTCTCTTCGTTGTAACCTCAACAAATGGGGTAGTGTCCATATCCGTACTTTCCTCTACATCGTCCTCCATCCCTTCTAAGCAACACCCAGAAGGGTAGTAATTGTTTGTTTAAACAAATAGTGTCCGAATTAATCACTTGGTGCTTAAAAATCGCTCGCGCGTCTGACCTCTACGGAGTCTCGCTCGCGAATGTTATGTTTATATTTGTATATTTTATTTAAAATAAAAATTATTATTTCAATTACAAATTAATTCCAATATATTTAGTATCAGTATTTTCTAAATACAAAAAAATATGAAAGGAATAATTAAATATCAAACATTCTTATTTCAACAATTTTTTTAAGATTTTTTAATTTCTCTCCTATTTTCAAGTTTTTTTTATTTTTATGTTCATTTATTTTTTCAAGAAAATACTGAAAACTGAATAAAGTTCGAATTGATTTTTATTTGTAAAGCTTAACTTGAAAATAAAACGTTATTGATGAGCAAAATTTTTAAAAGTAGCAAAATTAGCATTACATTTTCTACTTTTGAAAATTTTGCTCATTTTTAATATTTGTAAATATTGATTTATTAAAAATAGCTATTTTTATTCATTTAACGGTTTGCTTAAACTATATTTTTAGTTTTCCTGCAACTTGCCTGCAACAATTTTAAATATATGATTTTTTGGTATCTAGAGGGGGTCCCGGGCACCTCCCTTTAAAGTAACTTGTGTTTCCCACTTCCTGACTAAACATGAAGTAAAATTTCAAGTTTAGAAAAGCTGCGTTGTAAATTTGTCGAGGGTCGCCCAGTGACCCGAGGCAAATTTTCACGGGGCTTTTGTAAACTCGAAATTTTACTTCATGCGCCACACTTATAAAACACTGATTTATAGTAAAGTTAAAAATATATAACGCTCAGATGATGATCAATATAGATAGGTGAAGCCAAAAATGCAAGAATTACTTTTTTGTGAATAGTTTTGGAATAATAATAAAAGTAGAATTAATTTAGTTTGACCAAGTTTTCCATATTGTTGATATTTAAATCATCATATGATGGACACATCACAATTTTTAAAATGTATTTCATTTCCGGTGAAACTGGAAGTGCAAATAAGGTTTATGTAATTCGGTAAACTCGAATTTGTGTTTATTATAAGCATACCAAATTTCAAATTTATATCTCACACAAAATAAAAAAACTGTGGGGTTTTGTCGCATGTTGTTCGGTTTCAGACCACTGTGCGACGCGGTGATTAATTATTTCGGTTATATAATGATTGCAATCGTTTAATCATAATTTTTATAAAAACGTAAGAGTGGATATTTTATCAAAATTATAGTGAACACGTATTCATTTTATGCGATTACATTTCAAGTGTGTTTAAATACGTTTGAATACGTGAGCGCGCCTATGAAAACACACATGCAATCATACAATCAGCACGGAAACATCGCGATCTAACTCCGAACCTCGGAGTTGGATCCGGATGAGTGAGCTATAGCTTAGTCGGATTAAAGAGCTCCGTAAAACGAGCTAGTTCAGTTGGATTCGAGAGCCGTCATAAATCATCGCGATCCAACTCCGAACTGCGGAGTTGGTTCCCGACTGAGTGAGCTCAGTCGGGATTTTATTTTGGTTACAAAAAGGTGACGAAAGGAAAATTACATTTGTAATGTTTACTAGATAGTAAACAACGGCGTTTGCTTATTTATTATTATTTTTACTTTCCCCCGTATGTAATACAAAGGGAAAGTATTGTTTTCGTGAAAATTTTCGAATCAAAAATTTTAGCGGAAATATCCGTTTTGAGGTCCCCTGAGTCGAATAAGACCATTTTTGAAAAATGTCTGTCTGTCTGTGTGTGTGTCTGTGTGCGCTGTACCGCAGAAACCGCTAAAGATATCGAGATGAAACTTGAAACTTAAGCTTTTTGTTACAATCGGAAGAACTGAAAAGCTTTTGCTGAAAATCGGAAAACCGGAAGTGGTACTTTACTCTTAGCGTTTTTCAGTTTTTTTCAGATTTTTTCATCAAACAAAAAATTCTTATAAATAAAAGTTGTAGATAATAACAAAATGAAGATGTATTGTTCACTTACTTTTTGTCATAGCACTCTTAGTTTTTGAGATATTTCAAAAGTTGTGTGTTTTATCTAGTTATTGGTGTGTGACAGTGTATGTGTTGATACAATTAAAAAATGTTTGAAATAAAAGTTGTAGGAAATGAAAAACTAAAGATTTTTTATGGACTCACTTTTTGTCATAGCACTCTTAGTTTTTGAGATATTTAATAAATAGTGTTTTTTATCTAGTCATTGATTTGTGTCAGTGTGTGTGTTGATACAATTGGAAAATGTTTCAAATAAAAGTTGTAGGTAATACAATATTAAAGATTTTTTGTATCTTCACTTTTTGTCATAGCACTCTTAGTTTTTGAGATATTCAATAAATAGTGTTTTTTATCTAGTCATTGGTTTGTGTCAGTATGTGTTGATCCAATTGAAAAATGTTTCAAATAAAAGTTGTAGTTATCAAAAAGTTGAAGACATTTTGAAAATAATAATGCTACAAATATTTTAAAAGTGATTTAATACGCAATTTACGGGGGAAAGTACTATGATGGACACATCACCATTTTTTGTTTGTTTGTTTGGCATAGGTTTTACCATCAGCCACTAACGATGATTATATTATACAGCGTGTAAACTAACTACTGTACAGGCTCTCTACCACATAAGGGGCAGCGTTTAAATAAACAATACCTGCATTTGAAATTACCATAGCTTTAGTAGATAGCTCACAAATAATTATTAAAAATAATTAATAATAATATTACTCATTTTAACAAACATGTTTTGAGTGTATTTTTAACTTCACAATAATCTAGTGTTTTATACGGGTGGCGCATGAAGTAAAATTTCGAGTTTAGAATAGCCTGAAAATTTAGTTTGGCCGCTCCGCATCACGGACCGACCAAACCAAATTTTCAGGCTTTACTAAACTCTAAATTTTACTTCATGCTTAATCTAAGAGTGGAAACACCTGTTAGAAACGTTATACTGGACGCTATATAATAAGTCAATCATAGAAATCATTAAAAGAAGAGCAGAATTGGACCTGACATCAACTTTTAGAGTAAACTCTATAAGTAAGTGATTAATGAGTTAATTAAAATGTTGGCATTTTATAGAAAAGCGAAATATTTGATCTAAAATTACTTTAAATGGATATTTGTATAAACTGAATTGAACTTTGGGGTAACATTTAATTCAAAATGTCAGACATTGTTAAAATGAGTTTAAAGAATTAGGATTTATGTTCAGACAAGTAAAAATCATCAAACTTTAAAGTAAACAATTCCATAAAAATCATTGGATTTTGGAGTGAAATAATGTTTTAAAAATCGTACCGTGTCTAAATTGGTTCAAAATCTCTCAAATATTTCGCCAAGAGATCAGTATATTTAATATCACAGTACAGAAAACTAAAATATTTTGCTTGAAATTGTAGATATAAGTTTTCAAATTAAAGAATTCCTTAACAATCTTTGGATTTTTCGATGTTATCAAAATTACTTCAAATTTATCAAGAAATAAATAATCAAAGCATTTGATTTATTGTGAAACATGTTTCAGCTTTTTATTTAAATAAAATACTTTGTTAGTATCACGAATTCGATATTTATTGGATAGTAACTAAAATAGTTATACATTGTCGAACTTGACATTAAATAACAAATGTCATAAGAAAACCTTTACAAGTGTTACACTGTGCTCACGTAAACTTCAAACTTAACTAGCTCGAATCTTTAAAAATTTGTAATTTAGAAATTATTCTGCAACCCTAGTTTATTCTGAAATGTTCAACGCAATTCTGTAACCTTTATAAAAAGGTAAAACTTAAAAAAAAACTGTAATTTTCTTTATATTCTTTTTGTTTTGTTATGAGTTTTATAATGTCATGTTATTAAGACAAAATAAGAATCGAAATAAAAAGCATAAAAAATGTTTATTGAAACCTAAGAAAAATGTTTAAGACCAATATTAAATTTCAAAATGTTTACAACGACGATGGAATTTAAAATGTTTATACAATCAATAAAAATATG
The DNA here is from genome assembly GCA_932526585.2 of Philonthus cognatus. NCBI lineage: Eukaryota > Metazoa > Arthropoda > Insecta > Coleoptera > Staphylinidae > Philonthus > Philonthus cognatus. Next base: position 66,008,700 of record OW052243.1, on the reverse strand, counting down.
GTCTACATACTAGAGATGGGTAACTTCTGAGCGAATCGACTCAAAGAGTCAGTTCAGTGAAGTGAGCTAGTGAGCCAAGTGGCTCAGTTCAAAATGTTTAGCTCTTTTTGAGCCTTGACTCATTTTGATTCGCCCGCTCTTCTAGAGTTTCACGATTCACCTTGAATGTTGATTCGCACTGTATTGACGACAGGCTGTCTCGGCTTGACCTTGCTGAGCTTGCACTTTTTTTACTTTCTAAGTAAGATTAGAAATATAATTAAAATTAATTTTTAATCAATTGAGGGAAATACGTACAAAGAAAAACCTGTTAAGTTAATTCAAATTATATATAATTTTACTCAATATAAAATAACATTTAAACGAGTTAATAGTAATCAAGAACACATGTACAAATTAATATAAAGTAAAAAATAAAAATGTAACAAAGAATCTAAATTTTAACATCAATAGAGAAAATGATTATACTTTTAGTAACAGAAAATATAAACAATAGCAGTATATTGACTTGAGATAATTTTAAAGATGTCAGTGTGAAGATGTCAGTGATACCAAATATCGCTCCTTTTTTTGCGAAGACATGATTGTTTTTAATTTGGCTTGGGATACGACCGCTTAATTAATTTCTAGAAACTGATCATTTTTCATAGCATTTTCTATATATATGTATATATATATATATATATATATATATATATATATATATATATATATATATAGTCATCGTCAGGAATAACTGACGATGATGACTGCGACGTCATCGAAACGTCGAATTAAAAGTAAAATGGACCAGAGCCAAGAAAATACGCGGGACCAAACCCGAAGAAACAGTGATACATATATATATATATATATATATATATATATATATATATATATATATATATATATATATATATATATATATATATATATATATATATATATATATATATATATATATATATATATATATATATATATATATTTTAATAGAAATTCGCCTCTGTTAAATGACATATACTATAATTTAAAATATCATAAGTAAATACCCATGTTTACTGTATAGTAATCATTAGAAGTCTAATTTTTCTTTCGTCACCTATTTGTAGCCAAAATTGTAAATTTCATAAGAAGTGTTTGTTATTGTAATAAGAAAATAGCTATCGTTATATAATATATTATATTACGGAGTTTCATAAATCGTCGCGATCCAGGTCCGAGATTTGGAGTTAGATCGCTGTTTTCGTGCTGAATGTATGTGTGTTTTTATAGGTATTATTCAATATATTTAAACACATTTGAAGTGTAATCCCACGAAATAAATATGCAATTGTTATAATTTTAATTACATATTTATACTCTTACGTATTTATATAAATTATGATTAAATTATTGCAATCATTGTATAACCGACATTATTAATTACCGTATTGATCAATTTAATAAGTTGGCGAATCAGATGAATTTATAAGAGTCAGAACTCTTTGCGGCTCGCTCGCTCGTAACTGAGTCATGTAACTCTTTTGAGCTGGCTCACTGAACTGACTCTTTGAAATGAGTTAGATCTTTTGAACCCGCTCACTGAAAAGAGCAATTTCGCCCATCTCTACTACATACTGTAGTAATAAAGGAATTTGAAAACCGTTTGATAATTTTTCTATTTTGAGAATGTACCGAAACGAGTCGCGCCCCCAAATCCAAATTTTCAGTCTTTTCTAAACTCGAAATGTTACTTCATGCGCTACGTGTATGAAACACTGATTTATATTGAAGGTCTAAAACAGGTATGGGCAACCTTTGACATGTTGAGGGCCAAACTTTAGCGTGCAAATACGTTCGCGGGCCGCGTTTAAAAGTACTTAGTGCATTTTAAAGTAGTGATAATATTTTTCGCGATAGATATTAGACATGAAATAATACGACAATGTTATTATAGTACAATTTATTAAAATAACAAAATGAAGTTTAAAAAAATGGTACATTTTAATTAAATCGTTAAATTTGCAATTGTTACAAACTACGAAAGTTAAATACACCGAAATCAATGAGACACTTGAGCTTAAATTTGGGAAACTAATCCATCGATATTTGGATTAATTCCACTGACACAAAGACGTAAAGAATTTTCCAAATTATCGTCAGTCAGTCTTGTACGATGTGTTGATTTATTAACTTTCATCAATAAAAAGAACTGTTCGCATTTATAAGTACTGCCAAACGCACAAATCAATCTTCGTGCGAATTTTCTAAGCTGCGGAAAATTGTCTTCTAGGTATTTTTTGTAGAAATCGATTTTAGGAGTGAGTTTTCTTGAATCTCGATTTGTAAGTGTATTGGAGCATTTTGTACAATATATGTTGTAGGAGTAGCAAATAAACTGAAACAGTCTTCCATGTTTTTGAAGTCGCAAAATCTGTTCGAAAATTGTTCCGACAGTAACTTGAGTTCTTCAGCATATTGGGCATAAGCAATATTTTCATACGCAGAGAGCGTGTTGAAATGGTAACTGTTACCAGACAGCATCTGTGACTCCCATAAGCGTAATTTGATCCTAAACGCTTTTAAATGGCTGTAAAAATCATTTACTAACTGTCCTTGTTTTTTAAGTTTCAAATAGCCTGTAAGATCGACCAGAAATGCTAAGTCACATATCCATTTTGGGTCACTTAATTCAGATAGTGGTTTATCTTTTATTTTCATAAAGTCTTCTATCTCATTTCTAAGCTCGTAAAACCGTTTCCACATTTTTCCTTTGCTCAGCCATCTGACTTCACAATAATATGTTACGTCGTTATATTCAGCTGATATTTTATCCAAAAACGCCTTGAACTGACGATGGTTAAGCCCTCGGGATCGAATAAAGTTGATGGTTTTTACTACCACATTCATAACATTCTGGAGTCGAATGGACTTAGAACACAAGTTCTGTTGGTGGATAATGCAATGAAGGACTATCAAATCATTTTTTTGCACATTTAATTCTGTTGCTTTTTCATTCAAAATTCCGATGAAACCTTTACGTAAGCCGACCATAGAAGGTGCACCATTAGTGCATACTCCAATTAATTTTGACCATGGCAAGCCAAAACTTGTGAATACCTTTTGAACTTCAATAAAAATATCCTCTCCTGTAGTGGTTCCTTTTAGCGGCTGTAAAGCAAGCAATTCCTCAGTAACAGTGAACTCTTTATCAACACCTCGAATAAATATAGCCAGTTGAGCTGTGTCAGGCAAATCGGTGCTCTCGTCTAATGCTATGGAAAATGATTCAAAACCAGCCATACGGTCAGTCAATGTTGTTTTTATATCATTATCCATCATTTCTATACGTCGAACAACAGTTCGTCTTGACAAACTAATTTTTTCAAATTCTTTTTTCTTTTCAGGACACATAATACCGCAAACTTCTAACATACACTCCTTGATAAATTCTCCTTCGGCAAATGGTCTTAATGCCTTTGCCAATTTTGAGCTAACTATAAAACTAGCTTTCACAACATCATCAAGTTGTGTTCTATGTTTATGAAACATTTGTTGCTGTTTTTCCAAATTTGCGGTAAGCTTTTGGATTTTGTCTGTTCTTAATTGTCCTGTCAGTGAGTGCAGCGTAGCATGCTTAGTTGAGTAATGCCTCTTTATATTGAATTCTTTCATTACTGAAATGGATTCATTACACAGCAAACAAATAGGCTTACCATTGTGCAAGATAAAAATAATTCTTCAGTCCATTTTTCTTGAAAATGGCGACCCTCTGTATCTACTTTTCGTTTCTTTCCACCAGACATCATTTTTGTTTACTTTTCGTTCAATAAACTTAATAACAAACTATAGTTAGTAACCACTCAAGATGCACACAAAGTCACAAAGCAAGTTGACGGCTCGAGCAGTTCGCTAGAATATCGCTTGTCCAAGTTATCACCTCAGTAGCTCAAATAGAACTGAACTAACGTTCGGGCCATCCACCCGCTTATATAGGCAAAATGAACGAATAATCTGGAATAAACTAGTTTAGAATAATTGAGAAGCAATAAATATTTTGATGTGTCGCCCGTGAGGCGGCAAACCTCAAAGAATTTGATCGAGCAAGTCGAGTGGCGGCGATTATCAAAGAGTGAGGCGGCAAATATCAAAGAATTTGATGTTTGCTCCTCACTGTCACTCCCGTGAGTATAAGTACCTAATGTAATATTTTTCTAATTGAGTTTTTTCAAAATGTCTCGCGGGCCGGATCATATCTTACAGCGGGCCGGAGGTTGCCCATATGTGGTCTAAAACATACTTCATCTATAACAGTAATACATTACAAGAGTAATTCATTTTGTTCATGTTTTTCTGTGATTCAAATTTGGAAAGTTAACTAAAACTGACGAAAGTAATCAACATTATAGAACATTGAATCATCAATATGTATGTACAAATAAGTCTAAAAATGTCAATTTTGACAAACCTAATTTGCACAATATTTGATTTTGATTATTTATGATTTTCGTCATTCTCTGATAATTTATGTAGAAGAAAATAAAGTTTTTAGGTTTTAAACTAAATTTGGTATAATTTGTATCTTGTGCCCCTGGTCACAATCCCGGCATTCCATTGATTTGGAGTTACATTTTGTATGCTAATGAAAACAGACAATATTCAAATAACAATATACATATTTTTAAATGTATACAAATTGGACATAAAATTTTGCAACGGATCGGTAAAATCTGTCCTGCGGACCGGTCCGCAGACCACACTTTGGGAAACGCTGCTTTAAAGTATGAATTCACAGTTGAAAACCATTTATACGTTGTTACTTGCATGTGATACATAATCTTATAGTATTATTAACTAATAGTTGGAGAAATGTTCTTCTAAATAGCATTTGTTATAGAAGGTAACATCAAGTACTTTTCTCCAATATCAAATAAAATGTACACTCATAGATGGCATTTTAATTAATTAAAAAAATGTTACATTTCCTGTTTTAATGATGTTTAATATCTATGATTTTGTATGTATTTAACACAACTGTTGAGATAACGATTATTTTCTCTTTAAATTATTTTGGCGTAATGGGTGAGTATTCAGAACCACTTCTTAGCAAGTTTAGTTCAAAATCATGGGAGTAAAACCTTACTTGTGGATTCTCCTGTTTTCTACTTGCTTGTTTTTTTTTTCTAGGTTACGAATTCTTGATGTATGTGATACCAGCAACGTGAATTTCATTTAAAATTGAATGAAACAATTACTATGTTTTTTACCACCTTTATTAATTATACCGTGTGTCCATTTTCAAGACGCATCATAGGAAATTCTCATGTGAATCTTAGTTTTTATCTTTATTATTGGACCCAACTGATCAGACTAAAGTTAACACAATTTCATTACTTACTAAATGTTTTTTCCTACTCTTACCCCGAAGCTCATCTCATATTTGTACACTAAGCGTAAGAATATATGCCGATTTGTTCATAGGCTAGTTGCCTTAAGAGATAAAAATGTTGTTCGTTACGTTTGTTTACGTGATTCGGGTAACAATTCGGACTGAGCGACATGTAATAATAATATTATGAAAAGTAAGTGTGAAAATGATTCGTGTAGTTCTCTGGAGCTGAGACATTCTGCTTAAGATACAGAGGAAGAATACTTGCGAAATTGCTTATTAACGCCTTATAAGAAATATTAAAATTTCATATGATCACCCTATATGCCAAAGGATATAAGTGCAAACTTTATAAATTTGGAGGTAGAAGCAACGAGATGGGTTTTAGATTCATTAATTTATTTATTAGCAGCAGGATAGAGAAATATGTAATACTAGTTTAATATAAGATATTGAATGCAAATCTTCCTAAAATGACTACATATCGTCGAAATACACTTTCTCAAAATCAAGTTTTATGCATCCATTTGCATTTAGGGTCCTTTGGAAATGGATTCATTAGTGTCCTACCAAAAACTTAAGAGGATTATAGCAGACGTGGTATCAACAATATATGGAATTCCGAGACCAACACTTTTTCCTTGTTTAATACATTAAAATACCTATAGTTCTTTTACACAAAATGGTTTATCCACGGTTTTCGGCGGCGCCACAAGAAAATCTTAATAGAAAATTGTAAAAATGCTTATCTGTTTTTACAAACATAGTTTCAATTTGTCACGTACACGGCACGCCATTTGTAATTTATCGTTTTGGTTAGGCTACACGTTGTTTGTTCTTCATTAAAAAATTGTAATAAAAATAATGTTTTCTCTCCAAAGAAGGTGTAATATTGGAATACATTGGAGGTTGTACGGAAGGTGAAGTGGAAAATTGATGTTTTTTGCAAATCACCAAATTGTAAGTACATACAACAAAGAATTTACAATTAATCATGTTATTGTTATTAATTACGAATTTGTCTATATCTCTTACAGTATTACGTTAAATGAGATAATGTATACGTATCTACTATGAGTGATTTCTTCCGGCTGTGCTGAAAACCCTATTTTGATAGGACCCGAGTTTATATTTTATTTTGTACATTATTTTTATAAATAAAATGTTTTAACCATGTATACAGGGTGTCCGTTTTTCGAGCTCCACTATATCCCCTATAGTGAAGCTCGGTTATTTTGAACTTCACTTAAGATGGATCCATACCTCAAATACTCCACAAGGAATTACATAGTAATATTGTGCCAAGATATCTCGAACTTGGTTCATGATAATTAATTTCTGTTTAATGGAGTATGTTTTAGGTAATATTTGGAAACTTTTGTTGGTAATAGTTTATTTTTATTCAATTACATAACCACAATATTTGTCTATAAATGTTTATTTTTACTTCTACGAAAAACCAATAATCTACATTTGTTTATAAATATTATTCTCAAAATAATTTTCTAAATATATTGAATATTGATTAAAAATTAATCAAGATATCTTGGCACACAGAAATCAACCGTAAAGTGCTCCGTCCGCAAAAACAACAATAGTTACTTCAGTGGGGGCATATTATTCGCGTTTTATTTGAGAGGAATATCTGCAAATGTTTATTACGGAGAATTTTTTTTTTTTAATTTTAAGTAAGTTTCGAATTACTTTGAGTAATATATGAAATTATTTTGATTTTTTTAAATTTTGAGAAGTGTGACAACCGCGACCACTCGTTGGAAAATGAGGCTTTAAAAAACTAATTTATTGCTTGATTTCTAGCGAATGCCATAAAACAAAATACATAATATAAAAACAGTTAATTTTAGGTTTATCAAAGTATAGTACAATTATTGTGTTTGAACGAACACTTGATTTTTAATGTATGTTCAATATCATTTCAAATACTTAATAAGAAAATTGTGTTACTATTAAGGAATTGAATTCTCAATATTTTTGATCTCCGAAATAACGTTTTTTCGTCCATTTTGTGCTTCCGATCAAAGGAACTAAAAACTAATGTTTATACTGTTTTGTCGACCTGAATATACAAAATTGGGCATTCGCGAATACAACTATGGATGAGAATATTATTTTCAATATTGGTGAAGATGAACACGATTTCGAGTAATTCTATTTTATAAGCAAAAAAAAGAATTATTTTATAATGAAATGCGCTTAATTTTTATGGAATTTAGTCAAACTGCAAATGTTTATTTTATTTTGATATAAAAATGACTATTTAGAAGAATGGTAAACAACTGCAACATTTTCTGTTTTCTTTATAAAAATAAAAGCAATTTAAAACTAAGATTTTTATAAAATCCATACATAACATCAATTTTATTCCCTAACAATCTCTGAATATTACAATACGATTAGTTTTAATTTCCCATCTAAAAATAAATTATAAAAGAATTAAAAATGCACTATGTTATCTAGTTTTCATTTATTAATTGGTGCACTAAGTTTTTACAAAATTGATTACTAATAGTTACAAATAAACTTATTTTTGAATTAAGAACGATTTTTTTTTCGATTTAAATTCAGAATACATATAAAAACTCGTTGTTTCTTTTTTAAAACATTTACTGGATATTTGTCTCAGACCATTCCACCATTTCACCTTTATATTTTTATATTTCACACATATCCATGGAACCGGGAATCAAACCCAAATCACTTCCGTGACCGATTTGCGAAACCGACGAAATTTTGATTTTTTTTTTAAATTTTAAATATTTGATATATTATTTTGATTTCCACATCAGTTAAAATTTCTTAAACTTGTCGAAATTTTTTATTTATTTCTTCAATAAGTTAATGTGAAAGTGTGAAACACCTATCATCTTTCTTTTAGCCAAAGGAGGCAGAGACGCACAAAATTCTAGCATAATGTAGTAACAATGCCTCTTAATAAAAATGAATATAAAATATATACTTTTTTTTTTAAATAATCCGAATAAATAATTAATTGGAAATATTTTATATATACAATAGTGTATATTGTGTTGCATATAATATAACTTTACATTTCAATTTAAATTTGTAGAAATTGAATTAAAGCCAATTTAATTACAAATTATACAGATATAGACAGCATTATTAATAAAATTAAACACGTTAATATCATCACAGTTTAATTCTGATTAATTTCTACTACATCCGGTCAAACACGGTACTAATATTTTGTAGAACAAAATCTACATGTTATTAGTTAGTTCTGAACTATTGATAATTATAAATTGATTAGTCATGAAAAACACTTTTAGGCGTAACATCTAAAAATTGTTTGGGCATAAATTCAAATTTTCAGGCATTTCTAAACTGAAAATTTTACATCATGCGCCAATCGTATAAAATTTTGATCGAAAGTTAAGGACAAAATATACTGCTGTGATGTGAAAGGTTACTTTTGTGATCAACAGTGAGGTTAATTATAATAATTCCTTTTAATAATACACCTGAAATTTAAATTTCATCATTGTGATATATACAACTTAATATACCTTCGTGATTTGAAGTTGTATACATTGTGATATATGCAACTTAATATACCTTCTTGACTTGAAGTAGTTAACTGTGATATAGTCAACTTATAATACTTTCCTAACTTGAAGTTGCATATATTACAATTTCTCAATTTATTTAGAGATTATTTATAATAACTATAACTTACAAACTATTGAATAAAATGTTTGTTTATAAATACATCAATTAACATTTCAAAAGGAAAAACAAACAAAATTATATTTTTTTAACAGTTAGTAATTTTATTTCTTCTATTACCTTCTCATTAATTTTTTTAATAAATTGTATTTATTACTGGAGAAGAAACAATTGATTTGGTTTGTTTTACATTTGAAATTTATGATATTATTGCTCTTTCTAAATTATATACAAACATTCATTATTCCATTTAGAATTTATTTTATTATTTAATTTTGCCAGAGCGAGATTATAATCTGGGAAACAACTGAATTGCCTTACTTTTACTCTGAAATATGGAGTAATTTTAATAAAAGTTGAAACTGAAATGAAACGATTACCATGTTTTTTGCCATTATTGTTACATATAAACTACTATAATATCTTTATTGAAAAAGAAATACAATAAATAAATGTTACTTTCTTTAAAACATTAAATATAATCTTCTTCACAAGAGCTATCGACTATAAGTCTTTCTGCCCGAAATTCGCTTTAGATTTTGATTGTTTCAATTTCAAGGTAGGAAAGTAGGGTAAAAGGAGGATATGTATTCATAAGGGTTATAGGTGGGTTTTTAAATTTAGGGATTATAGCATGATTTCTAGGGATGGACATTTTTCTCAAGTGCTCGTAGTTTGATTCGTTACATGCAAATCGTTCTGCGAGAAATCGAAGTCTATCGTTTATTGGGGTAATTTGGGTTATTTGATAGAGGAGTACATTTGATGGGTTATGGAGTGGGTTTGGCAATTAATTTTCAGTAAATACTCAATATAATTTAAGGATTTTATTTGGAATACTGTTTAGAAAAAAAGTATTGCAAGCAGATTTCATAATTAGTTAAAAATTAAATTAGGAAGTTATGCAACCAATTACAAAAAAATCACTGCCAATATAAGTTCAATTCTTCTATTCCTTCAAACAGGAATAATTTATCACTAACCGTATTGGAGATATCTTGTCTGTACGTTACCATGTAATTTTTTTATGGCGCATGTGGTGCGTGAATCCCTCCTAAGAAAGATACAACATTTGCGTGTGAACAAAAATGTAATATCATTACTAGACACCTGATGAAAAATATACATATTTTAAGACCCACTCTATTGCCGAGAAATCGCTAACAGTGAAATCTGGTGATTTATTATCGAGACAGTTTTCTTTGCTAAACAGAAATAAATTATGTCATCATTTATTTCGGGTACGTGTTTTTTTGTGGATTTTGATAACCAATTGAGAATGTTTCTGATTTCTCTAAAGGATTTACGGTCTAATTATAGGATTTATCCAACATGTTTGCAGCACACAGATGTTTGCAGCATTTGCTAGCATTAGGATCTTTTAAAAGATATCACTTTTTAATATCTCTGTAATAATGTCTTGTCTTGTATACTAAATGGATGAATTCAATTAATGATACACCGATTAGAATACATTATACGTATATATACCGTATATCCCGCTTTAAGACGAATCATAAGGAATTTCGAAGTAAACATTTCAATGTTAGTTTGTGTTTTTATTATTGGATTTAATTGATCAGAATACATTTTAAATCATTCCAAAACTTATTAAATATATTTTAGAGCATTTATTCACTTTCACTTTAGTTTTATTTGAAACATAGCTTAAAACTTATGAACAAAAATTAGCAAATAAAATCCCAAAATAAAAGTTGCTATAACAAGTCAGTGGATGTAATGTTAAAGGCACCAATAATTAATATAATTCAAAATGAGTGTTTGTGCTATTTGCAATTTAATTAGTATGCATTTTGAAAACCGCCCAGTGGTATGTCAATTAACAATTATTAGACTCGTTCATACATTTTCAGGCTTTTTTGAGGAAACGGATAGTCGTAGAGAGTTAGGACAAGAAAAAATTACAAATGCCAGTGGCGGATTTAGAGTGATAGAGACAGATACAAAGTATAGTTCAGTATAAGCTTGTTTTTGAAGCGTTTAATTTGAAGCTGAAAATCCTGATTTGGATGCCACGCGTATAAAACACTGAAATATCGTGAAGTTCACAATAGCAGTATATTTTGAACTTCACAATATTTCCATGATTATATGCTACCAAAGCAAATTTGCAGGTTTTCTAAACTCGAAATTTAACTTTTTGCTTCAACGCTATTAAAAAACAATGAATCCCTGAAAAAGTATAGTGTTGTGCATCGAAATGTGTATACTTAAAAAAAATTTCATGTATATTATAAATTTGGTGAAGAAAAACACTTGCTTTGTTCCCTATGATATATATAAATTATACATTTTTGTACTATATATCAATCAATAACTTACTCTCCAGAGCTAATTAGGTTTTATTGCTAAATAATGATAATACAACATCTATGTTTTATAAATTCTCTATACTGCAATTGATATGTTTGTGCCTAAGATTAGAGTAAAAAACAGTAACTATCCGCCTTGGTTTAATTATGAACTGATCCGTTTAGTTCGCGAGAAGAAACGTGCACACATTCAAAACGCACTTTAAATCCACTTGATTATGAAAATGTTGCCAGATTAAGATTAGAATGTAATACTTTAAGTAAAAGATTACACAAAGCATAGTTAATTAAAGTCGAGGGATATATAAATCTTGCACCGAGGCGATTCTGGTCTTTTGTAAATGATTCGCGTAAGACAACACGCTTTCCAAAATGCATGTTTCTTGATAAACACAAATCTGATAATATCGAGCATATCACCAACTTATTTGCAAACTTTTTTTGTCTGTTTACTTAAATGATAATTTTCCTACAACGTCTACTGTACACACAAATTTATCTGATAAATGTATGCATTTATCAGTGTTAACGATTTATGTTTTTACCGGCATTAATACTTTAAAAGACTGCTTCATCATCGGGCTTGATGGTATTTCACTATTTTGAAGAAATATATTTATACACTAACTCAACCCATTACGACGTTATTTGAAAAATCAACTATTAAAGTCGACGCGTCGAGGCCGATCCCTAATTATTAGTACAATATTATTTATACCATAGTTACGTTGTCGTAGATTAGTAGCAGACGTGTGTTTTATATACTCTGGTTAATAGATTTTTAGTTGTAGTGATCTTTTAGATCAATTAAGCTTCAGTACCTTACCACCATAGCTACGGAGACATCACCATTTGTTTAGGATCCCGTACCACTCGACGAATTACGGTTATAAAAATCCAGTATCTAAAGTAATGTGAATATTCAATTCATTACCAAATTACATTGATATTCTTAACTTATCGCGATATGTATTTTGCACACATTGTTGTCGGTAGCATCTTCAATTAATGAATAACCTTTTTGTATTTTAAATTTTGTTTTGCTAGATTATCAATTTTGTATAATTTTCTATTCAAAATTTTAGCAAACTTGCAATATCGTTTATTGTTTTTAGATTCTTTCTACTATTATTATTATTATTATTATTTGACTAGAAGTATTATAATTTTGTAAAAGTTTATACGTTAAATAAATAAATATATAAATTGACAATCTATCATACTACTGGTCTAACATTTATCCTTTTTTGCCATCAAGTTTGCAATTATAATTAATATTTTTGGTTTTAGCGACTGTAAAATATTTTAAAAATTAAATGAGCAACTATTGTCATTATTAATATATTCGACATACAGTTAGACATTTTCTGGTATCTAATGGCATTATTAGCGCTTAGTAAATGTTTTTATTAGTTCACATTGCTGCACTACACTTAGGCCTCATTAGGTGCTGCCTTCTATTACGGGTCACCCATCCTCAGGCGAGCTACCTATCTGGCCCCGGCTTAAATCTGCAGTCATAAAAGGTTCCCCATTTTGCTGATCCATTTTTAGGTAGATATTTTCTTTTCTACGGCAGTCGAGAATAATTATAGGAACTCGGGATTATTTTTTCCTTACTGTTAAATTATTAATTATCATGAATACGAGTGAGTTACGCGAAGATGATAATAACTTTAAATAAAAACACTTTTTAACCTATCTTTACAAATATATTTTATACCAGATGTACATTTCGGTCACAAGGTGACCATTATCAATGGTTTGATACTGAATACAAAAATGTCTGTTTACAATATATATATACACAAATTAGGGGCGGATTAACTAGCATCGGTAGGGATAGGTAAAGGTTATTAGCGGAAAACATCATTAAGAACAGCAGATGGCGCAAATGGGATCTTAGTGGTATTAGTAAAACACAATTAAGGTGGGTTAACAAATTCTAATAATAAATTATCTAGAGGGTTTAAATCAAAATTTAACAATTTGGTTTTGTGTTTTTTCATCTCTATGGCCTCTAACATATTCAATTGAAATGTGCTGAATGTTTTAATAATTTAACTTTATCTAATGTAAATGTATGTCCTGTTTCTATTGCGTGGTTAGCTACCGCTGATTTATCCGGATTTTGAAGTCTGATATGTGCTGTGTGTTCTTTATACAATGTTACGTTGAGTTTGTCCGTTGTACATTTTTTCGCAATTATTACAATTAATAGAATAAACTCCTGATTTTCCATGTCGTCTATTCTATTAAAAGTACTACCTAGTAACATATTTAACTTGGTATTGACATAGTATGCTGGTTTTAAATTGAAATGTTTGTATAGCTTGTTGAAGTGATTTTTATTTTCCGGGGTATAAATTAATCTAACAAATTTTGTTTCTATTTCGGCATATGGGGATATTCAGGTTGTGGTATTTAGCTTTTATGTTTACTTAAATGTCTGTTAATTAATTTTTGTATCGTGTTTCTGTTATATTTAAGACTATTTGCTATGGAATGATTGATGTTGAACTCTTTTTTCCTGTTTTTGGGTGATAACGGAATGCTAAAGGCTCTGTGGATCATGCTGTTAAATGCAGACAATTTATATTTCATTGGGACGTAGACATTTGACTGAATGTAATTGTAGGTATGTGTTGGTTTTCTGTATATGTATATTTCTGTATATGTCTGTTATTAATCATTTTGTTTATTTCCCTATTACCTATAGTGTAAGCCTGATTAAATGTCAAGTGGTTCAAACGAGTCATTATCTAGTGCCTTAAGGCAAAAACCATTTTTTCCTGGGCTGCGACGCCAACGCGCACCACATTGTATAAGGCAGTACGGATACCAACCAAGAGGTACGTTCCTGTTAGACTATGTTTTAATTGAAAACTTAGATATAATCAATAAAGGTAATAAACCTACTTTTGTCACATCAGTTAGAAAGGAGATATTAGACATCTCCCTAGCTGATAATTACATAAGCCAGTTCATAAAAAACTGGCACGTCTCAGATTACGTCTCACTATCAAACCATCAGCATATACGGTTTGACATCAATAGCTTCAGAAATCCCAAAAATACCGACTGGGATGCCTACCAAGAGCGCCTTACGTCGGAACTTGCGGGACCATTAAATCCTATCGTAGCTGTCGTATATCTGAAAGTAGCATCGACACAATTACAAGTTATACATTTAAATAGGCCGAGTTATTAAGCCAACAAACATTTACAAAATATAATACTTTTTGTCTCATCCTGTATATCTTTGTTTAAAAACAACATTTCTTCTGCCTGCGCAAATTTTCTATTTTGTTTAAACAAACTCAAAATAGCTGGATAATTCTAAGAATTTAATTCCTCGTCTTTTAAGCGTGTTCTAATGCAAAACTATTTTTTAAAATCGAAAATCAAACGGATATTTATAATAAAGTTTTTCGGCACTTTTAGTATCGCGAGTGATCTTAATGTGTTGACCGTGCCTTCGTACTTCGGAATTGACCTATACGGGTTCCCCATTAGGTCTGTAGAACGCAAGCCCAGTGTATACTGTTTTGAAATGGTTATCGTTAGAGAAATGTCTTTGTATATTTTCAAAAACACTTACCAAAAACAAATTGAAGTCTACACGGATTTCCACCGAGTTTTCTCCTTTGCGTAGCCTGATGTGCCCCCGTCGCATTATCGTTGCTCCGCCGACGCTCCGGTGTCCAGTTCTCTTACTCTCGCACTCGAACGGCTTCCTCCAGTGAAGGGAACATTTTTATGTCATACTCTTTCAAACATTATTTTCTATGCGTGGAAGAGAAAGCGCATTATTAAAAATCGTGAAATAAATAATTTTTCGAAGATGAAAAGTGGCCGCAGCACTGGGCTTCGCCTCTTGCTGCTTCGTTTCCTATGTAAAACCCGCATAAGTCTGTCTCGCTCGTACATCACATTCCTCACCATCTCCTACTCTCCCTTGTTTCCGAATTTCATAACTCGGTTCGATAATAAGCGGAAGGAACGAAAAACTCACAAGTTATAGGCCCCACTCTAGAGCATTTCTGGAAAAACTTAAACGTGCCAAACAGTGCTAGGATTTTTTTATCGTCAGTTAATGGCTTTCGCCAAATTTAAACAAGATATCTCGGCTTATAAACAATAGATTAGAAGCAACCTGAGGCACATGAAATGTACTATTGTAAAGTATGTTTGGTGAGAATTTCAACCCTCTGGGATGAACCCAGACGGAACGGTGATCTTTTTTCTGTTGAAAAGTGGAATTTTTTACATTTTCAAAAAGATTCACATCTCTAGTGGTTGGACGCGGTACCTGGCTATCGCCTCGTACTGCTTTTTTGGGGTGGATTGAATGCAGACCTCGGCTAATGTCTCGTTCTGCGAGGCAGAGTATGGACGCAGTACTCGGCTATCGCCTTGTACTGCTTTTCTGGGGTGAATTTAATACAGAACTCGGTTACTGCCTCATTCTGCGAGGTAAAGTGTGAGCACAATACTCAGCTATCGTCTCGTACTTTTTTTGGGGTGGATTTAATGCAGAACTCGGCTTAGTCCTCGTTCTGCAAGTTCTGCTTTTTTAGGTGGATTTATTGAAAAACTGGGCTAACTCCTCATTCTGCGAAGTGAAATGTGGCGCAGTACTAGTCTATCGCCTCATGCTGCTTCTGTGGGTGGGGATTTTATGTTGCATGCAGGGGATGGAAAGAAGAGTGGACGGTTAAAACCTCGCGCTGCTGTTGTGGGGTTTATGTATGCAGGGTGAACATGGTTCTGTTAGCGTGTTCTACAGCAAATCTATTTTGTAAGATCAAAAATTAAATGTCAAAGCGTCGCGAGTAGTCTTAATGTGTTGGTCGTTTTTTCGTACGTGCCTGCTTCTGGTTGAACCGTTTAACGAATACATTTAATCTCTGTTGAATTCAGTAGAAATCTATTTTTCTTTTCAAGTTTAAAAATTACAAAAAAAAAAATACCTCTGGTCGGCCAATAATAATAAAAATTCGCGAAAACATTATGAATTTTTTGGTATAATTAAAAAAGTTGAGCAAAATTGTAAGGGGTACGTACCACTTAAAAATATATTTCCCATGTAAAACTCTATCTTTTCCTCTCTCTCTTGTTTCCGAATTTCTCCGGCCGCCGAAATTGAGAAAATGATGAAAAAATGCATATCTCGGTTCAATGATGAGATGTAGGAACGCAACTCGCACAGATTGTAGGTCCCACTCCAGAGTATCTCTTTGCAAAAACAAATGGATTTTCATATTTGGGTAAAAAATTTTTTTTTCTGAATTCAGTGACATATTACACTCATAATTTATTTTACCCTTGAGATTTACAATTATTTCTGTTTCATTTTTGTTAAGAGTGAATTTTTGGAATTTTTGAAATCAATTAAGATGTTGTAATATTTTTCGGGCTTTTATTGCACTATTAATATCGCCCGAATTAACTGAAGTTATGTTAATAGATTGATAGTTTTTATGGGTCTCTGTATAGAATAAATTGATAGGTGAGCTGTTAACATAGACACTTTGAAAAAAATCCGCATAGGCGTTTACAATGAGCTCATTACTTGTGTAATCTAGTAGTTCCGTATATTTGTTTTTTAAACTAGGAACTTGTAGTCTAGATCGGCTGCGTGTCGTTGGACCAACTACTCGATGTAGTAGTTATGAACATTTCTTGATTTATGGCTGATATGCTGGCATTATTAGAATTACTCGATTTTTTTCTGAATATCTCGAACATTGTTAATTAAAGGAGGTGTTCGCACCAGATCTCGCGAAGTGTGAAATTTAGATTTTATATTTATAACTTTTCATTGTAAACTTCTCGTATTGAATTTGATATTTTCTCAGGATATTTTATTATATGTTTTGTAAAAATTTCCGTTTAAATTTGAACAATCACTGTAAGACCCAAGGCAGGGTTTACAACCGACCCTACGCTCTATTGTCCATTCACCAGCAGGGTGTGAAGCGGACTTCGCGCGTCACTAACAAGCTCGCGGCAATAAACCTCTTTGTGATAAATTTGTATCCAAACCTTTGTGTCAAAACTGTGCGTGTCAAATTGGGCACAATTTAAGATTTGACTCGAAGGTTTATTGCCAAAGGTTTTAAAATCTCGCCTTGGGAATATTTTTATGTACCGCGGAACTTCCGAAATGTGCATCCTCTGTCCTATTTCTTCCCGTTGGCATTTTCTCTCATCCTTTAGACATTGTTAAGCCCCTCTACTTTTCCTAACCAATCAAAATTCTCCTAAAATCTTCGTTCTGCTTTCTCCCCAAAAGCTCATCACTCTTTCATCATCCCTCGCACGAGTAAGTTGTATTTTTTCTTGTTTTGTGAAACTTGTTTGAATTTTATCTCATATTTCAACTATTTGTATTTAACCTTATTTGCTTGTAATTTTCTAACTTTAATCTTTAGCTTTGTTCATTTTCATACTTTACTAATTTCTACTTCATATTCATTTGGATATATATTTTTTTTACTTGTTTATTTTGTATATATTTATCTTTAATGCACATTTATGTAATAAAGAAATTTATTCTTATTTTGTGTTTTACAATTTTAATTTAAATCGCCATAGGCGTAAACATGGTCCTTTCGAACCGGATTTAAGTTTTTGAATCATTTTTTGAAATCATTTAAATTTGTTTACTTGATTTATCTTGATACAGTCCACTTTACTTAAACTTAAAGTCAAACAAACAAGTTTCATATTTACCCTTTGTGTACAAACTTACTCGTGTTTTAGTTGTGAGTCAATAACATACTGCAATCTCATGCAGTAAGCAAGTGTCTTCTGAATCACGGTTCGCGTTGCTTTCGTTAATTATCCGAATTAAGCGCGAGTGCCAAATTATCCTTCGCGTACCGACCGTTCGTGTGCTAGCAGAAGACAATCTCGCCGTAAAAACTCATGGTTAACATCGATTCGTGTTACTATTACGCGCGGCCCTCCACTAAATTTGTGCTAATTTAAGTACGTGTGCCTATCTCTCTTTGGCGAATCGACCGCCGGTGAGCAAATCAGAAGAAATCATGTCTGCAACAATCATTAAGAAGCTCCAAAGGCAAAAGGAGATGATTATCAAAACCGTAACTCTACTGGTAGATACAGCAAAGCAGGCTTCGAGTCCCAGCACCGAAGAAGAGTACGAAACTCTGACTTGCCTACTCGAGGACGCCACGCCGCTAGGCAACAAACTCGATGTCATCGCCAACGAGTTATTCGATTTAGACGTCGACATTCATGATAAGTTACTCGATTTTAACAGTAAGTACGCCAGAGCTCGTGGTAAGAGCATTGTTGGACACGGGTTCACAAGCTAACCTTATAACGGAATCGTGCGCTAAACGTCTTGGTTTAGATCGAAAAAACATTAACACACCAATCGTGGGCGTTGGTGGTAAAACACAAACTCTAGAACACGCCGTGAGTGTGATAGTTCAATCGCGCGTGTCTAATTTCAAAGTGTCGCTGTGTGCTCTTGTCATCAATAGGATCACCGGCCGAATTCCTGAACGTCTGCTTGAATTTGAACAAACAAATATTTCACTGTAAATCGAACTAGCTGATCCAGAATTCCACGAACCCCAAGATATCGACTTATTAATTGGCAATGCACACTATCACGATATTACTTGCGACTTGCTGTATAATACTCATTTTGGCTGGGTTGTATATGGAGAGATGCCCTACAAAAACACACATAAATATCAAGATAAGGCTGTGGTTTCATTAGTAGGAATTTACGAACTAGTGACGAAGTTCTGGGAATTCGAAAATCACAAAGGAGAAACTCTTTCCCCTGCTGACGAAAGATGTGAAGATCACTTCCGAGAAACAGTGAAGAGGGACATCTTAGGTCGCTTCGAAGTGGCGCTACCGTTCAAACAAAACCTTGCTCGTTTAGGCGATTCAAGTGAAAGTGCAAAACGCAGGTTTTTTGCACTTGAAAGAAGATTTGCGAAATCACCTGACGTTTACAGCGAATACCGTACTTTTATGTTAGAATACGAGACGCTTGGACACATGAGAAAAACTGTTGGCGACGTTAAACAAGGCTATTATCTACCTCATCACTGTGTGTTAAAGCAGAGTAGTTTAACAACAAAACTTCGCGTTGTGTTTAACGGATCAGCTCCAACATCTAACGGTATATCACTAAATGACATTTTGATGGTCGGCCCTCCCATACAGAATGATTTGTTCTCGATTATGGTGCGAATGAGAAGCTGGAATTACGTTATAACCGCTGACATAGCCAAGATGTATCGGCAAGTGCAAGTGCGACCTGCAGACCAGCAATATCAAAGGATATAGTGGAGACAGAGCCCCGAACACGAACTAACTTCGTACGAATTAACAACGGTCACCTACGGTACTGCACCTGCGGCATATCTCGCTATTCGCGTGCTTCGCGAACTCGCTGAACGTGAATGCAAAAACTACCCCATTGGAAGCAAGACGTGTTTGACAGACTTTTACGTTGATGACCTCATTACAGGTGCAAACACTTTGGATGAACTCAAACAAGTGCGTGATCAAGTAAATGCCCTTTTCTCGAGTGGAGGTTTTGAATTGAAACGTTGGGCAAGTAATCACAATACGCTGTTTAAAGATTTCAAGACTAAGTGCAGTGACAATATAACCGTGCTAACAAGAGACAGCGACGCGTGTATTGACACAGTAACTACACTAGGAACTGTATGGAACACAAAAAGTGATAGCTTAAACTACAAATGTAGTTTAATTTCAACCCAAGCAACAACGAAGAGGAATGTACTAAGTGAATTGTCACGTGTTTATGATCCATTGGGTTTAATCGGACCCATCACAATATTAGGAAAGGTCTTCATCCAGGACCTATGGAAATTGAAATGCGGCTGGGATGATGCGCTTCCTGCTGCATACATTCAGAGATGGCTCGACTATTTCGACAATTTAAAACTGGTTTCCTTAATCAACATTCCTCAAATGGTCATTACACAAACAGATTGTGACCTAGAAATATACGGCTTCTCAGATGCAAGTGAACACGCGTATGGTGCCTGTGTCTATGTGGTTGGAACTTAATTCGGCAAAGGTTTGTTTAGCAATCTACTCTGTGCGAAGTGAAGAGTCGTTCCGGTTAAAGCGACTAGTATTCCGCGATTAGAACTCTGTGCTGCTGTGTTGCTCGCTGAACTGTGCAACCGTGTTCGAGTAACATTGCCTGAAGCTCCTCATAAAACATATTATCATTCTGCTTCGACTATCACCCTGTCATGGATTAAGGTAGATTCACGACGCTTTAAAACCTTTGTTGCTAACCGAATCGGAATAATCCATCAACTTACCAACCCTGCTGATTGGTTTCACGTCAGTACGAAGGAGAATCCTGTAGATATCATTTCACGCGGTGCATCAGCAGACGAACTCAAGGATAACGACTTTTGGTGGAGGGGCCCGGCATTCCAGCTAACGTCTAGACCGCAGGATAACTTCGTTCCTGTCGATTCACCACCTGAAGTAAAATGCAACGTTGCAACTATCTCAGAAGACAATGTGGTGATTCCTGAATGCTCTACATTCGAAAAAACAGTTCGTGTCATGGCATATGTGCTACGTTTTAAAGACAATTTAATCGAACGAAGTGTTGTACATAGTGGACCATTGACATTAAAAGACTTAAATCAAGCAAACACCGTTTTGTTGCTGAAGTTACAACGTGTACATTTTAATCGCGAGCTGCAACTGTTGAAGCGAAACTTAAGTGTTCAATCATCAAGCAAATTAATAAAACTTAACCCATTTCTTGACTCTAATGGAATTATACGTGTCGGCGGCCGACTAATCCACGCCGAAATATTAACGACTCGTCGCTTCCCGATAGTCCTGCCAGCGGAACATCGTGTGACAAAGCTTATTGTCGCAAGTGTCCATCAAGCAAATTTGCATATAGGAGCACAAGGAACACTCGCAGCCATGCGATTACAATTCTGGCCGCTTAGTGGAAGAAAGGTAGTTCGAGGTATGCTGAGAACTTGCCTTAATTACATTCGAGCGAAACCAAAATTCCAGGCACCGCTAATGGGGATACTTCCACCCATTCGCACACATCAGTCCCGGCCATTTCTTCGTTCTGGAGTTGATTACTGCGGCCCCTTTTAAATTAAGGATGGATCCCGACGGTCGAAACGAATAGTGGAAGCATACATATGCATTTTTGTATGCTGTTCTACCAAGGCAGTGCATAGAGTTAGTGTCAAATCTAAGCACCGACTGCTTTTTGGTCGCATTTGCTCGCTTTATTTCGAGAAGAGGCTGTGTTAGCGAAATAATAAGCGACAATGGATCAAACTTTGTTGGTGCAAGAAACTATCTGCGAGAACTTGGGTTATTTTTACTTGATCATAAGAATTCCGCTACTCTCACAGCAGGATTAATAAAAAGCCAGGCGAAGTGGACCTTCATCCCTCCTCGAGCACCACATTTCGGCGGGCTATGGGAAGCCGCAGTAAAAAGCGTAAAAACCCACTGTAATATTTTCCGTGTATAGGGGAAATAAAATCCACACTTTAAACACACTAACTTCATTATTCAATCGCTTACACACAAACGCTGATTCAACAATTGAATGCGCAGACCCGGAAAATCAACGGCGCGTCTTGTCTTCGTGCATCTTCGTAAGTTACAGAGGGCGCAGAAAACAAGACTAAGAATTTGCATACATTACACCCACCTGCATCGTGTAGCAGGACAAGCATTGCTCGCCGCAGAAGAAATGTGCACATTACTCGCACAAATTGAAGCCGTTTTAAACTCCAGGCCGTTGTGCCCTCTTACCGAGGATCCCAATGACTGTGATGCCCTCACCCCGGCCCACTTCCTGATTGGAAACGTCCTAACAGCACCCGTGGAGCAAAACCTCAAGGATATACCGGACAACAGACTTAGCAGATGGCAGCTGATCGAGAAGATGCGGCAGCATATCTGGAAGCGGTGGAGTCGCGAATATCTATTTGAACTTCACACACGAGGGAAATGGAACCGCCAATCTGATTTTCCTAAGGAGGGCCAGTTAGTGATAGTCAAGGATGACAACCTTTCACCTCTGCAATGGCAGTTAGGGAGAATTGAAAAGCTGCATTTAGGCCCTGATGGGATCCCAAGGAGTGCTGTCGTAAAAACTGCTTCAACAACGATGTTACGCCCTATAGTGAAGTTGTGTTTGATACCCGTGTCCTAACTTATTAAGTGTTTATTGAAAGTAGTCGTCCAATGGGGGGCGGTATGTTCGCGCCAGATCTCGCGAAGTGTGAAATTTAGATTTTATATTTATAACTTTTCATTGTAAACTTCTCGTCTTGAATTTGATATTTTCTCAGGATAATTTATTATATGTTTTGTAAAAATTTCTCTTTAAATTTGAACAATCACTGTAAGACCCTAGGCAGGGTTTACAACCGACCCTACGCTCTATTGTCCATTCACCGGCAGGGTGTGAAGCGGACTTCGCGCGTCACTAACAAGCTCGCGGCAATAAACCTCTTTGTGATAAATTTGTATCCAAACCTTTATGTCAAAACTGTGCGTGTCAAATTGGGCACAATTTAAGATTTGCCGGACTCGCGAATCATTTAAATGCAAATAAGGTTAAAATACAACTTACTCGTGCGAGGGATGATGAAAGAGTGATGAGAAAGGGGAGAAAGCAGAACGAAGGTTTTAGGAGAATTTTGATTGGTTAGGAAAAGTAGAGGGGCTTAACAATGTCTAAAGGATGAGAGAAAATGCCAACGGGAAGAAATAGGACAGAGGATGCACATTTCGGAAGTTCCGCGGTACATAAAAATAATCCCAAGGCGAGATTTTAAAACCTTTGGCAATAAACCTTTTTATTGCCAAAGGTTTTAAAATCTGATTTGTCTGATTATGTATGGACTGTATTTCGACTATTCTGGTATTATGCCTGTAAGTGACTTGGTTAGTTGTCTTTTAATAAATTAGGATCTGGTCATTGAATGTATTTAATATAGTGATTTAAGTGACTTAGTCATAATACCAGAATAATCGAAATACAGTCCATAGAGACATAATTAGATAAAATATTAATAGTAAATCATTCATGGTAATACTTACAATAGTTTACATTCGTCAAATTCATATGTAATAAATACAACTTTATAAAAATTATCAGGAGACCACATCTAATAAGATGAATTTTAAAATATAATAATAACTTAATTCAGTAAAAGAATTAAAATAATAAATAAGAAATAAATTAAATACATGTCTAAGTAGATAAAAAAACGAAGACAGCACATTAAAAGCAGCTAAATATTTAATAAAACATAGAGTAATAAATATAATAAATAATAAATAAAATACCCACACAAAGACCCATATACAGTTAAAATACGAAGGTGTAACAAATTTAAAATAACAAGTAGACGATGTTGACACTATTAGTTTACAGCCATATTATAGTCATTATCTAGACACACATTTATGTTATAAAAATGATTTTTGACAATATATCATTTCATTTTATTTTTGAATTGTTTGCTGTTTAACATCCTAATCGGTTCAGGAAGTTTATTGTGTGATTTAAAAAGGCGCATATTCTTTAAGAAAATGTTTGATTTTATTCCCGTATTGTGTTCATGGTTGTCGGCGTGAGCACAATACGACGTCATGTTCTTTCGAACGTGCATCAAACACTCCAATGCGTAAAGGGATGGAAGTGTTAAGATGCCTAATTTAATAAATGTCCTCCTGACTTGCTATTATCCTGATGGCTCGTCTCTGGAGACCAAAAATCGATTTATAATAGCTGAATGGACCCAAGCATAACATTGAGTATGTCAGATAAGACTGGCATAGTGCAAAGTATGCTAAGCGTAGAGCTTCTACAGGACGTTTCTGTTTAAGTTGCTGTAGTAGGTAGATTGATCTGCATATTTTTACTGCAATAGCCTCGCCATGGTGTTAACTTATTGTCTAGGTGTATACTTAGAAATTTGGCAGTAACATCCCTTGAAACGTCTGACCTCAGAGAAAATGTAATATTAATTGTTTTATTCAGGTTAAGTGTTAACCTGTTTTAACAAACCAAGAACAAATGTCCCTGTTTAGCGAAACGTGTTCATTTGTTGCTCTTACTAAATCTTTTGATTCGTTTGTAAACGTTGTGTCGTCAGCAAATTGAAAAAGCTTTAGCGAAGTTGATAAAAAGGACAAATCGTTTGTATAAGGTAAGAAGAGCAACGGCCCCAATATAGACCCTTGCGGAACAACGAATTCCAGATATTTGTCGCTTGACCTGATTCGATTGACAGTAACGATTTGTGTTTTTTGAGAAAGGTATGAATTGATAAGGCGGCAGCTATCTATGTGAAAATTATAGAAGTAGAGTTTTCGTAGAAGAACATCATGACCAATGCAGTCGAATACCCTGCTAAGATCCAAAAACGATGTTACTTTATTCGTTTCTTTTTCAAAGTTTTCAGTTATTTCCTTAGTGAGAGCAACCACTGCATCGGCTGTAGACCTTCCTCTACAGATACGATGTATTTTTTGATGTATTTCATTATCTGATTCTGTAGTATTCTTTCAAATACTTTAGACATTACTGGTAATATAGCATCTCAGCATAGTTAATAGACAGTCAATCAAGTGACTTACATTCACAATAGTGAAAACATGGTCAATAGAGATATAATATGACAAAATCCTATGATCCAGTCTAGTCCAGTCTAGCAATTTATTAAGATTCAAAAGTCACAAATGTCAATATACAGTCGATCGAGCAATTTAATGACAAAATCCTATCATACTTAGAGACTTATAGTCAATGTTGCAATAGTCAATAATCAGTCGAGAAAGAAATGTAGTTACTAAATTCTATCATGCTTAAAAAAACATTTCAATAAATGACTTATAGTTGTAATACAATCAATTTACAGCAGACTAAGCGATTTTAAGTTTAAGTTAAGTTAACAACACAGTAAAAATTTCGTTATAGTGAAATTTACTGTCATTTAATTTTATAGATTACATGTTGATTATATTGACTGTCATTACTATTTTGACTACCATTTGACGACAACATCAACTACTACCTAATTATTTACATAAATAAACTCCACAGAGAACTTTGGAAATAAAAAGTTGTCAGCATTTCTTGCCTAGTCAAATGAAAGGTGATATATAATATCGATTAATTTTACAAGTTTTCGAGAATGTTGTTGTTTTTTTCCACTTTATTGCCCAATTTTATAAAATTTATGATTTTGAAAATCATCGAAAATGACGAAATTAATAAAAATTATTTGTAAGGCCAGTAATTAGAGACATAAATTTATGAAATTTACTAATTGAAATGATACAATCAAAAATTAAGGGTACAAAGCCTGCAATGAAACGTGTACATTTTGTAAATTTACTTTTTGATCACCTCTCGTACATATAACCTAATTTCAAAAAAGTTGATAAATATTGAATATTTAAATGATTTTATCAGACATGTCTGAAGAGCATTGATGCAACCAGACATTGCAAAAAGCATCAAAATGTGAAAATAAATGAGATCATTGATAAAATTATTAAACAGTATTAGATAATCTTAAAAAGAGATACACAAATCATACGAATTTAGAAAAATGACGATAGTAAAACGAATCTTCCACAAGCAATCGACGTCAGTGATTTAAACGTTTTAGCAAGTTTCTTAAAATTTTGACTTATTTCTAGGGTTTTTATCTATATTTTATGATTTCATCATTCGTATTTTAACTAACATCGATGACTTTTACAAGTTGAAAAATGTTTAATTAATGTCATGATTTTTGGTCATTTTAGTAATGATCGCTTAAATTTATAAATTAATGTCCCGTTTCACCAACTTTAGTTAAATCTTATTTAAAGATTAAATTTATATGCCGATTAAAATAGACATTTTCAATGTCATCAACATTGAATAAATTGTATATATTCTTGACTAACATCTGTTTGATTTTCATTGATACCCACATGCACGTATTCGTATCTTGGAATAGTGAGCACAGTTAAAGTTTAATCATTGATTCCACAGTGGCAGATTGCACACATTAAATGTCCAATCACAATCAGCAGAGTTTGATGAAATTTGTTTAGATACTTGAAACCAATACCTTTATTTTTATTATTATTTATTGGAACGTATTCTTCTTATTTCTGTAAAACAATGTTCGTACGCCTCACTTATGAGTTCCCTTTTCCACAAAATATTAATTATGTCAATGTCAAACTACCGATACAATTATCGATGCTAACTGATTTATATCAATTAGTTCAAATAATTCGAAAAATCAGATATTTACAAAAATATTAATAACAGCATTACCGAACGTAGGAAAGGCAGTCCTGAAAACGTTGGGCCGTAAATGTTCCATTCAGCGCTGGCTCTCGCAGAGATAACACCATTGAAATCCTGAAGAGTCCTCGTCCGATGTACCACCTGGCATGTGCGCGCAAGTTCCTTTCTTTCAAATAAATGTGCGCCCAACGTAGTCAGGTTCCACTTTCTCATTTTTTTTAAGCAGCGAAAATACACTAACGGCGCTCGTTCTGCGCATGAGAGTGCCTAATTTGAAAAATTCGACTATAAATAAAGATAGAGAATTGGATGCGAGAGGACGGGGCAGGCGTAAAAATTGTGATGAGATTAGGGTGGGAGAGGGAGAGGGAGAGGCGAAATTTACTTTGTATTGTATTTATTTAGAGATGTGTTTTAGTTTTGATGCCAATAAATGTTTTTGTTTTTTCGCTAATTTTTCGATTAACTACCACTTTTCTTAACAAGATTTTTTAAATAATCAATATTAAAGAAACATAAAAAAATGCTAGCAGTAAACTACCACTTTCGGTTTCCGCATTTTTACTAAAAGTTGATCGAATACTAATATTGTAATATAAAGTTTAAGCTTATAGTATCATTTTAACAGCTCAATTGGTTTAGACTTTTTTTTCAAAAATAGTCTTAATCAACTCGGGGGGGGGACCTCAAAATGGATATATCCACTCTAATTTTTGATTTGCAAATTTTCGCAAAAACAATACATATGGGGGAAAGTAAAAATATTGTTAATCTGAATCTGATAACTCGTCCTTCATTGATGAACCTGTATTAATTTCAAATAACAACTGCCTTTTTTCAATAGTGTTGTCCAGTTTGGATAATTCTTCCTCTTTTTTCTTGCTTATCGTAACTCGATTTTTTTTTCTGTTAGAAGTAGCAAATATTTGTTTTACTCATATTGTCTAACTTAAACGTTTTCTATTCAATTTTGCCAACATTTTAAACATTATTGTTCTCAATCTTTTTACGGCTTCAGTTTTCATTTATTAAATAATAGCCATTCATCACTTACACTAGTCTGCAAAAAAAATTTTTTTTCGAGCCCTGACACCATTCCTGCTGATTCTTATGTAAAATTACCTCCTGAATCCGAATATGACCTCCGTTTTCCCCCATCACCCACCGTTTTCGGGGGAGGCCCCCCCACCTATTTTTATCACTTTTCGATAATTTGGAGGGATGAAAAGGATTATTTTAGCCTTTACATTTCTTCTGAGGGGCTAGAGAGGTGAAAAGTTCCAAAACATGAACATTTGTAGCAAGGAGGTAGATTTGGGGGAGGGATTTGCCTCCTTAAATTGTAAAAAAATCATTAAAAATGATCAATTTTTTCCGTTTTTTTCGCAGTTTTTTTACTTATTTTCTACATATTCCAGCTTCCAAATTTATTGCAACAATATACAGCAACAATAATAAAAATATATAGCAACAATAATAAAAATATATAGCAACAGTTCGGAAGAATCACTGTACCACGCTGCCGCTCTCAATACTCCCCCCGTTTCCCCCCATCCATCGGAGGGGTGAAAAGGAATATGTAGAAAATAAGTGAAAAAACTGCGAAAGAAACGGAAAAATCGATCATTTTTAAGGATTTTTTTACAATTTAAGGGGGCAAATCCCCCCCCCCAAATCTACCTCCTTGCTACAAATGTTCATGTTTTGGAACTTTTCACCTCTCTAGCCCCTCAGAAGAAACGTAAAGGCTAAAATAATCCTTTTCATCCCTCCAAATTATTGAAAAGTGATAAAAATAGGCGGGGGGGCCTCCCCCGAAAACGGTAGGTGATGGGGGAAAACGGGGGTCATATTCGGATTCAGGAGGTCATTTTACATAAGAATCAGCAGGAATGGTGTCAGGGCCGATTTTCATGCCGACCAGTGTTATTGGTACGCCAATGAAACGGGAATAGAAAGAAATGGAAATTAAATTAGCTCCTGTTTAAATTTGCCATCGATTTCAACCAATTAAAAAACAAAGTCTAATGGGCCCTATCTTTTCTTGAGAAAACTCTCATGTGGAATAAAGTATAGTTTTTTCATTCAATGGAGTTTATTTTTCTCAAACCTTGTAGAAATTGTTCTCACAAATGTGTATTATATATATAATTTATTTATAACAAAAAATGTATTTAATAAAAACGTTTCTTTTTATGAGACACATAATCTGGATCACTTGCGAGATTTAAATTGACCAGCTTTAAACTTTTTATGACAATAAATTACGTGGTGTATCCAGAAAGAAAGTTCCGTTTCTATTTCTTGCCAGCGCAGCGCAGCGATCGCAATTATGCGCATGCGCCGTACGTACCATAACTTACTAAGAAAAAATTAACGTTGATATGAGTTCGCTGTGTGTTGTGTACGTTTGCTGGTGCATGTTCAAAGTTGCGAATAAAATAGAATATCCCGCGGCTTGTGAGATAAGGTCTGTAATTGGTTTCCTCAGTGCCAAGAACATTAAACTAGTCAACATTCATCAACAGATCTGTGAGGTGTACGAAGAAAATGTGATAAGTGATTTAATGGTAAGGAGATGGGTCAGACAGTTCAACGAAGGACGTGATAATGTTCATGATGAAAGAATGAACGCTCACTTCGTTCATCATCATGCACATTATCACGTCCTGCATTGAACTGTCTCTTTGATTAGTGATGAACTGGCTTCTGAGGTTGAAGAAAAGATTCACGAAAATTGAAGGTTTACAATTTCTACTTTTTCTATAAGTCTTGGTGGCAAGAGGTTCAACAATACCGACGAGATCAAAGAATATGTTGTTACTTGGTTGACATCACAGGCGGCACCTTCTTATGAAGAGGCAATACAAAAGCTTGTGCCACGCTATGACAAGTGCTTACAAAATGATGGATGTTACGTAGAAATATAGTCTAAAGATTCTTTGACAACAATTTTTGTTTTCTAAATATATATATATATATATATATATATATATATATATATATATATATATATATGTCCTCGTTTTCTATAACCAGTCAAACGGAACTTACTTTATGGACATACCTCGTATAAGTACATCAATTGGATTTTTGGGGGGCTGATAAAAAAAGTTGACGAAAGAAAATAAAAATATAAATATTTAAAAAAATACAAATATTAAAAAAAATGGCGAAAACGATTAATTAAAAATCATGATTGTTTTTTAATTTCTACTATTTTCGGCGTTGAGTCATTTCTCCTTTTTGATCGAAACTAATTGGAATAAAAAAACAAAATATCAGGGAAATTTAAACAAGTTTTTTTTTATTGGGTTTTGGCTTTTGCCTGGCCTTAGTTACTAGACTATTAGCCATCATCAATTTTTTATTATTTGTATACATTTGTTCATTTTAACTTATTACTAAGTACATATAACTATATATTTGGACGTCACAACACATTCACATACACCCATAGACTCTGGGACGAATATTTTTCGTTGGAAAACTTACTCGCCCTGGCTGGGAATCGAACCCAGATCACCGCCGTGAAAGATTGGCGAAACCAGCGGCTCAACCGCTCGGCCCCTACGGGCCTATTTAAACAAGTGTTTTTGTTAAAATCATAGTTAAATATGTTTTACCACATGGAAGGTCAGAAACTTACTCAAGATATATAATTAAAAACCTATTCAACTGTTGAAGAATTATTAGGCCTATTATTTACCACAGCAAACGGAAATACAAATAAGTGATTTAATGGCAAGTACCAATAATATCAATTAACAGTGCTGAGTATTTGACGTAAATATAGGCAAATTACGATTCGGGAAAAATACCTCAGGTCACATGAAATAAATGTAAAAAATTCGAATATGTATTTATATTTATACAACTATGTACAAAAATTGTTAACAAAGATATTAAGTGTTGGTGTACGATTTATCAGTTTCGGTTTGATTATTAATAATTTTTGTAAACTTACATGTCTACATAAATATATAATTTTAAGTTTTTATTTATTGTTGACAATATGTTTTTGCAAAATTAAATTGCATGGAAATAAATATTTGCTATAAAATAAACCAAGATATTTAGAAATATAAAAGTGTGAGGAATGCAAACTCTAATTTCTTTTAAATTGGGCACATTGTAGGGTTCAAAGATATTTCTTGATATTTTTTAATTTAGTAAAAAATAATAAAACTCTTATCACCAATATTGTTATTTTAAATGATATTTTCTGCGTTAACCAATTTCTTAAGGTATTACAATTTCGCATTAAAAAATACCATTTGTAAATAAACTCGAGCGTGTCAGCTTATTCATAAGTTCCATGTCACGGCGTGATTGCTAATAATTATTTTATTATATTTACAAAAATAATTTTTAATAAGGATTAGGCAAAAGTTTCAATTTAATTGAAAGTGCTATTTGTTTGTTTATTTGTTGTATTCGCGCTAATGCGTACATTCACTGAAATACTTACCTGTCTTCCAAGGAAGCAGCATTGAAATTGATGCCCGTTACCTACAAACCTACATTAATTAGGTGCGCATTTTGTAAAAAGAGAAAAGTCTCTAGCGAGATTTTTATTTCGATTTTTTTAGAAACGCATACATACATTCTTCGTAGATGTAATCGTTGAATGAATAAATCTGGTATTCAGTTTTATTCGGAATTTAATTCATTAATGAATTCATTCTCAATGCCAAACACACTTCAGGTCTCATTCGCATCGTTTTTAATACGTTGCTTCATATATACCCACTTATCCAATACAAATTACTCAACCGCCTAAATTAAATTCACTCTTGTATTAAATTTGCAACGTAGGAAATTATTATAATTAATTTAAATTGTTATGTAGTTAATATTAGTGGAACAGTTACCGCTGATTTTGCGCCACATGAGAACGTTTGTCTTATTAAGGGGCCAATCTATTGTCGTGCATGTGAACATTTGGTGGGCTGGGTGATGGGTAAATTCTGATACTTTTTTTTATACATGTTCTAATCTACTTGCACAATAGTGGATGTTCCAATCTAAGAATGATTGATATAATATAATTTGTTATAGTACCCCAAAAATGCCGACCTCAAAACTTTGCAGTTATACAGCCACACACGGGGATGCTCGCCAGTAGCGAGGCAACGCAAGGCAACAAAACAATTAATTTCAATCAAATTCAGTCAATTTGTAATCATAGATTACGTTTTTAATTATCTAAAGTTTGTTTTAATAAATATAAATCTTTTTAAAAATATACAAATCGGACCCGAAACCATAACGCGCTGCGAACAGGATACCTGCGACGTATGAAAACTGACGGTTCGTTTTAACGATTTGCGTGAAGTGTCTAAAGAACTCTAGAGATTATAAACATTGTGAAAAGTGCATTTTGGATTATCTTATGAAAAAAATATTTGTAATTTTGTAAGAACGAATTTCTTTCAGCCCAACAATTTATGTCCCATATCGATCGACAATTCCAATTAGTCGAATTCCTAAATTTAGTCTCGGACAACATAATGCCTTGTACAGTGAAAGATATTACGGTTGTGTATCGAGACACTATACCCGTCTTCGACTGCGATTCCAACATTCTAAATGCATACATCGCCGCATTTGACTTATTGATCAAAACATTCTTGGCAACAAATTTATAATTTGTATAAAATTTTACCTTGTGTTATGTATGTAGTTAAATGTATACTTCATTTTTATAATGCGTAATTGTTTTCTTATTTATCAGAAGGTATGCTTGTGAACACAGAAATAAAACGAAATAAGTGAGGTAAACAATGCTAATTTATTAAAAGGTAGATTGAAATCAAATTTTACAACAACATAATATTTGGATAAGTAAATGACAAACAAATGTATTGATTATAAACTAAAAAAAAAAACATATCAAATATTATCATTTTTTCATTTTCCTAAATGGTTTTCGCCATCGTTAATTAAGTTGATTAAAAATAAACGTCTTGCACACAAAAAATTTAAGAATACTCGATGTATAAAAGATTACAACACCTTTTCTAAACTAAGATCAGATTGCAAAAGACTCATTCAAAATGACCACCTTATCTACATTCTCAATATTGAAAATAACATACCAAATAATGTTAATGCTTTTTTGAAATACTGCAAATCTAAATGAGATAATGTTGGTACTTTTCCATCATGTATGCACAAAGGAACAGCGATGGTTACTTCTAATATAGATATAGCCAAATTATTCGCCAGGTTTTTTCAAGAGTCACACTCTAATCACTCGGGTATAGGTATTATTTTTACCGTAAAGTCAAATACAACATTTAATTATCTTCATCTTACTGATTCTGATTTCGTAGAATCAAGTTCTGATATCAAAGCAAACAGTTCTTCTGGTCCTGACGGAATCCCTCCGTCAATAATTAAAGAATGTACCAATGAGTTATGCATTCCTCTAACCTTGCTGTTTAACAAATCTCTTCAAGATGGTAAGTTTCCTACTGTTTGGAAACGTTGCTATGTCGTCCCTATTTTTAAGTCGGGTATTAAAAAGGATGTACAAAGTTATCGTCCTATAGCTATTCAGTCATGTATCCTGAAATTGCTTGACAAATTGTCTATGATGCTGCACTTTACACCCACAATAATTGATCAACAACATGGATTCTTTCCTTCCAAATCTACAGAAACAAATCTTTTTATTTATTCAAACTTTATATCGGATACTTTGGAAGAGGACGGTTGTAGATTCTATCTACACCGACTTCTCCAAAGCCTTCGACAGGGTTAATCAAACGAGGCTTTTCTATAAACTTAGCTCATATGGCGTTTCGGGACTCATGCTTGAATGGCTACCGTCTTTTATTTGTGACAGGAAAATGTTGGAGAAAGTAAATAATATCACCTCTGATATTATAACTAACGCAACCTCAGGGGTGCCACAAGGCTTCCATTTAGGACCGTTACTTTTTCATATATTTGTAAATGATATTGGTAAAAATCTTGCTTCAAATATGATCTATACGCAAATGATATGAAAGTATTTTGTAATATAAAATCTATACATGATTGTAATACTCTTCAAAATGATTTAAATCAAATCAAGGTTTGGTGTAATGATAATAATCTATATTTAAATATAAGGAAGTATAAGTCCATGCGTTTTTCGCGTAAAAAAGATTCAATATTACCTTTTGAGTATTCATGAAATAATATTATTCTTCAGAGAGTTAATGATTTGGGGGTTTTGTTTGATGCCACACTTCAGTTTAATAATCACATCAATATAAATTCGGCCAAAGCCCGGCCAAAGCCCTTTTGTAGGGCCTATTATAGATTACTGTGCAATTCTATGGTCACCTTATTATAAATGTCACGTAGATCGGCTAGAAAATGTACAACGAAAAATTATAAAATTGATTTGTTTTCGCTGTCATGTATTTTATCGTGATTACAATATGATACTTAAATATCTTGGGTTCCTTTCTTTAGTTAAACGGAGAATCTACTTTTCAATATGTTTTGCGTATCGCATATTAAATAGCAGAATTAATTGCTCTGTGATACTCTCATCTATTTCATATATTCATATATTTCATATATGTTCCTACGCACATTACTAGACAGCATCAGCTTCTTGCTAGCAAGTATCACGCAACAAATTATGCTTACAACAGCCCTAGAAATGTTTTAAGAGTAACATTAATATGCTTTTTAAAAAAGTGAATACAAAGAAGTGAAAAGTGTTATTTAATTAAATAATTGTAAAAATGTGATTGAAAGTAGTCCTTCGGGTATGTGTGCATCTATATGTATATATATATATATATATATATATATATATATATATATATATATATATATAATCGGAAGGGGTTGGACTTCAAATTTCTTGGTTGTTGTTCCGAGATAATATATTTTGACCAGAATTTATACAAGTTTTCCAAATTGGTGGTAGTCTTTTAGCATCATCTCTTTGATTTAGACTGTTCGGCCTCTTTTCAATTTCTATCGCTTCTCTAATAATCCTCGCGTGGAAGAAGTCTGTCTTTTTTAAAATTCTCGTTTTTTCGAAATTTATTGTATGTTTACAAATGTGTACGTGTTGATCCGCAATCTTCTTTCCGAAAATAATATTGAAATTGTCACTACTACATCATTAGAAGAACAAAACAGAAGAGTAACACGAAGCCAAACAAGAAATTCACGCATCAAGTAGTACGTAAAAATTAAAGAAGTGGTTGCTAGAGCAATGGAATTTTACTAGTTATTCCTGAAGATGATGACTGCGACGTCATCGAAACGTCGAATTAAAAATAAAATGGACCAGGGCCAAGAAAATACGCGGGACCAAACCCGAAGAAACAGTGATATATATATATATATATATATATATATATATATATATATATATATATATATATATATATATATATATATATATATATATATATATATATTAGGTTTAGTAGTATGCTATTATTTGTATTTGTTATTAAGATGTAATGGCCTACTGTTAAAATAAATAAATAAATCACTAATCAAATATCGTTTAACTGAATTTATTTTGCTTTATTATGAGGCTCACAATAAATCGAATCACAATCTGAGCTCTTTTTAACAGTTATCAAATTACTCTTGCGCATTTACAAGAGAATCAAAAAACAAATTATTATTATTTTGTGTTGCAAATTCGCTTTCTCCAAATTAAGTCTTGTGTATTTACGAGAGAATCGGAAAACTATTTCTTAATATTTTTTGTTGCGAATTCGTTTTTCTCCAAATTAACTCTTGTGTATTAAGAGAAAATCGGAAAACAAATTCTTATTGTTTGGTATTGCGAATCATCTTTTTCTAAGTTAACTTTACTTTATTTGCAAAAGAATAAAAAACACATTCTTAGATAACAAATAATCTTTGTTTTGTGTTCTGAATTCGCATTCTCCAAATTAACTTTTACGCATTTGTAAAAGAACCGGCAAACAAATTCTTAGATAATTCGCTTTCTCCAAAAAATTTTACGTGTTTGCAAAAGAATCGGAAAACAAATAATCTTTGTTTTCTGTGTGAATTTGCTTTCTCCAAATGAACTTTTACTTATTTGTAAAATAATCGGAAAATAAATTCTGCTCATTTTGCGTTTTCAATTCGCTTTCTCCAAATTAACTCTTGTGCATTTACAAAAAAATCGCTAAATAAATAATCTTCATTTCGCTTGTTATTGTTGTACGTTCAAATGGATCTTTGTAACAATGCTCACTTACTTTAAACTTGTAGTATTTTCAACAACACTCCCAACAAAACTAACACCCAACTACCAACTCTGCCGACACTTCCAGTCCAACTAACACTTAACTACCAACTCTGCCGACTGTCTCCTCTCATTAATTCAAAATTTTAGAGGTGGAAACCGCATTTTAGCGATTTCCACCGCGCATGCATCTTTCCGGATTCCCCTCTCGCCCACCAAGTTACTCGCTCAACCCTTTTTGCTAAGTTGGCATTGTTTTGGTTTCGCCTTTGAGAACCTAAACAATAAATAAACTTAATGACTCTTTCTTAACGTTATTGAATTCAATTACTAATAACTATGATGATAACACTGGTCTGCAAAAAAAATTTTTTTTTCGAGCCCTGACACCATTCCTGCTGATTCTTATGTAAAATGACCTCCTGAATCCGAACATGACCTCCGTTTTCCCCCATCACCCACCGTTTTCGGGGGAGGCCCCCCCACCTATTTTTATCACTTTTCGATAATTTGGAGGGATGAAAAGGATTATTTTAGCCTTTACATTTCTTCTGAGGGGCTAGAGAGGTGAAAAGTTCCAAAACATGAACATTTGTAGCAAGGAGGTAGATTTGGGGGGGGATTTGCCCCCTTAAATTGTAAAAAAATCATTAAAAATGATCAATTTTTTCCGTTTTTTTCGCAGTTTTTTTCACTTATTTTCTACATATTCCAGCTTCCATTCCCCCTCATCTTCCCCCAAACACCCCCAAATAATAAAAATATATTGCAACAATATATAGCAACAATAGTAAAAATATATAGCAACAATAATAAAAATATATAGCAACAGTTCGGAAGATTCACTGTACCACGCTGGCGCTCTCAATACTACCCCCGGTTCCCCCATCCAT
Organism: Philonthus cognatus; assembly: GCA_932526585.2. Taxonomy (NCBI): domain Eukaryota; kingdom Metazoa; phylum Arthropoda; class Insecta; order Coleoptera; family Staphylinidae; genus Philonthus; species Philonthus cognatus. The sequence goes on along the minus strand of OW052243.1, from coordinate 65,971,832 downwards.
TGGAGGGGTGAAAAGGAATATTTTAGCTGTAAAGAATAATAAATAAATAGTAAAATAATAAATGTAAAATAATAAATGTAAAGAATAATAAATAACTAAGATAAGTACCTTCATTTGGTGCTTGCTTTCCTTTTGTACCCTGAGGTCGAAGTTTCTCGTATCAAAAACCAGCAGTACTCTGCTAACATGCTCGCATTCCACTTCCCCGAAAATCTCCTCTCGAACTTAGAGATGTCTTGATGAAACCGTTCCCCGTGTTCATCCGAAACTGCTCCTAAATTTTCAGGGAAGAAGTCCAGGTGTGAGTGAAGGAAATGCACTTTAAGAGACATGTTACACCCCATGGCCTTGTACGCTGACAGCAATTCCTCGACATGAGCGACATAATCATTACTTTTGTTGTTACCCAAAAAGTTCTCACACACGTTTTGGAATGCAATCCAAGCTCGTTTTTCTTTTCGATTCAGGTGTTCAATAAACGTCGAATCTTGGAAAAGTTGTCTAATCTGGGGGCCCACGAAAACTCCTTCCTTGATTTTAGCCTCACTAAGACGAAGGAATTTAGTTTTCAAAAATTGAAATGCATCACCGGTCTTGTCCATTGCTTTCACAAACTGTTTGATCAATCCGAGTTTGATGTGCAAAGGCGGCAAGTAAATATTTTCCTTCGGGACCAGAGGATCGTGAGCGACGTTTTTCTGACCGGGAGTAAAACTTTCTCGCAGAGGCCAGTTCCGTACGATGTAATGTTTGTCTCGGGCTCGGCTGTCCCATTCGCATAGGAAGCAGGAGTATTTTGTGAAGCCCGATTGCAGGCCCATGTGTAGAGCAACAACTTTTAAGTCAGCGCAAAGTTTCCAATTATAATCATGATATTTGATTTTATCAAGGATCCGGCTGATCTTTTCGTACGTCTCCTTCATATCCACAGAGTATGCAACCGGGAGTGATGGTAACTCATTCCCATTGGCCAATAGGACAACTTTCAAGCTTGTCTTTGATGAGTCTATAAACAGTCTCCATTTGTCTGGGTCACATGGCATCTTCAGTTCTATCATCAATGCATTTAAATTAGGGCAGAACACTAAGCCTTCAGTAATTTCAGGGTTGACTGCCTAGTCCTGTAAGAAAAGATTTTTACACCCTTTTCTAAGAGATTCCACTGCTGAAGTCGAGATCCAAGAAGTTGAGATTTACTCTTAGGTAACTCCAAATCCCTGACGAGATCATTCAATTTCGACTGAGTAACGAGGTGAGGTTTTCGATGAGCTGAATCAGCAGAACACTCTTCATCATCGGTGAACGTATCATAAGATGGTCCAGGCTGTGGCTCAAAGTCTTTCAAATCCGTTTCTGGCTCTAGAGTATAGGTTTTTGGGGGCACTGGGATTGGCAAAGATTCGTTGTGAGGAACTGGTCTTAGAGCTGAAGGGATATTAGGATACTGAATTGTATGCTTACTTATTCTAGATAACCCGACGGTGGAAGTCATACAAAAGTAACAATCTGTGAGATGACAGCGAGGTTCGCGCCAAACCATGGGCACAGCAAATGGCATTGATTTACGGGTACCTTTGAGCCATTTGGTCAAGCTACTGTAACAAGTAGTGCAGCAAACTGTTGGAGCCCAATTCTTGTCCTGATCGCCAACTTGGCAATCAAAGTAAAATTTATAAGCAGTTTTAAGAAGCGGAGAAAGGGGTTTTCGTTGCGCTTTTAAAGTCAATTCCCCGCAAACATAGCAGAAGCTATCGGGATGATTTTTACACTCGCGTGGCATAATTAAACAGTAAATAAATGCTCGATATTAATCACAACTCACACTCACGTACTGTAATTCACTTGGAAAAAGCCGGAATTAAAAAATTTCTACCGTTATACACAATTTAAACAACTTGGAAACACAGAATCCCCGCCTAGAGCACCGACAAGTTGAATCTACGATCGCTAGAGATGTACTGAGGGAAGATAAAGATTACAGTGCAGGTCTATAGTGACAAGAGCAATGCAAGTTTAAACCTGTCAAAGCATGAACATTCCTGGGCAAACCTGTGCGCGCGAGGTATTGAGAGCGCCAGCGTGGTACAGTGAATCTTCCGAACTGTTGCTATATATTTTTATTATTGTTGCTATATATTTTTATTATTGTTGCTATATATTGTTGCTATATATGTTTATTGTTTAGGGGAGGATGAGGGGGGATGGAAGCTGGAATATGTAGAAAATAAGTGGAAAAACTGCGAAAGAAACGGAAAAATCGATCATTTTTAAGGATTTTTTTACAATTTAAGGGGACAAATCCCCCCCCCCCAAATCTACCTCCTTGCTACAAATGTTCATGTTTTGGAACTTTTCACCTCTCTAGCCCCTCAGAAGAAACGTAAATGCTAAAATAATCCTTTTCATCCCTCCAAATGATCGAAAAGTGATAAAAATAGGTGGGGGGCCTCCCCCGAAAACGGTGGGCGATGGGAGAAAACGGGGGTCATATTCGGATTCAGGAGGTCATTTTACATAAGAATCAGCAGGAATGGTGTCAGGGCCGATTTTCATGCCGCCCAGTGTAATTTTAATAAATTTAGAATTAAAAATAGTTTTGCACATCACTACCCTTTGACCCATTACAAGTGTTTGTCACCCGATTCTCCCACACTAGAACGAGGTCCACTAAACGAGTGAAAAACACGTTATAAATTAAAACAATTAAACACTAGTGAAATTAAAAGATAATAACAACCAGAGCAGAACACTGACAAATGCCAATTACAAAAACACTGCGTTGCAGATTTATGTACAAGGACTTCTTGAAATTGATAAAATGACCGGAATAATAGTGGAAGCAAAACAACCAGCTGATTCCATCGAGGCGGAAAACTTCAACTAGCGCGCTGGCAGATCGAATAACCTACACCAAGAAGCTCCATGACCGATAAGGCTAAACAACAGATAAGACCGCCTATGGTACCAACTGTAATCATAAGCCAGTTGTATCCCCTTAATAATAATAATTAATATCAACAGCCACTCTCGAACATTATTAATCAACAATATCAACGGCTACGCCCGAATGTTAGCCAGCAAATGTTGGAAGACTATATAGTCAACACCTATGAAAGTTAATCCAAGCACACTAAAAAGACCAGCCTCTACACTCGCAAGTCCATTTAAAAAACCGAATTGGATCCTCGTCCTCAATTATATTATCAAGAAGATGAACAAGAACAAATTAAGTACTATCAACCCGAAGAAGAGAATGAAATAATAACACCTGAACCCGAACCAGAAACAGAACGAAAATGAAGCGGAAGACTAAAATCTTCACTTTTCCCCGCCTTCACACTATGAAGAAATAGTCACCAACAGATTTTACATTCCGAATGTAAAACCTTATACGATTGAAACTGTAATTTGCCATTTATAAAACTAAAACGCTTATATCTAACTGAAGCGCAGAAAGAAAAAAACAGTATAGACAGAATAATATAATTTGCATAAACATAAAATATTTCTATAGAAACTACATATAAAACAACTATTTATAATATCATTTGCAGAAACACAAAATATTTCTATAGCAACTGCATAAAAAACAACTGTTTATATCACAGGCGTAGATGAAGTCGTCTTGGGGTTTCTACTAGTTTATCAAGTATTTCACTGGTGGTAACTATTATCTCGCGATGAACATTTAATGATGCCAAACCATTTAGTCTATTTTCGCTGACTGTGTTTTTTAAATATGTTTTTAAGCGCCTAACCGTTGAAAATAACTGTTCACTTGTAGATGTTGTGACTGTTAATGTAATTAAAACGTGTAGTAAAATATTTACCACTGGAAAAACATTTTATCGCACATTAAAAATGCATCAAGCTCATTTTTTGGACTATTTTCTAGCCTATAAATATGTTGCCAGCAGATCTTTATTTCTCCGATGAATTGTTCAATACCATATTTATCAAGGCATTCGTATTTCTGCAGAAGCGCATGTGCGCGAAATTCTTGATTTTTTGTAAATCTAGAGTTAGTTAGAAGAAGACACATGAAGCCTTCCAAAATAGTTTCGTGCTTCAGCAACCGATCCCAAATTTGGTTAATTACAGAATCAATAAAAGGTACAAATGCTGATATGCCTTAATACTCCTCGGGAGTGTCGGCCATATTGTTACAACGTTGAGTTTGCCTTCCATTTCGGCGTGGAATGCTAATAGAGATGTCAAATTCTCCACATATTTCAATAACATCTTTAAAAATGGATGTGAATTCTGCCACGATATTGTTCCGCATCTCCATCAGTAATTTATTTACAGCCTCCGCCAATTTTACCATTCGGCACGCCAGCGCTACGTCAGGTATATCTCCGGTCTCCATCTTTCTCTTTTCGCCTTTTCTTTTTTAGGTAGCTCTACCCCTCCCTACTCCTCGTTTCCTTCGAACTTCGCCCCCTATGGTAAGATAATGTCGTCTGGAAGTACCTTACGAAAAGATACATTTTTCTTCCTAATCGGAAAATAGTGAACCGCAAATCATTGGCACGCAATATGTAAGAGGTAAAGTTAAACTTACGAGACAGTGCAGCGTTGACTATTAAAGAAACTATCGTTTTCTGGAATATAGCGCGAATCCCAACTCGAGACTCAGCGCGTTGTATCAACAAGTCGGATACTTTATATAACAAATGGAGATATTTGCAGGAGAATTCCAAAAAGCCGTTAGAACATTTAAAACGGCATCGATTTAAGAATGCAACAATAGGAAAAAAGAGCACTAGAACTAGAAGAAAAGTTTGCAGAACGATAACAAAAAAAAGTTGAAGAATTTTAACAGCATGCACGTTTTTTAGACACAGTATAATTAATAATCCAGATTAATTATAACGAAATGTTTAAACAATTCCTCCTTTGTTTTCACCCGTCGTTTAGATTAGTTTTTGCTACGAATCATGAAAAATATAAAATTTATGAATTTTGATTAATAAATACATTGATTTTCATCGATGGCCTTTTATAATATGTTATTGTTTGTTTGAAGGGGAAACGACCGAGTCTGCGAATACAAGCGATAGTAGCAGTCCAGCAAGTCCATCGAGTACATTTGGTTCTCAGGATGAGAATCTGAAACTCCAGGATAAAAAGCGTTCGGATGTCTAAATCCGAAAATTGTGAAACCTGGACTATCTGGTCCAAAAAGAAGAGGAATATTACGCGCGCACAATAATGTAATAACCGAGAAACTTGTTGCAATTTTAGACAATTGTCGAACTAGTGATCGAGATATAGTGCATATTTTATCTGCAACAGCTGAAACTTTAGGCCACGATGTAAAACCTTTAACTGTTAATAAATCATCGATTCATCGTACTCCACAGAAATTACGCAAAAAAGAGCACTAAACCTTAGAGATCGGTTCAAAGATACTAAATTGCAGGCTGCTGTCGTCCACTGGGATGGTAAACTATTACCTGCTATTACAGGTAAAGGTATGGAAAAACTTCCCATAATAGTTACGGAGGGCGACCCTGAACAAAACAAATACTTAAAATAGCGACATTACCATCCACAATAGGAAAGGATCAAGCAATGGCGGTTTCTGATGCGTTCCTTGATTGAGGCTTTACTGACGCGGTAAAGGCTTAATGTTGCGATACAACATCATCTAACTTAGGACACAGAAATAGTGACAGCGTCTTATTAGAACATATGCTACAAAAAGATCTTTTCCTTAGAAGCGTCTTTGAAATAAAAATGCCATTACCAAGAGGTCCGAATGTGCAATTTTTAGTGTTGTGCATTTGACCAGTCAAATTCTTTTTGGTCAATTGACCGGTCAATTGACAATTTTGACCGATTTTGACCGGTCAAAATCTTAATTTTTCCAATTATGTAAAAACACAATAATATTAATATTATAATGTTATTCCTTTTTAATATTGGTATTGCAGGCAATAAAAAAAACATATGGCTGTTTATTTAGAAACGAACACAACGTGTATTTGGACAAAAACGAAACAAAAATAAATAAAATAATAAATTTCTGAGGATAAACAAAAAACATTCAAAAACAACATAATAATAACGAATTGGAATTTAACAATCCTCTAAATCCTCCTCGGTAGGAGCCAGTAAAGTATCTACAGTGCCAGCTCTCTCTTTGTCACTGTCACTGTCACTTTCAGTGGCCAGTAGTGGGATAAAATCGTCCTCCTGAAATTCCTCTCTCTCTAAGTCTTCTGCATCTATATTTTTTAAAAGTCTCAGATTGTGATAAACTCCTACAATCTTTCCAGCAGTTGTGGTCTTCAATCTGTTTCTTTTCTTAGAGTGAACATTTCCCCACACTGACCAGTTTCGTTCGGCACAGGCAGTAGACGAAGGAAAGGATAAAAACCTCTGTGCAATTTGGGAAAGGCAGGATCGAATATTTCCCTTCCACCAGTTTGCTGCTGTCAACTCTTTCTATTCTATAGACCTCACGGAAGGCCACAGTAGCTTTCCACCATATTGGTTACTTTTTGCCTTGAACTTTACTATTTCACTGGCTACACTCTCGGGGTCGGCCTCATGGAAGTGAGAACCGTAACGAAATATTTCGTCGCTTGCTTCGTTTTCCTCTTCAGTGGTCAAGCCATTTCCCAAAAACCTAGGATCTAGGAGGTATGCCACATTGTGGGCCACTGTTATTAGCTGCTGCATACGTTCAGCAAGTTTACATTTAATTTTGTTTCCTTCTCTCTTCACGAACGGCGAATCGTCGAAATGTTGTTTTATATGTGCATTTAGTTTCTGAAACTGATTCCGTGCATCGGAAAGGGTACTATCATCGGCTTCCAACAGCTGTATGGCGTCCGCCACGGGCTGTAGCAGGGTTAAAAACTTCTCGTTTTTCACCCAGAACACTTCATCGTCCAAAATATTGCTTCTAATCTCTCGTGTACAGTTTTTAGCCACTTCTTCGTCTACAACAACAACCTGTAAAGTTGTTTTACACACCTGAAGGTGCTTTAAAACATTTATAGTTCAAGACCACCTGGTAGCACAGTCCCTAGCAAGCGATGACGTTATTCCTTGCTGCTCGCTATACTTTTTGAACAAAGCTGCTGGCAAATGTTTGTTTTTAAAAATTTTTACAATTTCCTTCACTCTGGCATTGTGATTTCTGAACGACTCATTGGTTTCAACGTCACGAATAAAAAGTTGCAATGTATGTGCTGCGCAACCGTATGTTTGAATATAAGGGTGAGATGCGTTTATCAGCGCCCACGCTGCCTTCATATTCAGTGCATTATCTGTTACAATGCCGGATACCTTTACAGAACCCACATCTTTAATAACCGACTCAAACTCATCTGCTATGTATTTCGCAGTGTGACGTTGCGCCAGTGTGGGCACGAATTTATAGAACAAGGGTTTAGGCGTAGCTACCATAAAATTTATGATGGAATTGTGGTGTCGCCTAAACAAGAATAATCCGGACGGCGGGGAGAGATAGGAAGGTTGCCGTGGACACAAAAAAAAATAAAAAATAATTTCAGAGAATAACGCGTGCTAACGTTCGTTTTTGTACGTGACATAGTTAAGTATAAATAAAACTCCCCAAGTACCTGCATTTCTTGTGTTTTCCTGTGGTAAGATTCATAGTATAACGACGCAATCAAATGCACCTATAACTGCAACCAAATGCACCTATGACCGCCGTTATAAATTGGTGACCCCGACGTGATCTTTCCACAACGATCTTCGCCACGGGAATCATCAAGATTTAGGATCTACAAGGCAAGCTGACTACAGGAATACCCGCCAGCATCAGACGTCGCCGCCAAGGACCCTTTTTCGGACGAATTCCTGACTGCATCCAGCATCAACGACGGAGCCCTGTTTCAAGTGCAGAAAACCGGACCTTGTCAACAGCCGCCGGCCGCAGCGCCCGCTCCTAACCAGGGTACCGAGCCGACACAGCCTGCAACCTTGCCATTTGCCGCCAGCACCCACCCCCAACCAGGATTTTGGATTTTGAAGTGACAGGTGACATTTACTAGCCCCCCCTCGAATTTCGAGGAAACTACTTCCACTATTTTCTCAACCTTAATCTCTCTACTACTCTGCTAACTTTCCTTGCCTTTCCTATTTTCAATCACACATCATGGAAGAACAATTAGATGCTGCCGTTGGCACCGTAAGATGTAATTTGCCCCCATTTTTCCGCGTTGACCCTTCAATCTGGTTCGTGCAGATTGAAGCGGAATTTTTAAACTCGCGCATTACAAATTCTAGTCGCAAGTTTTATCGAGTCGTAGCCGCCTTACCCCCAGACATTGCCATCGACGTTAGGGATTTACTAATTGAACCTCCCGCTGACCTTCCTTATGAGACGCTCAAAGTGGAGATAATCAAACGAACCACCATTTCCGAAAAAAAGCGTTTGCAGCAATTGTTATCGACAGAAGTGCTCGGCGACCAAACACCTTCACAACTACTACGAAAATTGCAACAATTGCCGGGAACAACGCCAATAGACGACGATCTTCTACGCGAATTTTTTTTAAATCGTTTACCGTCAGATGTGCAAAAAATTCTAGTGTCTGCAAAAACCACCTCATTAACAAACTTGGCAGAAATGACAGATCAAATTTTAGAAATTTCGGCACCCACCATCATTAATAACACCAACGTTTCTCACACCTCGGCAATTGAACATCCAACATCTTACAACACTAGAATTTTAGAACTGCAATCCCAAATTTCTGAGCTGACACAAAATTTAAATTCATTAACAACCGCTTTGACGAAGCAATCTAAAAACAAATTTCGGAACAGAAGTCGGTCAGCATCAAGAAACCGCTGGCAATTAGGCGATGACCCGCAACACAAACTGTGCTGGTACCATCACAATTTTCGTGGTGATGCACGGAAGTGCACTCCACCATGCCAATGGGGAAACGACGAACAGCGGGGCTAATGTCGGCCCATCCCTCCGCTGTCTCTCCAGGCCCGTTGTTTTTCGTGCGTGACACTAACTCTGGGACAAAATTTTTAGTAGATAGAGCCCAGGTTAGCATTTTGGCGGTGGATCAACTCTTCGCCAACACTCATCGCCAATCAAAATTTTCGTTAACCACCGTTAACGGTAGTTTAATACCCACGTTTGGTTCTTCAAAATTAACAGTACACATCGGTCTGGACGTAAAACTTGCGTGGAATTTCGTGCTTGCACACGTTAACCACTCCATTCTGGGCGCCGACTTCCTTCGGCATTTCAACATCATTGTTGATATTGCCCACGAACGTCTCGTAAGGAATGTATTCGGCCCATCAGAAAAACTCAAAATTTGTTCCTTGTCTACCCAAAATTCACCTTATTCGAAATTATTGCAACAATTTCCTGATCTAACAACCCCTTTTGACCTAGCTAAACCCGTCAAGCATGATGTGCAACATCACATCGAAACATCTGGACCACCAGTTTTTGCCAAACCGGGACGATTACCACCTCACAAATTTCAAATTGCAAAAAACGAGTTTGATAAATTGTTACAGCTCGGTTTCGTGAGACCCTCTTCCAGCCCATGGGCGACGCCGCTACATCTGGTAGCTAAATCAGATGGCTCTTGGCGCCCATGCGGCGATTACCGTGGACTCAATAAAGTTACCATACCAGACCGATATCCTTTGCCTATTCTTCACGATTTCTCGTACAATTGTTGTGGTTGCACGTTATTTTCAAAAATCGATTTAGTAAAGGCATATCACCAAATTCCAATTCATCCTGCAGACATTCCGAAAACGGCAATCACAACACCCTTTGGACTTTACAAATACACTAGGATGAGTTTCGGTTTAAGAAACGCCGCTCAAACGTTTCAAAGGTTTATGGACTCGGTATTACGCGGACTACCATTTTGCTTCGCGTACATCGATGTTATTCTCGTTTTCAGCAAGGATGAACATGAACACGTTCGTCACTTGCAACAAAATTTTGAGCGATTAACTTCTTTTGGAATAAAAATTAACTCTGACAAATGTGTTTTCGGTGAAACAAAATTAGACTTTTTAGGTCACAGCATTAGTGATTCGGGAATCAAACCTCTACAGTCCAAGGTCGATGCGATTTTGTTCTTCCCACAACCCACTGACCAAAAAGCATTGCAACGCTTTCTCGGCATGGTGAACTTTTACCATCGGTTCATAAAATCATGCTCGAGTATCCTAGCACCGCTCAACCAGCTTGCTGCAACAACTCCACGCAACAAACCACTGGTCTGATCCCAACCCGCTCTCAAGCATTTACGACAGTTAAGGCTGCACTCGCCGACTGTGCTATGCTTGGTTTACCAAATCCTGTTGCGGAGTTAAGCATTATGGTAGACGCATCTGACTCCGCTGCTGGCGCGGTCTTGCAGCAGAAGGATAATTCTGGCGTTCTTCGACCGCTCGCTTTCTTTTCCAAATTTTTTTCAACAACAGAACGCAAATACAGTACTTTTGGCCGTGAATTGCTTGCTGTTTATTTGGCTATTAAAAAGTTCAAATATTAACTTGAAGGTCGCGAATTTATCATCTTTGCAGATCATAAACCTTTGATCTCTGCTATAAATTCGAACTCGGATCGTTTTTCAGGACGAGAGCACAGACACATCACCTTCATCGCGCAATTCACCACTGACATCAGGTTCGTTCCAGGTACGGAAAACAGCGTTGCTGATACATTATCGCGAGTCGAAATTAACTCGTTAGATATACCTAACCTTGCAAAATTACAATCCGAAGACGGCGAACAAAAATTCCTTTTGAATAACGGCACCACTTCACTTAAGCTCGAGCAATACACTCCGCCTGGCACTAGCACACCTATATACACAGACATAACTCTTGCTCAAAGACGACCCTATATCCCTTCAGTCCTAAGAACTAACATTTTACAGTCTCTTCACGGACTTACACACCCTAGCGTCCGTGCAATGAAACGTCTGGTTACATCTTGCTAAGTGTGGCCACGGATGAATCAAGACATTGCACAATTTGTCAAATTATGCTTTAAGTGCCAACAAATTAAAATTCACCGACACATTGTATCACCAATCGCTACTTTTCCGAACCCTGACGACCGTTTCACCGATATACACATCGACATCATCGGCCCTTTGCCTATTTGTAACACTTACAGATACCTTTTAGTTTGCATCGACCGTTTTACGCGTTGGCCTGAAGGCCAACCACTAGTCGAAATTACTGCAGATTCCGTTTCCAACGCATTTTTAAATTGTTGGATTGCACGTTTTGGAATTCCATCGACGATTATCACTGATCGTGGTCGGCAATTCCAATCCAACATTTGGAAGGAATTTTGCAACATTTTCGGTATCACGCATAAGTCCACCACCGCCTACCATCCGCAATGTAACGGTTTAGTAGAGCGGCTCAATCGCCAAATTAAAGACTCGATCAGAATGAGTATCGATCCGAGTAACTGGGTATCCCAACTTCCCTTAATTTTATTAGGTTTGCGTACAGTTTTTAAAACCTCGCTTTCGGCCACCGCAGCGGAATACGTCTATGGTAAAACATTATGTTTACCAGGCGATTTTTTATTTCCGAAATCTGTTTCTAAATTCATTCCTTCAGGCTCAAATTTTATCGACGGCCTGAGAGATAGGATGAAGACGCTTAGCCCCGCAATTACTCGCTTAACCCACCGCAAATCTTTCATACACCCCGATCTAAAAAAATGCACTCATGTTTTTATAAGGAAGGATGACGCAAAACGGCCGTTACAAAATTCTTACGATGGCCCTTTCGAAATTCTAAATTTTTTACGGTAAATGTTACCGGCAGAAACGATTGCGTTTCCATCGATCGACTTAAACCTAGCTATACACCACAAGTTTCAGTGACTTCCTTTACAAAACAATTACACTCTAATTCTTCTATTCCATACACCACATCTCTTAAATCAATCCTTAAACACTCTGGACCAAATCATTCTTCTAAATCTTTTAAATGTGTAACTTTCTCTTCCTCTGTTTCCTTTTCCTCCTCAATCTAGGTGGGGGGTAATGTGGTGTCGCCTGAACAAGAATAATCCGGACGGCGGGGAGAGATAGGAAGGTTGCCGTGAACACAAAAAAATAATAAAAAATAATTTTAGAGAATAACGCGTGCTAACGCTCGTTTTTGCACGTGACATAGTTAAGTATAAATACATTTCTTGTGTTTTCCTGTGGTAAGATTCATAGTATAACGACGGAATCAAATGCACCTATAACTGCAACCACATGCACCTATGACCGCCGTTATAGAATCATTCCTGATGTTACTTCACCCGTCTGAGACTATAGCAACATGAGAGGCTTCGTTAATTTTATCACTCGCGATCTTTTGCGTCTCCGTGGAAATATCATCTAAAAGTGGGCCTGCCAATGCCCTCCTGGTTGGGAAAGTAAAGAGCGGCCGGAGCTTTTTTGTGTACTCTATATAGTAGGGATCTTCCACAATACGGAAAGGTAAATTACAGGCATACACCGCTCTTGCGAAATGTCGCTGGAGAGATTTTTGTTCTTCTGGCGTCATCCGATCCATGAAGGAAGTAATATTTAGACTTCGAGGTTGCGAAGGCTTTGTTTTCACGGGAGTACTGCTGTGAAAACGAGAGATTGTACTAACTGTGAACGATCTCGCTTCAGGCAAATTATTGTGTTCTTCTTCACCAAACGAAGACCTTGGTGTTTTTTCGAAACTCACATCACTGTAGCAAGAGAGTGCACTTCCGCAGCGTCCACTAATCTGTACTTGCGTTTTCTTCGTAGGTGGCTCATGGGAACTAGAAAGGCATGCTAGTATTTCCTTTACATCAACTGGACACGCTCTGCACGAGTTGATCAGGTGTTTCACCATCCTATCGACGTGGGTAACGTAAATACGTGAGCAGTACTTGCATGTCCCTAAAACAAAACAAAAAAATGGTTATGTGCCCATCATAGTACTTTATGAAAATTTGTCTATGAAAGTACATGGTATTCTTTATCGTTTGCAATAAACCGCATTACAATTGCTGCAAAATTGCGCTCACAAAAAAATCGCGAAAAAGTAGAAAAATCAAATGTGAATTGTGAAAAAAAAGTTATAACATGCCTTAATGATACTGGGTGATAAGCATTTGCTTATTTTGACATATGTCTAAGTAAACCCTTATTTGTATATAGATAAAAAGCGTAACAAATGCTTATAGAAAGAATGTATGCTTATCAATCATAAGTAAAAGCATTTATTAGTGATTGTATTACTAAAAAAGTACCATTTACTGAACCATTTTGCGTAGAAGCAAACCTTTTAGTTGGCAGGATTTGCTTATAAGTAAATACTTATTTTTATTAATATCGCCCACTATAATATTGCATTATCATCCGATTTACATACAGTGCTTTCATTTCAAAACTAGCCACCCAAAATAACTTTTAAAATATCTTTAAAAGAAAAAAAACAAAAAACACGTTAATTTATATTTACGGTGGGACACATTTTACAGGTATCTGTCACCCTGCAGTTTCAGGTTGAAACTGTATTGTCACAGATACCTGTAAGCTGTTGTGTCCCCCCCCGTAAATATAAATTAACGTGTTCTTTCTTTTTTTCTTTTAAAGATATTTTTTATTTTGGGTGGCTAGTTTTGAAATGAAAGCCCTGTATATATGCCAATATTCAGCTCAATACGATAATTACAAGAAGGTGAAAATCATATACCTAGATTTGACACATATGTACAGACAAACTTACAAGTAAACCTAATAAAAGCATATTAAAAAGAAAAATAAGTATATAATAAACATGTACGAGACAGTGCAAGTGAGAAATATAATTTATCTCCAATATAGGAGGTATTTAAAATAAGTCTACAGGAAGGCTCCGTAGTAGAGATGGGTAACTCATGAGTTAGTTGACTCAATGAATCAGCTCAGCGAAGTGAGTCAGCGAGTCAAGTGATTCAGTTAAAAAATTGCAGCTCTTTCTGAGTCATGGTTCAGTTGGTTATTTCATCAATCATACGCCAATCCTGCTATTTGTGAATGCATTTATAGATTTTAAATTTAGTACGTTTTCCGAAAACTTGAGATAAAATAACTAAATATGTGGCAGTAATTAGTAAGTAGGATTATAAATAATGATGAAAAATAATAAATATAATTAGCAATTCATTCTTGTATATTCAATGCGGATATAATTTAATTATATAGTTTTAAGAGGCTCTTCTTATAATAATTATAAAAGTATTGGGAAAAAAATTGTATAAATTCTATATGTGTTTATTAAATAACAACGTAATAATTTTATTCTTTATAAATTGGAGAGAGGCAGAGCATAACCTTACTACGGAGCCTTAACCGTTACAGAAAAGTGTGGAAGAAGATGAATGATACATACCTTTTGTTGTAGTACCTTCCGAATTTTTGGTAAAATGCTTCCATACATCGTGAAGTGGTTTTGTTCGTTTCTTTCCTGAGCTCATTGTGTTTTTCCTTGTCACCAGCACCAACTTTTATGTGCGCACGGCCACTTTACACGTATTACTACGCAACTACGATTACAGTAAACAACTACGCAGGTCTCGACGCGAATTATCACCACCCCGTCGCCGCTTGTGCAACAGCAGTTATTGACGCATAGAGATTTTGACCAGATTTTGACCGGTCAAAATCGTTTCGGTCAATTGACCGGTCAATTGACAATTTTGACCGCGGTCAATTGACCGGCGCACAACACTAGCAATTTTTTAAACGTTTTCAATATGCTCAAATTAAACCAGATACATTTAAATCAGCGACTAGCATTAAAAAAATAAACGTTTGCTGCGTTTGGGTCAAATTATTAAGGCCGTCTATAGACGCGTCTCGAGATTTATCCCTCATCAGTATAGCTTTGCCGTTCACTTTAAACAATTTGACACCCTAGAGTGGCAGCAAAGTTACCGTTCAGTTTAAATATAAGTGTAAATAAAATTGTCAATACATGGTTCCGGAATACTTTAAACATTTAAAGTGCGGTTCTTTACGCAACGGGGGGTTTTAAGGATTTGGACTTTTGAGTCAAAAACCTCGAATTAGAACAACAAAATTAATGGCTGAGTGATCTAAATTGGTTTCCGTGATGACCAGGTTAGCTCTAAAATTTATTATTTATTATTATTATTATTTTCTAATAAAAAAATAACAATTTATTTACAATGGAAAAATACACAGGGTGTCCCAACTAAAAGTTGGACCCCATAAAATCTCCGATCCGGCCCAAGCTTAGATAAAATGCTGAAACAGGTTAATTTTTACTTAAAGGGAGACCAAATTTTATCTTAGTTTCAAAATTACCTTTGCTTCCCTCTAGCGCCCACAGTAACTCCTTCAAAAATATTTAAATGGCAAGAGGGGTCGAGTGACACATCATCTTTAAGCTGCTTTCATTGTATTGCAACAATGATTTATTTTCAATTTTTAATGATGTTGGAGTGATACCAAACCTCACATTTTTAATGAAAGTCGCACCCAAACGCCCCTAAAATTGAATGTTTAGGCAGGTGTTGTAGGTGACCACATTATCGAACCACTTTTTATTGAAGGCAATTTAACTGGTGATAGTTATTTGCCGCTGTTAAAAGATCTTATTGGCCCCTTAATCACCCAAACACTAGAAAAAGATGTAAATCTCTAAGAAACCAACTTTTCTTTCACCCAATTTAGCGCCTTTGAATATCTGTCTGTAGGGCCACTTAAAGTCCAAGGTTTATTCTACGCCACCTGAATCTCTTCAAGTGCTTCGAGAAAGAATCGTCGCAGAGTGCCGTTTAATCACTCAGGAACTGTTGCAAAACATTAGACAACCGTTTGAAAATTGATTATACTATTGTATCAAAGTTGGGGGTGAAGATTTTGAGCAGTATATTCATTAAATTAATTTGTTTTTCTATAACCACTTTTGTTTCCTTTAACAGTAATTTAGGTAGTTTTTGCAATAAAAATGGTTCAAAATTGAAAATGAAATCATGGTTGCATAGACAACGAAAGCAGTTTCAAAATGATGTGTTACACGTCCCCTTTTGCCATTTAAATTTGTTGAAAGGGTGGCTGTGCCCCATTAAGTAAAAATTGACCTGTTTCAGTATTTTTTTTAAACTTGGACCGAATAGAAGATTTTATGGGGTGCAACTTTTGGTTGGGACACCCTGCATACATATGAACAAGCAAACATTAATAGTACAGAAATTTATTTATACAGGGTGAGTTTTTTTCATGTTCTCTATAGGGATCTCGGAAACTATAAGAGATAGAGAAACGGTTAAATAGGCAAAGTAGTGCAGTTTTACGAACTGAATAAAAAGCAGATTTTAAAATTTTCGAAAAAGTCAAGGGTAACATGATATTTTGAAAAATGTGAAAAGTGTCGATTTTTTTAATTTAAAAGAGATAGAAAAAATCTATAAACGGCAAAGTTTTAGATAATTTTACACTGAATAATAAAATGTCAAATTTCTTCTATCGACATTAGTTTTTAAGATATAACATAAATTTACATGTTTAAAATAGAAACCATAGTTGGTTATGTCATCATTAGAAAGGGATATGTTTTCTCGTTAATAAGATTTACTAAATTAACGTTTATTGACGGCATACGCCTTTTTACAAAATAATACATGAATCTACAAGTGCTAGTATATAAAAATGAAACACATAAATTCTAACTCATATAACTCATACATCCTACATTATAAATATAAATGTATAATTCAATGTCCGTCGGGGTATTAGCTCGGGAAGTAGTTGTTTCAATGAGTGTGTAATATAGACTTTGTAAGACTAACTTGTTGTAGATTGCGAAAAGAATCGCACTTTTAATGTTACATTATAAATGTTATAAACAAAATAATATTATGATATATCATAAAATAAAAAACTAAATATAATATTTCGCATTAAAAAAAAAAAGTATGCAGGCTGCTATATCGATACGCAAAACATTAAAAAAACATTAACCTCTATGTTTTAATTTATTCTTAAAATTAGCAAAAGATTCATTAAATAAATCAAACCAATCATAATTGTTAAATATATTCTCAAACTTCATTATGCGCGATACAGAATTATTATAACCAGATTGGATTGTATATTCTCAAACTTCATTATGCGCGATACAGAATTATTATAACCAGATTGGATTGTATCAGAGTATAAAATCGTTGTTTTAATGCGGTTAATTGGAGCTTTAAACGAGTGTTTTCCACTCCCAGACTAAGCATGAAGTAAAATTTCGAGTTTAGAAAAGCCTAAGAATTTGGATGGGCCGCGTAGCGAAGCGGAGCGGCCAATCCAAATTAGCCTTTTCTAAACACGAAATTTTACTTCATGCGCCACGCTTAGAAACACTGGTTTACAGTGAAGTTTTAAAACACACAGATACAACAATGATTATAGGCAATCTAATATACGTTAGAGTTATTGGGTTGACTATAATCACTGTTTTAAACAATTTGTTCAGCGCAGAATTTTACTCACGTTTTAATCACATTTACATATTAGATTGCTAAAGCCGTGTTTTATACGTGTGGCGCATGAAGTAAAATTTCGAGTTTAGAAAAGCCTAATTTGGATTGGCCGCTCCGCTTCGCTACGCGGCCAATCCAAATTTTCAGGCTTTTCTAAACTCGAAATTTTACTTCATGCTTAGTCTGGGAGTGGAAAACTCTCGTTTAAAGATTCAAATTGAAATCTTGAACAAAAAAACAACGAATGTCGAAAAATGTACAGTGTATGCTTATTAAAGAAAAAATCCCTGTATTTAAAAACCACATTTATGCACACACAGTTTTATTGTAATAAAATGTTATGTTTGATAAAAAAATGTTAATGAAGTAATATAAAATATAATTTAGCAAATATTTATTGTTAGCAGTTAAGATATTAAAAAAAACGGTTTTAAACAAATTTAACGTTTGAAACATGTTTTAAACAAATTTAAGATTTAAAACATGTTTAAAACAAAACCGTCCAAAACACGACGGCTGTTTTTAAACATGTTTAAAACACATTTTAAAACAAAGTGTTTTAAACATAACAACCCTGGTTATGATTGATCATCTAACGAGTGTTTCCAATCCCAGATTAAGCATGAAGTAACATTTTGAACATTTGGCTCGAGCGCACAATGTGCCAAATCCGAGCGCGAGCGCCACGGGGGGATTTGGAGGTAAAAAAATAAATTAAAAATTTCGAGAAAAAAACACATCCACTCCATTGTAGATACATGAAACCCGTATGATCTTGCATGTTTATATTTTTTAACCCCCTATATTATTAACAATTAACGCTTAAAGTTGAGCAATTTAGAAAACATCAATTTTACGGCATTTCACTCGCAAGTTTAAATAATTTATTACATGGATAGTAGGCGTACTATAAATATAACATTATACATTATTGTTTATAACATAATACTGTATATTATGGTTGAAAGATTAAGTTAAAAAAATTTTAATATGAAATATATTTTAAATATAAATTTTAACTTTAGAAAGTGTTATAAAAAAAATGCCAACTCGATGAGGACTGTGACTATCACTAAAAATTAGTTCTATGTTTTCTCTAACTACCCTCAAAATTTCGTATCTCCACCGGTGCGTTTTTGGGGTCTTTTTAATTAAAATTGGGTCGGGCGAGGTCCGTGTGCGGTGAGCATCGCGGAGTCGAGCGCTCTATTCTCGAGCAGCACGCAACATGATTTCTACGTTGGCCCGGAACAAAAAAATAATAAAAACGCACTTAAAACGCACATGTAAAAATTCAAAAAAATTAGGGCTGTTACAGAAAATATTGACAAATGTTTATATAATAGTCTTAATCCTCACAATCTACAATTTCTCTAATATACAGGTAAATATCATAGTGAAATTATTTCTTTTCTGAGTATTTTTTGCACCATTTAAATCACATTTACAAAAATAGTTTTATAGGTTTCTTTCTTATTGATATATAAGGGTGTACATCTGTTACTGATAAAGGTCATCTGGTTTGTGTTTACATTTTTATTAGGGGTCCGATTGGAGCTGTCATTTACCGTAACAAATGGCATTCTTGTCACACAGTTTTTACGGTTTAAGTATCAGAAATGGATTTTTCTTAATTTTCTTGAAAGCAAAATATGCGTTTAGTGTTGAACGAAGTCTCCAACAGTTCACATATTTTTCTGATCCCTAAGCGAACGATTGAACATTATAAAGTAGTTATTAATTAAGTTAGTGTTAAGTGTTATTTAATTTGTTGACTATATACTCTTTCTTTGATTTAGTGTTTTTTTGTGTATAAAATAGTTTAGTTTAGTGTTTAATAGTTTACTTTAATTAAACTAGTGTTTAGTGTTAGTGTAATTTAATTAATCCAAAACGCTGAGTGATAATGGAGAAAATTAAAATTACAAACGGTGATTTATATAAGGTATGGTGCGAACTAAAACCTAAAAACCTTATTCAGTCAAGCAATACCATTGATTATTTAATAAAATATATTGAAAATGTTTCGACGAAAAACAATAGTGAAAATGATGACATTCTTAAAAAAGTTAAGGGTTTCTGCAGTACTCTTAATAGAAAGTGGAAAATGTGCTCAAGATCTCATATCAATTTCATTAAAAAAAATAGAAATTGGTTACTGCTGCCTTTTAAATACAACGAGGGTTCTGCCTTAATTGAAAATACAAACCTCTTTGAAATTATAGAAAATATTTCACCAATACCAAGTACATCAGGTACACAGTTCACAATACAAAGTAATACATCTAATAGAAGACAAACTAATTTATTGATCACCGAAAATACACCAGAACAAATATTTTCAGCAGCAAAAAAAAATTTACGCGATAAAGGAAATATACCAGCGGCCAAATTAGTGGAAAATGCTTCCTCGGATTCACAGGAAAAAATAAAAAAGTCTTAGCTTATTTAAAAACAAATGAAGTTGAAACTGTAAAAAAATTTAAAGATGAAGAAGCTCTATCAATTTTTATTGATTCAAAAATGACGGCAGCAAGTTATAAAAATTTAAGAAAAAAACTACGTTCTCATGGAGCAAAAGACCTTTTACCATCTTACAATAAAATTAAAAAAATGAAGACAATGTGTTACCCAGCTAATATTTCTATTTCTCAAAATGGAGCATCAGTACCTTTGCAGAGCCTTCTTGAGCATACTTTATGTAGATTAATATCAACAATTAAATTTCCTCAAGATACATCATTTAGTAAATTAATTTTGTTGTGTAAATATGGTTGCGATGGCAGCTCAGGGCACTCTACTTATATGCAAAAGCCATCTAATGATAGCAGTACAGATGAAGAAGAAATTACAGAGAAGAGTGTCTTTGTGTTTTCACTGGTTCCACTTAGATTATTTTCTGATGTAAGTGTTATTTGGAAAAACGAAAAACCTTCATCTATTAAATTATGTAGACCGATAAAATTTATTTATGCTAAAGAAACAAAACAGCTTATTCTAGATGAAGTTAAGAGTATGAGGCATTTATAATAATGGTATACATGGTTACCATTAATATAAATTTGTTGTTTACAATGATCGAGGGCAAAGTTATAAATACCTTAACAAATACTCCGAACTCAAATTGTTTTATATGCAAATGTTCTCGGAAGGAGATGAATGATATTGAAAGAATTAAAAATATTCCTATTATCGAAGATAATTTAAATTATGGTATTTCTTCCCTCCATGCATGGATTAAGTTCATGGAATGTGTTCTTCATATCTCCTATAAATTAGATTTGAAGAAAACAACTACTCACGGATGTACGATAGAAGAGAAAAATAATATATTTAGTCGGAAAACTAGAATACAAAAACTATTACGTAAAGAGTTAGGGAAAAGGGTTGATATTGTTGTGCAAGGAGGAGGTACTTCAAATACTGTCATCACTGAATTGAATGAAGAATTATTGAACAGATTTTATACAATTCTTATAACAATGTCGAGTTCTCGTAAAATAAATGTATTGATGTTTGATAAATATGCGGAAGATACGGCCCGACTTTACACCTCGTTATATGGATGGTATAGAATGCCTCCTAGTGTCCATAAAATTTTAATTCACGGGAGCAAAATAATTGGACAATGTCTTTTACCAATCGGAGAACTTTCGGAAGAGGCACAGAAAGCAACCAATAAAATATATAAGAGAGTTAGAGAAAACCATACTAGGAAAAACTCTAGGCTTAATACAATTCGAGATTTATTTAATATGCTTCTTGTATGTTCTGATCCAATAATTTCTTCTTTGAGAAGCGATGTAAAAATTCATAAAAAACAACTACCTACAGACGCTAAAAAATTAGTTATTTGTGAAACGGACACAAGTGACAGCGAAGACGAACAGACTGATGAGGATACTGACAATTTTTCATTTTAAAAAAGTAAGTAAATAAAACAGTATAAAATACATAACTTCGTTGTGCAAAATCAGAAAAATGTAATGTATATTCTGATTAAAAATTCATATTTTAAACAACAGATTAAATTATTTTTAAACTACAGCAGATACTTTTCACATTTGTACGTTTTTTTGAGGTGCTTTATTTTTTATTAGGCGCAACCGATAAAAATCGACTCGGTCATTCGCAAAAACCTGACACAAAACGCACATGTAGAGATACGAAGTTTTTAGGGCATTTAAAAACATACCACATTTTTTGGTGAAAGTCACAACCTATGTAGAGATTATAACAATTGTATATAATTTTGCTGCCTTATATTATTATTATATTATTTTTTCTAGAAGATTGCAAACCGGAAGAACTGTGACTATCATATAAACATTTGTTAATATTTTCTGTAACTGCCCTAATTTTTTTGAATTTTTACATGATCGTTTTAAGTGCGTTTTTATTATTTTTTGTTCGGGGCCAACGTAAAAATCATGTTGCGTGCTGCTCGAGAATAGCGCGCGCTCGACTCCACGATACTCACCGCACACGGGCCTCGCCCAACCCAATTTTAATTGGTGGCGTCAAATAAAAAAATTAAAAAGACCCCAAAAACGCACCGTTGGAGATACGAAATTTTGAGGGTAGTTAGAGAAAACATAGAACTAATTTTTAGTGATAGTCCCAGACCTCATCGAGTTGACATTTTTTTTATAACACTTTCTAAAGTTAAAATTTATATTTAAAATATATTTCATATTCAATTTTTTTTTAACTTTTGTTCTAAAATATTTAGAGACTTGATTTTTCAACCATAATATACAGTATTATGTTATAAACAATAGTGTATAATGTTATATTGATAGTACGCCTACTATCCATGTAATAAATTATTTAAACTTGCGAGGGAAATGCCGTAAAATTGATGTTTTCTAAATCGCTCAAATTTAAGCGTTAATTGTTAATAATATAGGGGTTTGAAAAATATAAACATGCAAGATTAGAAGGGTTTCATGTACATACAATGGAGTAGATATGTTTTTAACTCGAAATTTTTAATTTAATTTTTTTCCTCAAAATCCTCCCCTGGCGCTCGCGCTCGGATTTGGCACATTGTGGGGCGTAGCGCAGCAGAGCGACTGATACAAATTAGGCTTTTCCAAACTTGAAATTTTACTTCATGCGCGACGCATATAAAACGCTGATTTAATGTGAAATGGTCTATAACCAACCAATTATCAAGTAAAATACGTTTAGTACGCCAATCATCAATTCTTTAAATGACGGAAAAGTGCTATAATGAAAACATATAATCTTTTTTGTACTTGTTTTTGTATAACTTTAGAAAAATAAATTTATGAAACAACATACTAACTTAAATCCCCTCCCCATCACAAAAAGCTATCTGCGCTACTAAAACAAGGTATGTATGATCGTATTTATTAAAAATAAATAATAGCAATATATTTTAACAGTATTTAATTACCGTGGTTAATTTTTCGTTTTAATATATTGTTATAACGGGTTTAAAACAAAAGAAGCGTACCGTAGTTCTAAGGGTGTTTTAATATAAATTAAGATCACACAAGGATCTTGATGGTCTTAAAAAAATAGATCTGCAAACATTTTCGAGATATTATTTTTTTAACTAGAAAATCCTCAATCATAAACTCAAATTTCTCAAAAAATATTGGTTTAATCCAAAATAATTATTGAGCATTACTCACTGAACTTTTCGCATTCTAATCGGAAAATCAAACAAAACAACTTTTATTTATAAAAAAAAAACTTGCCATTTACGTTTTCTATATATTTAAACAGAATGTATGAGGATTTCGGTTATTTAAACAGATAGAGAGTCAGTTAAATTGGGGCAAGGTTGCGTAATGTAAGGCCCAATAATAATCTAAAAACAAATTTGAAATATCTTCTTTCGTTTTCGAGGTATTGTAAAAAAACGATTTTTTTTAATTTCGTTTTATTTTTATTGAAAAACTATTGAATCCAGACATTTACAACTTAACTTATTAACATATAACATATTTTATTTTAAGATAACTATAAAATTTACCCATGGTCCCTGGGTAAACTTTTGTTTTTCTTATAAGCGCCATTTTGGATTTTCATATTTTTTGGAAGAATATTTTTTTCTGAATTCAATGATGTACCACACTTATAGTTTATTGTACAGGATGAGGGAAACTCGATGTCTTATCTCTATTATATGAAAAGGAAAAACGATAGAAAGAATCTGAAATCTAAAATCAAATGACAACAAAACAACATTTGTCAACCATTAGTTTAATTATTGATAGATGCGGCTTTGTTATTTGCTTCCAAAGGGTACTTGTTTAAGTGGTGACAATTGTGAATTGTTGATAATACTTTTTTTAAGTTTGCTTTTAATTTTTTAACGAAAGAAGATAGCAATTTTTTTTTCTTTACAAAGTTCATTCAGAAAAATTAGCTCTTTTGAAATATAGATATGTTTCTGGGGAAAAAGTATTCGATGACGTCATTACTTTAGTTTCAAAATTTAGAAAAATATGCAATCTTGGATTAAAATGAGCCTTACTCAATCCCATTTATGAACCTCTTTTCAGATTTTTTCTATCGTTTTTACTTCTCTTATAATGGAGCTGAGACATCGGGTTTCGCTCACCCTGTACATTTCAACCGATGTGAAGATAGCCACGGATTTTCCAGCCACGGATTTTGGCGCCTCCACCATCACACGAATTATGGAACAGATTCCCCAGATTTTCAAAATTTCATAACTCCCAAACCACATATTTTATTTTCAAAATTTCTTCAATAATTGATTAAACAATATACGTAGAGCGAGTATAAATAACCAGAATGTTGTAACTCTTAATTGTTCTTTATTTAAACAATATATTGCTGTCCCGCGTATGTCACCTTTCATACCAAATATAAAAAAAATCATATCTCTAAAAACTCCAATTTAATTTTCCAAATTACTTCACTAATTGTATAAACAATATATCTAGACCGAGTATAGATGGTCAAAATGTTGTCACTCTTATTTGTTAATTATTTAAATAATATATTGCTGTCCCGCGTATAGCACCGTTCATACCAAATATTAAAAAAATCATATCTCTTAAAAATCCTATTTTATTTTCCAAATTTCTTCACTAATTGTTTAAACAATATATCTAGACCGAGCATAGATGGTCAAAATGTTGTCACTCTTATTTGTTAATTATTTAAATAATATATTGCTGTCCCGCGTATAGCACCGTTCATACAAAATATTAAAAAAATCATATCTCTTAAAAATGCCATTTTATTTTCCAAATTTCTTCACTAATTGTTTAAACAATATATCTAGACCGAGCATGGATGGTCAAAATGTTGTCACTCTCATTTGTTAATTATTTAAATAATATATTGCTGTCCCGCGTATAGCACCGTTCATACCAAATATTAGAAAAATCATATCTCTTAAAAATCCTATTTTATTTTCCTAATTTCTTCACTAATTGTTTAAACAATATATCTAGACCGAGCGTAGATGGTCAAAATTTTGTCACTCATTTGTTAATTATTTAAATAATATATTGCTGTCCCGCGTATAGCACCGTTCATACAAAATATTAAAAAAATCATATCTCTTAAAAATCCTATTTTATTTTCTACATTTCTTCACTAATTGTTTAAACAATATATCTAGACCGAGCATAGATGGTCAAAATGTTGTCACTCTTATTTGTTAATTATTTAAATAATATATTGCTGTCCCGCGTATAGCACCGTTCATACCAAATATTAAAAAAATCATATCTCTTAAAAATCCTATTTTATTTTCCAAATTTCTCCACTAATTGTTTAAACAATATATCTAGACCGAGCATAGATGGTCAAAATGTTGTCACTCTTATTTGTTAATTATTTAAATAATATATTGCTGTCCCGCGTATAGCACCGTTCATACCAAATATTAAAAAAATCATATCTCTTAAAAATCCTATTTTATTGTACAAATTTCTTCACTAATTGTTTAAACAATATATCTAGACCGAGCTTGGATGGTCAAAATGTTGTCACTCTCATTTGTTAATTATTTAAATAATATATTGCTGTCCCGCGTATAGCACCGTTCATACCAAATATTAAAAAAATCATATCTTTTAAAAATCCTATTTTATTTTACAAATTTCTTCACTAATTGTTTAAACAATATATCTAGACCGAGCGTAGATGGTCAAAATGTTGTCACTCTCATTTGTTAATTATTTAAATAATATATTGCTGTCCCGCGTATAGCACCGTTCATACCAAATATTAAAAAAATCATATCTCTTAAAAATCCTATTTTATTTTACAAATTTCTTCACTAATTGTTTAAACAATATATCTAGACCAAGTATAGATGGTCAAAATGTTGTCACTCTTATTTGTTAATTATTTAAATAATATATTGCTGTCCCGCGTATAGCACCGTTCATACCAAATATTAAAAAAATCATATCTCTTAAAAATCCTATTTTATTTTCCTAATTTCTTCACTAATTGTTTAAACAATATATCTAGACCGAGCGTAGATGGTCAAAATTTTGTCACTCTCATTTGTTAATTATTTAAATAATATATTGCTGTCCCGCGTATAGCACCGTTCATACAAAATATTAAAAAAATTACATCTCTCAAAAATCCTATTTTATTTTCCAAATTTCTTCACTAATTGTTTAAACAATATATCTAGACCGAGCGTAGATGGTCAAAATTTTGTCACTCTCATTTGTTAATTATTTAAATAATATATTGCTGTCCCGCGTATAGCACCGTTCATACAAAATATTAAAAAAATCATATCTCTTAAAAATCCTGTTTTATTTTCTACATTTCTTCACTAATTGTTTAAACAATATATCTAGACCGAGCATAGATGGTCAAAATGTTGTCACTCTTATTTGTTAATTATTTTAATAATATATTGCTGTCCCGTGTATAGCACCGTTCATACCGAATATTAAAAAAATCATATCTCCTAAAAATCCTATTTTATTTTCCAAATTTCTCCACTAATTGTTTAAACAATATATCTAGACCGAGCATAGATGGTCAAAATGTTGTCACTCTTATTTGTTAATTATTTAAATAATATATTGCTGTCCCGCGTATAGCACCGTTCATACCAAATATTAAAAAAATCATATCTCTTAAAAATCCTATTTTATTTTCCTAATTTCTTCACTAATTGTTTAAACAATATATCTAGACCGAGCGTAGATGGTCAAAATTTTGTCACTCTCATTTGTTAATTATTTAAATAATATATTGCTGTCCCGCGTATAGCACCGTTCATACAAAATATTAAAAAAATTACATCTCTCAAAAATCCTATTTTATTTTCCAAATTTCTTCACTAATTGTTTAAACAATATATCTAGACCGAGCGTAGATGGTCAAAATTTTGTCACTCTCATTTGTTAATTATTTAAATAATATATTGCTGTCCCGCGTATAGCACCGTTCATACAAAATATTAAAAAAATCATATCTCTTAAAAATCCTGTTTTATTTTCTACATTTCTTCACTAATTGTTTAAACAATATATCTAGACCGAGCATAGATGGTCAAAATGTTGTCACTCTTATTTGTTAATTATTTTAATAATATATTGCTGTCCCGTGTATAGCACCGTTCATACCGAATATTAAAAAAATCATATCTCC
Source organism: Philonthus cognatus (assembly GCA_932526585.2). Taxonomy (NCBI): domain Eukaryota; kingdom Metazoa; phylum Arthropoda; class Insecta; order Coleoptera; family Staphylinidae; genus Philonthus; species Philonthus cognatus. The sequence goes on along the minus strand of OW052243.1, from coordinate 65,944,678 downwards.
TAAAAATCCTATTTTATTTTCCAAATTTCTCCACTAATTGTTTAAACAATATATCTAGACCGAGCATAGATGGTCAAAATGTTGTCACTCTTATTTGTTAATTATTTAAATAATATATTGCTGTCCCGCGTATAGCACCGTTCATACCAAATATTAAAAAAATCATATCTCTTAAAAATCCTATTTTATTTTACAAATTTCTTCACTAATTGTTTAAACAATATATCTAGACCGAGCATGGATGGTCAAAATGTTGTCACTCTCATTTGTTAATTATTTAAATAATATATTGCTGTCCCGCGTATAGCACCGTTCATACTAAATATTAAAAAAATCATATCTTTTAAAAATCCAATTTATTTTACAAATTTCTTCACTAATTGTTTAAACAATATATCTAGACCGAGCGTAGATGGTCAAAATGTTGTCACTCTCATTTGTTAATTATTTAAATAATATATTGCTGTCCCGCGTATAGCACCGTTCATACCAAATATTAAAAAAATCATATCTCTTAAAAATCCTATTTTATTTTACCAATTTCTTCACTAATTGTTTAAACAATATATCTAGACCGAGTATAGATGGTCAAAATGTTGTCACTCTTATTTGTTAATTATTTAAATAATATATTGCAGTCCCGCGTATTGCACCGTTCATACCAAATATTAAAAAAATCATATCTCTTAAAAATCCTATTTTGTTTTCCAAATTTCTTCACTAATTATTTAAACAATATATCTAGACCGAGCATAGATGGTCAAAATGTTGTCACTCTTATTTGTTAATTATTTAAATAATATATTGCTGTCCCGCGTATAGCACCGTTCATACCAAATATTAAAAAAATCATATCTCTTAAAAATCCTATTTTATTTTACAAATTTCTTCACTAATTGTTTAAACAATATATCTAGACCGAGCATGGATGGTCAAAATGTTGTCACTCTCATTTGTTAATTATTTAAATAATATATTGCTGTCCCGCGTATAGCACCGTTCATACCAAATATTAAAAAAATCATATCTTTTAAAAATCCTATTTTATTTTACAAATTTCTTCACTAATTGTTTAAACAATATATCTAGACCGAGCGTAGATGGTCAAAATGTTGTCACTCTCATTTGTTAATTATTTAAATAATATATTGCTGTCCCGCGTATAGCACCGTTCATACCAAATATTAAAAAAATCATATCTCTTAAAAATCCTATTTTATTTTACAAATTTCTTCACTAATTGTTTAAACAATATATCTAGACCGAGTATAGATGGTCAAAATGTTGTCACTCTTATTTGTTAATTATTTAAATAATATATTGCTGTCCCGCGTATAGCACCGTTCATACCAAATATTAAAAAAATCATATCTCTTAAAAATCCTATTTTATTTTACAAATTTCTTCACTAATTGTTTAAACAATATATCTAGACCGAGCATGGATGGTCAAAATGTTGTCACTCTCATTTGTTAATTATTTAAATAATATATTGCTGTCCCGCGTATAGCACCGTTCATACCAAATATTAAAAAAATCATATCTTTTAAAAATCCTATTTTATTTTACAAATTTCTTCACTAATTGTTTAAACAATATATCTAGACCGAGCGTAGATGGTCAAAATGTTGTCACTCTCATTTGTTAATTATTTAAATAATATATTGCTGTCCCGCGTATAGCACCGTTCATACCAAATATTAAAAAAATCATATCTCTTAAAAATCCTATTTTATTTTACAAATTTCTTCACTAATTGTTTAAACAATATATCTAGACCGAGTATAGATGGTCAAAATGTTGTCACTCTTATTTGTTAATTATTTAAATAATATATTGCTGTCCCGCGTATTGCACCGTTCATACCAAATATTAAAAAAATCATATCTCTTAAAAATCCTATTTTATTGTACAAATTTCTTCACTAATTGTTTAAACAATATATCTAGACCGAGCGTAGATGCTCAAAATTTTGTCACTCTCATTTGTTAATTATTTAAATAATATATTGCTGTCCCGCGTATAGCACCGTTCATACAAAATATTAAAAAAATCATATCTCTCAAAAATCCTATTTTATTTTCCAAATTTCTTCACAAATTATTTAAACAATATATCTAGACCGAGCATAGATGGTCAAAATGTTGTCGCTCTTATTTGTTAATTATTTAAATAATATATTGCTGTCCCGCGTATAGCACCGTTCATACCAAATATTAAGAAAATCATATCTCTTAAAAATCCTATTCTGTTTTCCAAATTTCTTCACTAGTTGTTTAAACAATATATCTAGACCGAGCATAGAAGGTCAAAATGTTGTCACTCTTATTTGTTAATTATTTAAATAATATATTGCTGTCCTGCGTATAGCACCGTTCATACCAAATATTAAAAAAATCATATCTCTTAAAAATCCTATTTTATTTTCCTAATTTCTTCACTAATTGTTTAAACAATATATCTAGACCGAGCGTAGATGGTCAAAATTTTCTCACTCTCATTTGTTAATTATTTAAATAATATATTGCTGTCCCGCGTATAGCACCGTTCATACAAAATATTAAAAAAATCATATCTCTCAAAAATCCTATTTTATTTTCCAAATTTCTTCACTAATTGTTTAAACAATATATCTAGACCGAGCATAGATGGTCAAAATGTTGTCACTCTTATTTGTTAATTATTTAAATAATATATTGCTGTCCCGCGTATAGCACCGTTCATACCAAATATTAAAAAAATCATATCTCTTAAAAATCTTATTTTATTTTACAAATTTTTTCACTAAATGTTTAAACAATATATCTAGACCGAGCGTAGATGGTCAAAATGATGTCACTCTCATTTGTTAATTATTTAAATAATATATTGCTGTCCCGCGTATAGCACCGTTCATACCAAATATTAAAAAAATCATATCTCTGAAAAATCCTATTTTATTTTCCAAATTTCTTCACTAATTGTTTAAACAATATATCTAGACCGAGCATAGATGGTCAAAATGTTGTCACTCTTATTTGCTAATTATTTAAATAATATATTGCTGTCCCGCGTATAGCACCGTTCATACCAAATATTAAAAAAACCATATCTCTTAAAAATCCTATTTTATTTTCCAATGCTCGGTCTAGATATATTGTTTAAACAATTAGTGAAGAAATTTGGAAAATAAAATAGGATTTTTAAGAGATATGATTTTTTTAATATTTGGTATGAACGGTGCAATACGCGGGACAGCAATATATTATTTAAATAATTAACAAATAAGAGTGACAACATTTTGACCATCTATGCTCGGTCTAGATATATTGTTTAAACAATTAGTGAAGAAATTTGGAAAATAAAATATGTGGTTTGGGAGTTATGAAATTTTGAAAATCTGGGGAATCTGTTCCATAATTCGTGTGATGGTGGAGGCGCCAAAATCCGTGGCTGGAAAATCCGTGGCTATCTTCACATCGGTTACATTTCATATGTAAAATGTTAATCTTTTGTTTTTGTAAGGAGTGCCTTGGAAACAGTTGAGTAACTCACTTATTTGACAACTCCTAAGACCCAGAGCTGGGACGAATCCTCAAAAACAGGATTCGAATCACGAATCCGAATCATCTAATATGATTCGAATCACGAATACTCGAATAAAGGATTCGTAAGTGAAAAATATGATTCGAATCAAAGATTCGAATCCTCATTTTTGAATCACGGATACAAATCCTTTAAAAATAAATTTGAATCTATTATTTGCAACCAGTATTATTTTATTCCATCAGTTTCTATTAACAAAAATGTTCATTTACTGACTAAATATCTGATTATATAATGATTTTAATTAATGATGATATATGTGGTATTAAACTTCATTTTAAATCTGTGTTTTATACGCGTGGCGCATGAAGTAAAATTTCGAGTTTAGAAAAGCCCCGTGAAAATTTGTCTCGGGTCGCTGCGCGACCCGAGACAAATTTTCTACGCGGGGCTTTTCTAAACTCGAAATTTTACTTCATGCTTAGTCTGGGAGTGGACAACACTCGTTCTTAGAAGTTTCAAATTAAAGGATACCTCTAGATTACTAAGTTTATTACCATTTTGCAAAGGCTACAGCTCGAAGGACCAATCATGGTCTTCGGAGACCGAAGGACAACAGAGAATCGAAGTTTATTTACAAGAAATCAACGAATATCTGAAGGTTTACAGCATGGATAGAAAAGAAAACATCCAATTTTGAAAAAATATTGAAGTTGGGTTGATTTTCAATGCGTTTTTAACTTCACTTTAAATCAGTGTTTTATACGCGTGGCGCATGAAGTAAAATTTCGAGTTTAGCAAAGCCCCGTGAAAATTTGTCTCGGTTCGCTGCGCGACCCTCGGCAAATTTTCTACGCGGAGCTTTTCTAGACTCGAAATTTTATTTCATGCTTAGTCTGGGAGTGGACCGTCAAGATTTTCTACATGTCGAGATTTTCGATATTTCTAGATTTATGTCGATTTATTCACAATTTGTTATTGTATTAAATGCAACTTTAATATTAAATAAAAACTGTTTTTTTAGGAATAGAATATTCACCCATTAAGAGCCGAGCAAATTATAAAGTTAACTCTAAAAGTTAATTTTAGGTAAAATTTTGAATCTTTTTCTATGATTTCAATTAATGATTTATTATATTACATGCGTCGATTTTTTAAAAGAGTTAAATTTAAAATTCAAACGAGTGTTGTCCACTCCCAGACTAAGCATGAAGTAAAATTTCGAGTTTAGAAAAGCCCCGCATAGAAAATTTGTCGAGAGTCGCGCAGCGACCCGAGACAAATTTTCGCGGGGCTTTTCTAAACTCGAAATTTTACTTCATGCGCCACGCGTATAAAACACTGATTTAAAGTTAAGTTAAAAATGCACTGAAAACCAACCCAACTTCGATATTTTTTCAAAATTAGATGTTTTCTTTCCTATCCATGCTGTAAACCTTCAGATATTCGTTGTTTTCTTGTAAAACAACTTCGATTCCCTGTAGTCCTTCGGTCTCCGAAGACCATGGTTGGTCCTTGGAGCTGTAGCCTTTGTAAAATGGTAATAAACTTAGTAATCTAGAGTGATCCATTAATTTGAAACTTCTAAGAACGAGTGTTGTCCACCCTCAGACTAAGCATGAAGTAAAATTTCGAGTTTAGAAAAGCCCCGCGTAGAAAATTTGTCGAAGGTCGCGCAGCGACCCGAGACAAATTTTCACGGGGCTTTTCTAAACTCGAAATTTTACTTCATGCGCCACGCGTATAAAACACTGATTTCAAGTGAAGTTAAAAATATACTATTAACGTTCGATATTTTTTATGGTTAAGTAACCAAATATGCATTCACAAATATTTGAATTATTCGAAAATTTAAATTTTTATATTCAAATATGAATAATTTTGTGAGTTAAATATTCATATTAGAATATTTAACTATTTGAATGAATCAAATTCGAATCCCAGCCTTAATAGCGATGATTCGAATTATTTAGGAGGATTTGAATCCGTGTATGAGGATTCGAATCCTTTTATAAGGATTCGATTCCTTTTATAAGGATTCGAATCCTTTTATAAGAATTCGAATCCTTTTATAAGGATTCGAATCCTTTTATAAGGATTCGAATCCTTTTATAAGGATTCGAATCCTTTTATAAGAATTCGAATCCTTTTATAAGGATTCGAATCCTTTTATAAGAATTCGAATCCTTTTATAAGGATTCGAATCATCTACGTCTGGATTCGAATACGAATCCTTTTAAAAAAATGTAACGAATCCGGATCACGAATCCGTTTTCACTAAAGTATTCGAATACCTCTTTTGAATCCTCTATGAATCCTGAATGATTCGAATACTGCCCAGCTCTGCTAAGACCCATAATTTGCTAACATATCACCCCTGAAGACAGGCATCCAACGATACATATTTTACCAATTGTGATGTATTTTAAACTAACGAGTGTCTTCCATTCCCGGACTAAGCATGAAGTAAAATTTCGAGTTTAGAAAAGCCCCGCGTAGAAAATTTGTCAAGGGTCGCGCAGCGACCCGAGACAAATTTTCACGGGGCTTTTCTAAACTCGAAATTTTACTTCATGCGCCACGCGTATAAACCACTGATTTACAGTAAAGGTAAAAATATATAACGCTTAGATGTGATGATGATCAATATTTACCGAGATGTAAACGTCAGATACGTTTTAAAAAATTCTATTGACCTAAAATTGTACACGTAGACACGATTCTCGACTTTATTTTACAAATGTCGTATTAATTTTAATTACATTTTAAATAATTTTATAAATATCAAATAAATCTTCCTAACAAAACCACCCCAAACCGGACAAAAGATAACGCCACGCGCCGGCTGAAAGCTACTGAAAATGGACTTCTTACTACCTGCTAATATCAGGTTGACATTGACACCCAAAAAATGCGGTTGGTGTTCATAATGGAGTGCTTGGTCTCTTTCCCCTTACCGTCTAACATTTTAGGAAAGAGATAGAAATCGGAAGATTTTAGACATTTCCGTGTCGTCGTCGCCGATAAAGTAAGCAGAGATCCGCATTTATTCTACGTTCGGCAAGAAGATCGATATTGAGCACACCCATTATAGCTGCATACTCTTCTGGTCTATGGGGCTGTCCTGATTTATACTCCATACATCTCAGAAATTTCTTCTGTACTTGCTCCAGCCGATAAGTAATAGCAGCAGTAAAAGGGGTCCAAATTGGCGAAGCATATTCCAGATTAGATCTGACCAGGGAACAATATAGTGTTCTTATGCAGTCGATACCCAAATCTTTACTAATTTTCCATACGTAGCCTCACATTCGCATGGATTTATTACAAAGATTTAAAGTGTGACTGTTAAAACTAAATTTTGAATCGAATGTGACACCCAAATCTTTTATTGTCGTGACTCTTACGAGGTCTGTGGAATTAATGTGAAATCATCTGAAGGTAGACATCGTAAAACATGTTTTTTACATTTAGATGTAATTTATTCACAACACACCAATCCGATAAATGACCGAGATCATTCTGTAAATTTTCACAGTCCCTTCGCGATTCGACTATTTTAAATAACTTAAGGTCATCTGCATACAAAGAGAAATTAGATTGTTTTATTACATCTTGCAAATCATTAATAAACAGAGTAAACAAAATTGGTCCACAATGTGAACCCTGTGGGACACCAGAGGTTACTTGTATTGGCATAGATTTAAAATTTTTAATTTTAACATATTGTACTCTGTTATTTACCAAAGATGATAACCAATTTAGAGTACTACTACAAAATCCAATAGAGTTTAATTTATATAAAAGAACATTAATATCAATTCTATCAAACGCCTTCATAAAGTCAGTATAAATCACATATACTAGAATCATGAACCCTATTTGTTTTAATTATTCCATTCAAGAAAATATGTTAATTCGTGAACGTATATTTAAAGATCTTGGTGTTGTGTTTGACAGTCGGTTATCGTTTTCTGAGCATATTTGTAATATTTCGTCTTCAGCATTTAGGATGCTTGGCTTCTTAATGCGCACATCTAAGTATTTTTATGATGTGGAGTTACTTAAGGATTTATGCTATGCGTTAGTCAGAAGTCGCTTGGAATATGCCTCCATAATCTTTTATCCCCATTACACTAATCAGTCACTAATGCTGGAACGAGTACAAAAAAGATTTTTAAAATTCTTACATTTCAAAATGACTGGTACATATCCTGATCACACTGTGGATTATACAACATTATTACAAACATATAATGTTGTATCACTATCTGATCGACGCGAGCTTTTCAGCGGCACATTTGTGTATAAGTTGGTTAATAACATTATTGATTCGCCACAGTTACTCGCAATGGTTAAATTCAACGTTCCACGCTTGTCATCACGTCAAGATATTACATTTAATACCCCTATAGTCAGAACTAACATATTATTAAAAGCGCCGATCTCTCATATATGTATAAATGGTAATAAACATTTCGACGACATTTTTTGTAATGTTAAGAGATCATAATCATAATCATTAATAATAATCATTTTCATGTTATCATTTTATCGTTAAGTGAGTTTATTTTTTTTATTATATGTTATATTTTCTTCTTTTTATTTTTTTTATTTCTCTTTATTTCTATATTTTACATTTTCTATATCTGTAATGTTATTACTGTAATTTTTGAATCTATTATATTATTTTGATTTTGTCCTGTATTGGGTTTTTCCGTTTGGGCAATAAAGGCTATTATTATTATTATTATTATTAAATAGTTTCGACTTGACAACGTGTTTCCATGGCATTCGATACAAATTGTTTATAATTTAATTAATTAGTAGTAGTCGACCTTCCGCTAGTAAAACCGTGTTGGTTGGTAGATATTATCTCTTTTGAAAACCACTAATTTATCAAGTAATTTAGGTAGGGTAGATTGAATGCAAATACCTCTATAGTTTTGCACAAGCTCCCTAGAGCCAGCTATAAAGTGGAATTACAAATCTTGATTTCCACTTTGATGGTACCATACCTAATTCAAGTGATTTTGAATATAAATTATGAATTGGACTACATAGGGAATAAATGCAACTTTGCGAAAAGTAGTTACATATCTCATCGGGGCCCGAAGTATGTGATGGTTTAAATCTAACAATAATAATATTACTTGACATACTTATTTACAAAAATAACTGAGACATTAACTATTTTATATTTAATTTTTACAAAAAAGAAATAGTTAGCCATGAAATAATGACTATAGTAAAACAATTGCGATTGATTGTAACAGTTAGTTTTATTGTTGTATTTTTTGTCAATTAATTTGTTATTAAAAGTAACTTTTTATTACAAATAGAAAGACTGTTATTCCTTACTTTACTTTTTATTTTTATGTTAGAGTTTTAGTTTGTTATTGATAATGAGCACCTTGTGTCTCGAAATGTACATCTAACATAAAAATAAAAAGTGAAGTAAGGAATAACAGTCTTTCTATTTGTGATTAATCACTTCACGTAAACTCGAAACAATACAGTTAACTTTTTATTTATGGGCATTTTTGCCTTCCAATTTCGATTTCTTCCTACACATAACCTTCAAATAAATTTATTTGACAAAAATTTTACAAACTCCTATATTACAAATAGACGCGGTTATTTTATTATTTTTTTGTGGCAAACTATTTTTTTGTTGTAAAAAAAGTAAAAGTTCAACTTTAAAACGGCTTTCCAAGTTGGGTTTTGCACAGGGGGCTTTACCTATTTAGTATATACTAAATATATAGTTTAAAAACATATTACAATACACAAAAACATAACTAAGTAATATAAATATAATATCCATGCAGTTCTTAAGTGAGGGCTATCGACCAAAAGTCTTTCTGCAGAAACATATCAATTATAAAGCATTAAATTACAAGATCAGTGGCAGTTCTTTTTTATTAACAATGAAACAAAAGTCGTTTTGGGTCGATGTGAAAATTAATTTCAAAATTGCTTATTATATTTGATCACATAATATATATATAACAATTTGAATCATTTAATGATAGAGTCAGTAATTAGAGAAATTCGTCTTCAACCACCATCAAAAACTCTTACAATTGTAGTTCATAATCCAATCATTGCTTTTAATTAGACCACCAATTACATTACCGCGTTTTTATAATTATTTTGTTTGACAAAACGAGCCGTTGTTCCACTTTAATTATTAAATAGGTCTAACAATTATAAAGCTTAAAATTACAGCAGCAGTAACATTATCAATAACAATAAAACGAAAGTCGTTTTGGGCCGATGTGAAAATTAATTGTAAAAGTCGATGTGAAAATTTATTTCAAAATTACTTTTTATATTTGATCACATAATATATAACAATTTGAATAATTGAAAGTGGCTGAGGCTACATACCTTGCATAAAATTATCTTACCCCTATATTACACCATTAATGACCGAAGTGAATTTCTACAATTGAAAGTTGAGGATGAGAGTTATCGGGAATCCATAGTGGCGGGAAAAAACGATTCCTTGTGCAATTAATGTAATTAGACAAATTAGACAAATTCAATACGTTATTTAACAATGCGAAAATGGGAAATACATTTATCTTGTGAGTCTGAACTTCCCTTATATCTAGAAGAGCGCTTACCAAAGTATACTCAATGACATTAGAAGCGTAACACCAAGAAGGAATGATTTTTTTGAATTCATATTTTAGCAACAGAGTGACTATATTCAAAGCATACATTGATAACAATTTCAACCTTGTGCCTTTTATATTTATTGTGAAAAGAAAAAATATTTCATTTTTTCTTGTTTGATAAAACTATTTATATGAGCTGTTTAGTACAGATGTTTTTAGTTTTCGTGTTTCCGTTGAGTGTGTTAAGCTTAAATAAAATGCCTCGAGTCCGAAGACGTCCACAATATCACCATTTGAGCGATTTTGACCGGGGTCGAGTTGTTGCTTATCGAGATGTCGGTATGTCCTATCGCGAAATTGCCCGCCGTATTGATTCCACTGCAGCAACTGTAATACGTGTGTATCAGGTATGGACAGAAGAAGGTAGAGGAGCAAGAAGAAGACCAATTGGTCAACCAAGGCGTACCACAGAACGTCAAGATCGGCGCTTAAGACAAATAGCCCTGCGAGACCGTTTCGCTACTACGCGTCAAATCGGTGATCAATGGATTGGAGAAGAAGGTAGGCCCGTTAGTATGCGAACCTTATATCGCCGCATTCAATCCTTTGGGCTTCTTTCGTACCGTCCAAGATTGGTGCTTCCTTTAACAGCGAGACACTGTCGCCAAAGGTTGGACTGGTGCAGAGAACGGCAGCATTGGGAGGCAGAATGGAACGATGTCGTATTCAGCGATGAATCACGATTTTGTCTAGGCACGCATGATGGCCGTAGAAGGGTATGACGCTACCGTGGAGAACGACCTGATCTTAGGTTTGCTATTGAGAGGCATGTACACAGGACTGCTGGAGTAATGGTTTGGGGGGCTGTTGCTTATGGTAGTCGATCACTTCTTGTATTCATCCGAGGCAGTATGACAGCTGCGCGTTATGTTGAAGACGTCATACGACCGACTTTGTTGCCTTATTTAGATGGCCGCCCAGACGTACTTTTTCAACAAGATAACGCACGTCCCCATATTGCTCGTCGAACTATGAACTTTCTTAATGAAGCTGGTGTTAATGTTTTGGCGTGGCCGCCCCGTTCGCCGGATTTAAATCACATTAAACATGTGTGGGATATCATGGGAAGAAGAATATTCTCTTTGCACCATCCTCCACAGACTCTAGCACAGTTGATCGATGAAATTCAAGTTGCTTGGAACGAGATGCCTCAAGAAGACATCGACCATCTCATTTTGTCGATGCCCAGACGTCTACAGGAGTGTATACAGCAAAGGGGTCGCCAAACACATTATTAATTTTTTTTAGATTGTTTTTTAATAAAATTTCTTGAAAATGTAATCATTTTATTCTTGATGTAAGACTACCATACTGGCAAAAAATCAAGTTAAAATAATAACTCCTTCTGGGTGTTACGCTTCTAATGTCATTGAGTATATTTTATGTGGCGGACCGGTATTTTTCGTCCCCATTTAGTTGTAAAATTGTGTGTTCAAATAAAGACAAATAATATTCAAATAACTGACTATTTATGTAAACTTGACCTTTTTATATACTTCAAAAAATGTAATGCGACACATGTTCCTGCTTATGAAGTAACATATTGTTAAATTTTGCGACGAACCGGCAGACTATAATGTTCTTGTATGTACAGGTGTACAGGGTGTCCCGTTGATGTGGGGAAATGGCTTAATGGCATAGATTCCTGGGATCAAAATATAATGATTTAACACAACTTATCTATATCTAAAAGTTTACGGCTACGCCGGAATTAGTGTTCAAAGTTAAAAAAAATATTATTAATTTTGTTTAGAACAATTGAACGCTATATTTGATCCGACTAAAATTTATTATGGTTGATTATCATAATATAACATCTAATTTCAGTTATTATGGTCATTATTAATTGACAAGAAGTATAAAAAAAGTACATAAAAACCAAAATATGTTTTTATTGGCGCACCTTATAAAAATTAAAAAAATACTACTTAAAAATTAGTTCATTTGAAGCTTTTTGTCTCCTAATAATGTTTGATATCTTGTACGGTTTTGCCGCAAAAAAATAATATGCAAATACATAATTTTTATTATATAGTAAAAACAAAATCTAGTTTCCGGATGATTGAAAATACATGTTTTTTCTTTGTCGCCGTCGTTGTTTAAATAACGTCAACTGCGTATATAATTAATTAAGGAGTGTCTTTTAAGAATTAATTGTTATCTTCAATATGGTTTATGATTATTCATATTCGGAGCAAACAGATACGCTGCTTGTATTAGGATTTCGCCAAGAAAATTGTTTGAAAAGTGTTAGATTGTATCAGAGCTGGGCAGGTTTCGAATCATTCAGGATTCGAATCCTGGATTCGAATCCTTTTAGAGGATTCAAAAGAGGCATTCGAATACTGGATTCGTGATCCGGATTCGTTACACTTTATTAAAAGGATTAGTATTCGAATCCAAATGCAGGTGATTCGAATCCTCATAAAAGAATTCGATTCCTCATAAAAGGATTCGAATCCTCATAAAAGGATTCGAATCCTCATAAAATTATTCGAATCCTCATAAGAGGATTCGAATATTTATAAAAGGATTCGAATACTTACAAAAGGATTCGAATATTTACAAAAGGATTCGAATCGTCAAAAATAATTCAAATTAATCGTGAGAATTAACATGAAAAATTTGTTTTGTATGTTTTTAAATTTCTCGTTAAATCACTGTTTTATACGCGTGGCGCATAAAGTATAATTTCGAGTTTAGAAAAGCCCCGTGAAAATTTGTCTCGGGTCGCTGCGCGACCATCGACAAATTTTCCATGCGGGGCTTTTCTAAACTCGAAATTTTACTTCATGCTTAGTCTGGGAGTGGACGACACTCGTTTGTAAGTGATAAAATCAAGTACATTAATGATTTGTGTCAAATTTGACATTTTGATAAATTTTGATGATTTTTGTCAGATTTGAGATTTTTAATTGTTTTTCGGTAATTTCGCCAAATATAACATTTTGATGAATTTCGATGATTTCTGTCAACTTTGACAATTTGATAAATTTCAATAATTTCCGTCAAATTTGATATTTTAAATTGTATTTTAAATAATTCTCTCAAATATGATATTTTTAATGTTCGACGTACTCAATCGTATTCTGACAATTTTCGCACAAATTAATATTTTTGACGTTAGCAATCCTACCATATTTTGACAATTTTCACAAGGATTGACATTTATGACGTTTCGAATTATATTTTGACCATTTTCATACAAATTGACATTCCCAATCAAATGTCTACACTTAACATCTCAATTTATAACATTTTTATAAGATTTTCAACAAATCGATATTTTCATAAAATTATCATCATTTCGAGATTTCCGTCGATTCATCAAATTTTCATTAGATTTTGCAATATTTCCTCAATTTTCCTCAATTTATCGAATGTTGATGAAATTCTCAATATTTCGAGATTTATGAAAATGTTTATTAGATTTTCAACATATCTTGATTTTCGACATTTTGTCATTTTTATCGATTTATAAAATTTTGATGAAATTTTCGATATTTCGAGATTTTCTCCTCAAATTATATAAAATGTTTATATGTAAGATTTTCAATATTTTCATTCAGATTTGTAACGATTTTTAAAAACTATTGAATCATTGTTTGAACATACAAATTTGAAATTTTTTTCTTCTTCAAGACATATTTAATCATTTTTGACATTGAATGACATTTTTGATATTTTTTACCTTTTGGGATGACATTTTTGACAATAGATTATATTCTTGATATTAGACTACGTTTGTTGACATTAGATGACATGTTTCAGATTAGATGTTACTTTTGATACACAATGAATTTTTTTACTTTTTTACCATTTCTGATGTTGACATTAAATGACGTGTTTGACATTAGATAGCAGTTTTGACATTTTATATTTTTTTACTTTTTTGACATTAGACGACAATTTTGACATTTGATATTTTTGATATTACATATTTACTTGTTTTACATTAGATGACAATTTTTATATTATTAGATAGCTTTTCTGACATTATTACTGATTTTGACAGAAATTTTCGTTTTTGTAAGAACGTTTTTGTCAAACTGTCACGTACTGACGTTTTTGATATTTTTTATATTTACGAGATGACATTTTGGTCATTTTGATGTTTTTGCCAATTTTAAATAATTTTGACATATTTTGATAACTTTTAAAACTGAAAACAGTTTTAATATATTTGTAACTTTACTTGAAATCAGTGTTTAATACGCGTGGCGTATGAAGTAAAATTTCGAGTTTAGAAAAGCCCCGTGAAAATTTGTCTCGGGTCGCTGCGCGACCCTCGACAAATTTTCTACGCGGGGCTTTTCTAAACTCGAAATTTTACTTCATGCTTAGTCTGAGAGTGGAAGACACTCGTTCGTAAATTTTCGAATTATCATAAAGATGTGTTTTTATTCTCAAAAAAATCTTTCTCGGTTTATTGAACAAAAACAAAAGAGCTGAGGTGAAAAGTGTTTAGGTAAAAGTGGTTTATTTTTTCGTTGGCTACAACTTTTTGTTTAAAACATTTTTTGATTTAGACGTTGAAAGCCATAATCGGTGAGTTGTTGATCTCCACTAGATTTTTTAGTTTCTAATTCAAAAACAAAAGAGCTGAGGTGAAAAGTGTTTAGGTAAAAGAGGTTAATTTTTTCGTTGGCTACAACTTTTGTTTCAAACATTTTTTGACTTAGACGTCAAAAACCATAGTGAAATTCGTTTAATAAAAAACCATCTAATGATTTCTGGTGATTTTTAACACATGACTTTTAGATATTTGATGGTATTATAACGGCGGTCATAGGTGTATTTGGTTGCAGTTATAAGTGCATTTGATTCCGTCGTTATACTATGAATCTTACCACAGGAAAACACAAGAAATGCAGGTACTTGGGGAGTTTTATTTATACTTAACTATGTCACGTACAAAAACGAACGTTAGCACGCGTTATTCTCTAAAATTATATTTATTATTTTTTGTGTCCACGGCAACCTTCCTATCTCTCCCCGCCGTCCGGATTATTCTTGTTCAGGCGACACCACAGTATAATTAATATTAAATTACTGAAATAAGTATTTATTTTTTAATATATTCGTAAATATACGGTAAACAATGTAAAATATTTATTTAATTAAAATATTTAGGAAATAACAATACAATAAATTTTATATTATTATTGTTATTATTATTATACACGGTGTCCGTATTTCAACAGAATGTATGGGGATCTCGGTTATTTAAAGAGATAGAGAGTCGGTTAAATTGGGGCAAAGTTGCGTAACTTAGGGCCCAATAATAATCCAAAAACAAGTTTGAAATATCGTTATTCGGTAATGAGATATTGTCACAAAACGTATTTTCTTAAAATTAGTTTTTATTTTTTTATTCAAAAACTATTGAATCCAGACATTTACAACATTGACATTATAGGCACTTTTTAACGATAAATCTAGTAACATATTTTATTTTAAGATAACTATAACATTTACCTAGGGACCATAGCTAACTTTTGTTTTTCTTATGGGCGCCATTTTAAATTTTCATATTTTTTGGAAGAATATTTTTTACTGAATTCAATGAAGTATCACACTTATAGTTTATTGTACATTTTATATGTAAAATTTTAATCTTTTGGTTTTTCAAAGAGTGCCTTAGAAACAGTTGAGTAACTCACTTATTTGGCAACTCCTAGGACCCATAATTTGCTTACATATCGCCCCTGAAGACGGGCGTCCGACGATACATACTTTAACAGTTGTCACATATTTTAGAGTAACGAGTGTCTTCCACTCGCAGACTAAGCATGAAGTAAAATTTCGAGTTTAGAAAAGCCCCGCGTAGAAAATTTGTCGAGGGTCGCGCAGCGACCCGAGACAAATTTTCACGGGGCTTTTCTAAACCCGAAATTTTACTTCATGCGCCACGCGTATAAACCACTGATTTGAAGTGTAGTTCAAAAACACACAAATACATCTTTAATCAGAGTAACACAGATATTTAGTCTGTTATCAACGATGTTCAGTGTTAATAATAAATAATTAGGTTTTGAATATTTTTGTTAAAACAACTGATAACGATATTTATATGTTAATGGCTGTAAAAAAATAATAAAATCAAATTTATTCTCAAACGATTTGTATTCGTGATTCGAAAAAAACAGGATTCGAATCTTTGATTCAAATCAATTTATGTTTTACGAATCCTTTATTCGAGTATTCGTGATTCGAATCATATTAGGTGATTCGGATTCGTGATTCGAATCCTTTTAACGAGGATTCGTCCCAGCTCTGGATTGTATAAGGAAAGATTTCCTACCAATCGTCACGTGCCAAATCACAAAACATTTTCAAGAATTGAAAGACGTCTTCGGAAAACAGAAAGTTTTACGTCTGTAAAATAACTCAAGCGTAGGAAGATATTTTAAACTTTGTGACGGATAATCCTAAACATATAATTAATAACAATCATACTTTTGGTGAGAATGTACTGTCAAATATACATTTCGCCGAAAAGTAAGATGGACCTCTTGGAGTCTTTGGAAATTCACAACGCCCGCGGTAATTCCTAAATCCCCGTCCCCATTCTCTGTTATACAAACAAAGTTAAAATCGTGTTTCAATTATACATATGTGAGTAATGATGTATAATAAAGTAGAAGCCTCTACCGTTAACAGTTTAATAATATACAGTGTTTAAAATTTCACGCCATATTTGGTCAACTTTAAACCATCAAGTCTCGTTTTGAAAAAATATAATACCTTGGATATTTTTACATATTCTTACGCAGAATTCAATTCTGCATTAATCTATACGAGCATTCCCTATAAATATCTTCTTTCGGTCTTAAAAAAAGGATCGGTATAGAAAATCCTAGTATAGATAAATGCAGAATTGAATTTAGGCGTTCCATTTAAAAAGATCTAGATTTATTAGTTTAAAGTTGACCAAATGTGGTATGAAATTTTAGCCACTGTATATTATTTCTTGAAAAATAATTCACACGGGGTACCTTTGGGTATTGACTTTTTATAGCCAACATTACATCCCTTCGATTTTCTTTTGTTAGGAGATTCGATTTTTAAAGTAAATCATAAAGAGCACAAAATATATTTAAAATGTCAAATATCTCAAAAACCGTAAAATGTGGAAGATATATTATTTAAATATTTTTTAACAAAATTTTATGTAAAATCCAAATTAGAAATAAAAAATATAGAATTCCAATTAAAATAAGGAAGTTGGTATTGACTTCCAGTATAACCGGAAGTCGAATAATCTTGAAAATATTGTCATTAAAAAGAACACACCCGATTACACTAATGCTGAAAATCTCATTACAATACATCAGTGAAAAGTCTATATACTTTTAATGTGCGGTTTCAGTGGGACTCCCTGTTAAGGTCGGAAATTTACATGTTATTTGGCCATAAGAACGAACAACGATTAATCTTCCACAATAAAGAAAATAGAGCATTGAAACATATACATATTGTACATTGAATCTTTGCGAATAAATTGAAAGTAAATACAATACTGTTTATCACTTTGTTTGTATAACAATTGGTTTATTTGGTGACTATAGTTTCGATACTACACGTATCATTATCAAACCGTTAGTAACAAAAAACTACAAAGGAACATTATTTATATTTGCAAATTTTCTAATAACAGCGTTAAAGAGGGGGGTGTATTTAAGGTCAAGCTGGTCGTTAATTACGGGAATTTCCCGATTAGCGCGGGCTCTGTGAATCTCTAAAGACTCCAGGAGGTCCATCTTTCTACCCTTCTCGGCAAAGTGAATAACTGAAAGTACATCCTCGTCAAAAGAATGGTTATTTTCAATCAAATGTTTGGCGAAAGATGACTTATCAATTAATCTATGCCGAAAAGAGTAAAGATGCTCACTGAGTTTGGTCTTAAAATTTCGACCAGATTGACCTATATACACTCCCTTACAATCATTACAGGTTAATTTATATATTCTTTTGTAAATGGTTTCATCGCTATATTTAATTTGTGTTTTGCTAAAATATTTTTAATTTTGTGAGTTATATTTCCAAAGTAAGGGAACGATATGTTGCATGTGTTTTAGGTTTGATTCCGGCATATATGTATTTTCTAATAAGTTTAATTTTGTATTGATTAACTATTTTATCCACTATTGACGTAGTATAGCCATTTGAAACGGCTATACTTTTAATAATATCTATTTCTTTTTTAAAAGAGGTTTTTGACAACGGAACAATAAAAGCTCGGTTTACCATGGAGTTAAAGGCAGCTAGTTTATGTTTATAGGGACGGTTGGAACAGATAGAAATTACACGGTCTGTAAAAGTAGGTTTTCTATAAATATCAAAAGTTAGTGATTCATTAGTACGTGTTAGTGAGAGGTCTAAAAATTTTATGTTATTGTTAGTTTCTGTTTCTACTGTAAATACTATATTTGGATGTAATGAGTTAATATAATCTAAAAATTGTGTTAATTGTCTATTAGTACCTACGAAAGAAGCTATGATGTCATCGACGTATCTATACCACACTTTAATATGTTTCTTGCCTAGCTGTGAATTTAAAATTGAATTGGTAAGGTTGCACATGAATATCTCGGCTAGCAACGGGCTCAATGGTGAATCCATTGCTAACCCTTCTGTCTGCTTATAATATTTATTATCGAAAGAAAAGTAATTGTTATCTAATATGATTTCTAAAATATTAATAAATTCTATTTGAACTGATATATTTACATTACAATTATCAAATGATTTTTTAATTAACTGTATACAATCTTTAGGTGGAATCTTCGCAAACATATTAGATACGTCGAATGAAACAAGTTTGTGGTTAGTTGGGAATTGTATTGTTGTTAATTTTTCAGTTAATTCTTTAGAATGTTTAATTGAATTAGGGTCTCTAAAATCGGTTAGTTCTCTGTATAAGGAATTTAGGTGGCAAGCTATTTTATGAGAGGGGGAATTTATTATTAAATTATTATTATTATTAAATTCCCCCTCTCATAAAATAGCTTGCCACCTAAATTCCTTATACAGAGAACTAGCCGATTTTAGAGACCCTAATTCAATTAAAAACTCTAAAGAATTAACTGAAAAACTAACAACAATACAATTCCCAACTAACCACAAACTTGTTTCATTCGACGTATCTAATATGTTTGCGAACATTCCACCTAAAGATTGTATACAGTTAATTAAAAAAATCATTTGATAATTGTAATGTAAATATATCAGTTCAAATAGAATTTATTAATATTTTAGAAATCATATTAGATAACAATTACTTTTCTTTCGATAATAAATATTATAAGCAGACAGAAGGGTTAGCATTGGGTTCACCATTGAGCCCGTTGTTAGCCGAGATATTCATGTGCAACCTTACCAATTCAATTCTAAATTCACAGCTAGGCAAGAAACATATTAAATTGTGGTATAGATACGTCGATGACATCATAGCTTCTTTCGTAGGTACTAATAGACAATTAACATAATTTTTAGATTATATTAACTCATTACATCCAAATATAGTATTTACAGTAGAAACAGAAACTAACAATAACATAAAATGTTTAGACCTCTCAATAACACGTACTAATGAATCACTAACTTTTGATATTTATAGAAAACCTACTTTCACAGACCGTGTAATTCCTAACTGTTCCAACCATCCCTATAAACATAAACTAGCTGCCTTTAACTCCATGGTAAACCGAGCTTTTATTGTTCCGTTGTCAGAAACCTCTTTTAAAAAAGAAATATATATTATTAAAAGTATAGCCGTGTCAAATGGCTATACTACGTCAATAGTGGATAAAATAGTTAATCAATACAAAATTAAACTTATTAGAAAATACATATATGCCGGAATCGAACCTAAAACACATGCAACATATCGTTCCCTTACTTACTTTGGAAATATAACTCACAAAATTAAAAATATTTTAGCAAAACACAAATTAAATATAGCGATGAAACCATTTACAAAAATTAAAAATCATATTTTTAACCATAAGACTCAGATACCAAGTATTTACAAATCAGGAATATATAAATTAACCTGTAATGATTGTAAGGGAGTGTATATAGGTCAATCTGGTAGTAGTTTTAAGACCAGACTCAGTGAGCATCTTTACTCTTTTCGGCATAGATTAATTGATAAGTCATCTTTCGCCAAACATTTGATTGAAAATAACCATTCTTTTGGCGAGGATGTACTTTCAGTTATTCACTTTGCCGAGAAGGGTAGAAAGATGGACCTCCTGGAGTCTTTGGAGATTCACAGAGCCCGCGCTAATCGGGAAATTCCCGTAATTAACGACCAGCTTGACCTTAAATACACCCCCCTCTTTAACGCTGTTATTAGAAAATTTGCAAATATAAATAATGTTCCTTTGTAGTTTTTTGTTACTAACGGTTTGATAATGATACGTGTAGTATCGAAACTATAGTCACCAAATAAACCAATTGTTATACAAACAAAGTGATAAACAGTGTTTTATTTATGTTCAACAATGTATAACGAAGTAGAAGCCTCTATAGTCAGTGAAATTGACAGTATTTCTTTAAAAAAAAAAATGTTTCTTAAATTAAATATAAATTTAATAATAGAACACTGTCAAATGATCACATAAATCCGTGTCTTACTTTCATAGGAAACATTATATTTTCTTCATATTGCTTTAATTTATTAAAGTAATTATTATAAACATGTTGTATTAAATGGATTTATCTAAAATAAATGATAAATAAAATTAATCGTTGCTTAGAAATCTCCATAAAAGCAATGTAAATTTTGATTATACTTTCAATAAATAGGGGGCAGCATCGTGCCTTTTTAGTAATATTTTAAAAATATATTGTGATTTCTAAAAACATTTGAAAAGAAATTAGGTTTGATATGTAGAATTCGTGTACGAAATTTGTCGCAACACGGGATCCGACCTTGAGTTGAGAATGTATTTTTTTCTGACGCAGACCGTTTATTCATTCATTATGTTATTGATACACAACAAAGAAAGACATTATTAAAATATTTGCCAATACATTTTGTAAATATAATTGCATTTCCGGATTCATGTTTTGAATAGGAATGTGGAATTCCAGTAAATGTTGATTCAAGTGCTGAGTCGAAAAAAATCCTTTTACATTTATAATTTACCAAATTGAATGTGCGGCACTCGGCGATTTGATCACCGAGGCACCGAGTCAGCGTAGGGTTTTTTTAGGTCCCGCGTTTGAATTGTATTATTGTAATTTCCTTTTTTTGTACTGCGCGCGGCGGTTTAGACTACTTAGCTTTGAGTGTCGCCTACTCAGCTTGGAGTGTCTCCAGTACCGATGCAATTTGTCATCGGTGAGAATCGCACTAAAATGACGCAATTTTGGGAAGAATTTACCAAACCGTATAGAGTAAAATGACGTCACTTCTCACCGATAACAAATTGCATCGTTACTGTGAATACAGGCCCTGGTCTCGTGTTCCCGTCTATTCTTTTCGTGTGGTTCGTTGCAATAAATCAAAATGTGTAACGGGCAGCAATTTTCTTTACGCTGTCAACCGCTAAACTTTAAGTCTAAGCAGTTTCAAATAACTGGAATTTATATTTTATGTTGTCAGAAATTACCTGTTTGTTTACAATATTTTAGATAATATTATGGAATATCAAATTCTTTTTTTAACCTCACTTAAATTTCACTTACCTCGCAGTAAACGGTTTTGTTTTCTAATATTTTAGAAATGTGTAAAAATTTCAGTTTCAGTTTGTATCTCTGTTCAGGAGTAAATAACTTTATTCAATTTGTATTTTTTATGATAGCATTGTGTGATTCTTGGGGAAGTCATCTCGAGAGGCACTTGTTAGAAATATGAGCAATAAATAAACCCTAATTCTGCATTCCGACTGCCAACGCTTCCTTTCTGAACATGGGCTAAATACCGCACCCCCACCTATTTTTAGATTCTAATTTTTTTTTGTATATTTTTCTCACTTACATTTTTGTCAAACATGTCAATCTACAACAAGTTAGTCTTACAAAGACTATATCAAACACTCATTGAAACAACTACTTCCCGGGCTAATACCCCGACGGATATTGAATTATACAACAAGTGTTTGCTGTTACATACAGTAATCTACTGCAAATGTAACAATTTGGGTCAAATTATTCAGGCCATCTATGTTGTATGTTGTTGTATAATTCAATATCCGTCGGGGCATTAGCCCGGGAAGTAGTTGTTTCAATGAGTGTTTGATATAGCCTTTGTGAGACTAACTTGTTGTAGATTGCGAAAATAATCGCACTTCTAATGTTTGAAGTATTCTGCAACCAAGAATTGGCAATTTCATTTATACTTATGTTTGAACGGTAACGTGACCGCCAGTCTAAGGTGTCAAATTGCTTAGAGGGATTGGCAAAGCTATATTGACGAGAGATAAATCTCGAAACGCGTCTATAGATGGCCTGAATAATTTGACCCAAATTGTTACATTTGCAGTAGGTTACTGTATGTAACAGCAAACACTTGTTGTATAATTCAATATCCGTCGGGGTATTAGCCCGGGAAGTAGTTTTTTCAATGAGTGTTTGATATAGTCTTTGTAAGACTATATCAAGCACTCATTGAAAACTTGTTGTAGATTGCGAAAAGAATCGCACTTTTAATGTTTGAAGTATTCAAACATTTTTGTCACCATACTAGAAACACACGTCTGCAATATTCATACTTTTTATACTTATTCTTTGGAATTGTAATACATCATTATCTTTTCGGTGTTTTTAAACAGAACGTTTTTTTCGAAAGTGATATTTTATTTAAACGCGATTTTCAAAACTACCAGTTGTGCCTCAAAACCAGGAGACAGCACACAACTGGATAAAACAATCTCCATTATTGAACTAAAATGAGCAGAATAAATTTAGAATCCTTTATTTGCTTATTAGCGGTTATTTGTTTACTTTGGTTAATTTTATTATATTTTTTTTTCTCAGTTTTTGTAATTTTTATGTTTGTTGATTTTTGCGAATTTATTCAAACTTCAATTTTTTTTAGATGTATATTTTAAAAGTATTATTATTTGTATCGTTTTGTTTTCGTTAAAATTTACAATTTTTAATGTTTTTGATGAATTGCAAAATTTTCAGGGTTTTGTCAATTTTGGTTATTTTCGACATTTTAGAAGATTTTAAAATGTTTATTTAAAATAATAATAATAATAATCATAATTATTGGGCCCCATGAGCTTAAAAGATGGTAGTTCATTTTCGAAGTTTCGAGAATTTTTAATGAATTTGCAACATTTTAGTTTACCATTAACGCGTTTCCAAGATTTCTTTTAATTTTTAAAATTCCAGAATTGTTTAAATTTTTCTTAATTTTAAAAATGTTGATCAATTTCGTCAAATTCCAATATTTTCGTTAATTTATAAAACTCTGACGGTTTTTGTGAATTTCGTAATTTTTTTAAATGTTGATGCTCATCATGAATTCTTGAGATTTTCGTCATATTTTAAAAAGTTAGCAATTTTCGTGAATTTCCAGACTTCCGTTAATTTTCATGAATTTCTACGATTTTAGTTGATTTTCATAATCTCATTTTTCGGGAATTTTCAACGTTTTAGTCAACTTTAATAACCAAAATGCTTTTCGTAAATTTCCAAGATTTCCGTGAATTTTCAAAAATGTTACGGTTTGCGGAAATCCAAAGATTTTCGATTAATTTCAAAATCTAGACTTGAATACTTCCAGATTTTCATACATTTATTTTGAATTTTTAATAAATTTTAAAATGTATCATAAATTTTTCAGAATTGGATAATTAATTTAGGCGTTATATTAATCGTTAACGATTAATAAACGTTTTGAAGAAAGGCCTCATATTTTTTGTCAAATAAATTTCTTTGAAAATTTCAAAATCGGCATTCATGTTTTCTTTTAATTTACGAAAATCTAGGAAATACACGAGAGGCGTCAACATTTATTTTGAATTTATAATAAATTTTAAAATGTATCATAAATTTTTCAGCATTGGATAATTAATTTAGGCGTTATATTAATCGTTAACGATTAATAAACGTTTTGAAGAAGGGCCTCATATTTTTTGTCAAATAAATTTATTTGAAAATTTCAAAATCGAAATTAAAAGAAAACATGAATCTTTTAATTTACGAAAATCTAGGAAATACACGAGAGGCATCAAAGTTTTAAAAAGTAACGGCAGGAGCCAAGAATTTCAAAATCAGCAATAATTTAAAAAAATGCATGATTTTTGTCAAAATTTTAAAAATTGTTATAAATCTTGAAAATTACAAAAAATCTTAGAAATTCACGAAAATTGACAAGATTTTAGAAACTGAACAAAAACTTGAAAACTCTTTAAAGATTTTGTAAATTAATGAAATTATTGTAAAAAGCTAGTGATTATTTTTTACTGAATGTTTTCCACTCCCAGACTAAGCATGAAGTAAAATTTCGAGTTGAGAAAAGCCCTAAGAATTTGGATTTCCAAATCCAAATTCAGCTTTTCTCAACTCGAAATTTTACTTCATGCGCCACGCACATAAAAATACTGATTAATTGTTAAGTTTAAAATATTTAAAACTTTTTTTTATTATAGATTATCACTTTTCACATACTTCAAATTGTTGTCAAATTTCAATATTTCTTGACATTTCATCACTTTTTGACATTGTGTTAGCATTTGATCAAATTTAAACATTTCATTGATTTTCGACAGTTTTCGATTTTTTCAAAATTCTGGCAAATTTAAACAGATTTACCATGACATTTCATCACTTTTCCATGGTTTTCGCACCGCAGCATGGAGTAAAATTTCGAGTTTAGAAAAGCCCCGTGAATATTTTCTGGGCTTTTCTAAACTCGAAATTTTACTTCATGCGCCACAAAGAAAATTTCACAATATTTTAGTGTTTAATACGCGTGGCGCATGAAGTAAAATTTAGGCTTTTCTAAACTCGAAATTTTACTTCATGCTTAGTCTGGCAGTGAAAAACACTCGTTTGAAGCTTCAAATTGAACTCTTAAAAAAAAAAAACAACGAATATCTAGAGATTTACAACACATAGGCGGAATTTGAAATAGGTATACTTTAAAGAAAATATCCCTTGGAAAAAATCAAATTCATGTATAATTCAGGTATTAGACAGTTTATTTCTTTTTTTCTTTTTTTTTTAAATTTAATTCTATGTAATTAGTTAATTAACATCAATGAGGGCCAATCAGCAACACAAAAAACAAAATTATTATACTATTATATTCTATCATCTCTAATTAACAAGGAAAATGTTCATTTTGTGTGGCAACTAAATATTGGGACAGTATAAAATAACTGTTAAAAATGAAACAAAATAAGACAAGTAAGCTGTGAAAACAATGCAGAACGAAACGTCAGATTACTTGGTAGTTGCTTTCTTATCGTATCGGGTGAATCGCTGCTTTTATTGAACAAAATGGTGCGTGGTATCTCTACAAGTTCCAAAATTCGTGAGTTAGTGATTAAAAATTATTGCCGAAATACAACGATACGTGAAATGGCGGATGGACTTAATATTCCTAAAACAAAAGTGTGGAATATAATTAAGCATTATGGAGAAACCGGAAATATCCTAGACAAAAAAGGCAAAAGTTCGGGTCGTCCAACATTAGGCAAAGGAAAAACCACTGTTGACGGAAAAACAAAAGAAAGCCAGACTCACATGGGCAAAATCTAAATTATCTTGGTCAGCTACAGACTGGTCCAGAGTAATTTTTAGTGACAAATCAAAATTCGACGTATGTGTTGGTGATTACCGCAAACGCGTGATTCGCTCAAAACATGAGGCATTTCACAAGGATTGCCTAAAACGTACCGTAAAATTTCCTAAAGGAGTGATGATTTGGGGCTGCATGACAGCTTCAGGACTAGGATGTTTTGAATTTATTGATGGTACCGTGAATGCTGCGAAATATCAACAAATACTGCAAAACAGTTTGCTACCAAGTATCGTCAAGTTAAATGTTGACGAAAATTACATTTTTCAACAGGATGGGGCGGCCTGTCATACGGCCAAAACCACAAAAAAGTGGTTTGGCGACCACAACGTAAATGTTCTTTCTTGGCCTTCCAGTAGTCCTGACCTTAATGTCATTGAAACAGTATGGCATAAAATGAAACAAACATTGAGGAACAACCCACAACGGACATTACCTGAACTTAGAGACAAGATAGAGCATATTTGGAATTAAATTTCTCCTGAAACGTCCAGATCCTTAGTTGAGTCAATGCCTAGCCGAATTCGAGCTGTCATAAAATATAAGGGCGATGTTACTCCTTTTTAGAAATAAAATTCGTGCAATGTCCCATTATTTAGTTGACAAACAAAATTAACATTTTTCTTTTAAATTAGAGGTGATTGAATAATTAATTTGTTTTTTGTGTTGTTGATTGTCCATAACTGTTGCTAATTAACTAATTACATAGTATTAAATTAAAAAAATACTAGAAAACTTAAATAAACTGTCCAATACCTAAATTTTATATGAATTTGATTTTGTCCCAATATATAGTTGTTAGGGCTCGTATATATATATATATATATATATATATTTATAATAATTGTAATTCATAATTATATAATAAAAATAAGTATTAGAAATGAGACAAGCAAAAACAGTTAAAAGTTTTTCGATTGAAATTAAAATCGTGAATATTTATTTATCCAGTTCACTTGTTTACTGAAATTTAATATACCCATTCATTCGCCCGGCGCTATCTAAACAAACAAACAAGGCGCTCCGCCTTTTATTATTCGTTGTGATAAAATTCGGCAGGCACTATGAACCAATACATAGTCAAAACTACTTTTAGCAATTTTGCAATCTCTGCGCCATCTCGTACCCCAGAAACACACTACCAGCAAAAATTGGCCCTCTTAATGAAACACATTGAACATGTGTTTTATATACAGGGAGAGTTTTTTTTTATGTTCCTTATGGGAATCTAGAAAAGTATAAAAGATAGAGAAACGGTTAAATAGGCAGAGTAGTGCAGTTTTACGAGCTGAATAATTTTGCAAAATTTGCAAAAAAGTCAAAGGTAACTAAATATTTTGGAAAATGTGAAATTTTTCGATTCAAATCAATTTTTCTCAGTTATTTCACACTAATTAATAAAATGTTTTCAGATTTTTCTATCGACATTAGTTTTCAAAATATAACACAAACTTGGATTTTTCTTAAATGGACACCATATTTGGCTATAACATCATTAGAAAGGGATTTTTTTATCTTTAATCAAATATATCTCTTCACATATTTATTTTTAAAAATAACTAAATTATTAACTATTTTCTATTATATATACAAGAAAAATAGCTAGCCATGAAAAAATGACTACTAAAACAATTGCGATTGTTTGTAACAGTTAATTTCATTGTTGTATTTTTGTCAATTGATTTAGTGTTAAAAACAACTGTTTTTTATGAAAAATGTTTCCTACCAATTTCCATTTCTTCCTACAAGCCGCAATTGTTTTATAAATGTCATTTTTTTATGGCCAACTATCATTTTGTTTTAAGAATAATTGAAAATTGTCAATAACTTACTTATTTTTATAAATATATAGTAAAGTAATATATCGGTTTAAAGAAAAAAAATCCTCTTTTAATCATGACATAGTCAACTATGGTTTTCATTAAAAAAAAAAAATAAGTGTGAGTTATATCTCGAAAACGAATGTTGATGGAAAAAATCTGATAACATTTTATAATTCAGTGTTAAATTATCTAAAACTTTGCCATTTAAAGTTTTTTCTATCTCTTTTAATAACTGAGAAAAATCGATTTGAAAAAATCGACACTTTTAACATATTTCAAAGTTTTTAGTTACCCTTAACTTTTTTAAAAATTTTGCAAACGTATTTTTATTCAGCTCATAAAACTGCACTACTTTGCCTATTTAACCGGTTCTCTATCTCTAATAGCTTCTGAGATCCCTATAGAGAACAAGAAAAAAAAACTCACCCTGTATAAGGACCTCAATGTTAACTTTAAGTACTTGGTTTGATAATGGGTCGCTGACGAGTCGAAACTAGTCACCGTAAAATAAAAAAGTGAATATAAAAAGTAATTAGTGTTACTTATTTAAATAGCTAAAATGTATCACAAAGTAACCGCCTCTAGCACAATATGTTTAAACATTTTTTTTTAAATATTACATCTATTTCAAAATATAACTTTCTTTCACAATCTAATTCGTGATTAGAGATAATGATCCACTGATGATACATTTTACAAAATATTTACGTTTTTTTTTATAATTAGAATATGCATTTTTAGGTAATGAGTAATTGACTTAATGACATAATTTAACGCTATTTTCATGCAAAAGAGTAGCCGATTAGTTTAAACACTGAACACATAGATAGACACGACACGGCTCCGTTATATCTCGATAATATCAAGCATATAATGAAAGTATGCAAATTGAATTACAGTTAATGATCCATCGAAGTGTAATGCATACAACCAGCTGATGTTTATGTTTTATTAAAGTATTGATATGGTGACCATGCCGGTGTTCACTTCCACTATAACTTCTATTCTGGATATAAGCATCTTCCACCAACTATCCGTGACAGTGTTTTCTAAACCGCCGACCTACTAACTTGGCAGTGTCTCAGTTACGAATATTCACATTTAAAAAGAAGTGTGCATCAGAATTATGTATTTGCAATACACTACAATTGTGAGTAGTAATATTTTAGTGATTTTGTTTTTATTATTTTAAGTGTGTGCTTTGTGAAAATTAAATTGTAAATACAGTGCGACCGAAGTGGTGGATTTTGTATATGAATACCTGTGAATGAAATTCGCCGGCTATTCACATCAAAGAGTAAATTTAGTGTTTTAATATTTATTGTATAGGGTTTCATATTAAACACTTTAAGACGATATAAAAAATATATAAAATAATAAAAGTTTCAACGTTGATATAAAACAATCTGGCTAATACAATCTAAAAATTGTACATTTTTTAAAATAAATATTCATCATTTAAAAATATATACAGAGTATTCCACTTTGAGTAGGACTTTGTTAATATCTATTATAGAGATTCGGTTAAATGGAAAGTTGTGCAGTTTTATGTGCTAATTCAGATTCTGTTCTGAAAAAATAGACATTTTGAAATATAAAGTTAACGACAAAACTGAAAACCGCAACTTTCCACAATAAAGGGCTTTCCATTTAAAGGTCCCGTTATTATTCTTTTGAGAAAGTTTTGCATCACATTTTTGCAACTCTGGCTCTATTTGACCAATAACGGCTCGAATATTTTCTTTGAGCGCTTGAATTGTTTGTGGGCCATTAGCGTAATTTTTTTGCTTCATGCAGCTCCAAAGAAAAAAGTCTTCACTTTATAAGTATGCAGGCTAAGATCCTTGTGCAGGATGCGATGAAGGCTGGTCTTTGAAATGCCCAATTGCTGTAAACGTCTTGGGATAGACAAACCCGGGTTTTTAGCGACACTTTTAGCAATAACGGTAATGTTCTCAGCTGACCTGGCTATACGAGTACGAACTGGCAACTTTATATCAGTAATTTGTCCATTTCGCTGAAATTTAGATGATTCATACCGACCGAAAACACGACGAACGCTGCGATCTGTCTGAGCGAAATTTGCACTATATTGAAATGCATTTTCACTATTTCTATACGTTGTTGGAGCGTATATCATTCCATTTTCTAAAATCGTACACTTTTCACTTGACAAGTGTCAGACAATTAAGGCCCTCTATTAAACAGTTTAAAAATGACAGGAAATTTAAAATTAGAAATCTGAATGGAAAATCCTATAGTTTTCTTATTTGTAATTTTATTGAAAATCTGCAAAGACGTTGTGAAAGTAAATGATATGGCGCATCAGATCGTGATTGATTTTAACTTGTTAGGCAATTCGTTTATGTTTTATTGACATCAACTTTTGTTTTTCAAATGGAAGCACATCGTTGAACTGTATTTTTCACCCTGATTTCAATGATGCTTTTATTAACATTAGCTATTCAATTGTTTTCAAGCATTGCAATTGTTTTAATCGCGTATAATATAAATGCAAAACTTTATTTGAAAAAATGGATTGATTGTAACTTGTTATGTCAACTATCACTTTTTATTTAAATAAAATGTTTGTTTTCATGGTTACAAATAAACAAATACATTTGTAAAAAAAGTGCATGTGTGGTATGAATATCATTGAAATCAACGTAGCTTTTACGCTTATTTCAATGGTATACATACCATAATATGCTGCCATTAGAAAAACAAACGTTATTATTAATAAAACAAATCGCATGACAAATTAAAGTGAACCGCCATGTGACGCACTATTTAATTTATTTTCACAATATTTTTATAGATTCCCTAAAACATCACAAATAAAAAAGATATGAACAATTGAATTTGATTTGGAAACAATAGAAAATTTTAAATCAATAAATATGCACATGTTACACATCGTTATAATCAGCTCAAAAACTGCAGTTTAATGATATGTATATTGCCATATGCTTCCATTTGAAAAACAAAAGTTGATATAGATAAAACAAAAACGAATCTCCAGATTAAAAAAAATGTATCACCATCTGATGCAAAAAACATGTACTTTAAAAATGTTTCTACAAATTTTCAAAACACTTACAAATAAGGAAGATATAAATGTTTTACAAACATTATTTTTTCTCAGTGGAATCTGAATAGGCACATAATACTGCACATCTTTGCCTATTTAACCAAATCTCTATAATAAATAATAAGAAAGTTACCCATACTGTCCTACTCAAAGTGGGACACCATGTGACTCCTACACAAATATTATAATTGATAATCTAGTAAGTAAAAATTAATAAATATACTTGAAACTCGTGTTAGTACGAACAAATATTTTTGGAATTTATTTTATTATATTTATTTACGAAACATACTTTTTTCGTTTTCTCAGTTTTCTAAAAAAAAAAAACGAAGAGTGTTAGAACAGTTTCTCATGAACATTTTGTTTTCCTACCTACTTCCCATTTTATGTTCCATTCGTGTTTTTAATATCATTTAGTTAAATGATTTTTGGATAAGTTAACGTGTAAAAAACATACTATTTGAATAAACATGTTACCAAAAGAAACTTTAACATAGTGAATATCTAAATTTAGTTCGGCAAGTTATTATTTAGTCGATTTACTTTCAAACCGATCGTCGTAAAAATGTTGATTTCTTCTGCAAATGTAAACAAATAAATCTCGTATTTGTTGGTTATCTTGGTACTAAATAATAACATTTCGATCTATATTCCAATTAATGACTTGAAATACAACATTCGTGGGTGATCAAAAAGCCAATTGCCAAGGCTATTAGTTTTTAATATTTTTAAAATTAAATTATATTTATAATAAATGTATTTGTTTTCAATTTATAAATTTATGATGAAGAATATTCGGTGTTACATTTTTTATTTCATTTTGCGAATAACTCAAAATAGCGTTTTTTTTTGTTTTCTCCTTTAGAGTAAGCATACAATTTACTACTAAAATAACTATTTTCCACTTTAATTATTGCACATTTTTGAAAAGCATTTTCACATTATTGTAATGCGCGAACACCTTGTATATGTGACACTCTAAAATAATGGCTTTAACGTATTTTAAAACCATTCGGATGATTTTATTAAGAGTAAACTTGATAATATACGAAGGTTATTTTTTAAATAAGGTCCATTTTTCATACTGTTCAAAAAGTTTTTGAATTCCGACTTCAAAGAAATCTGCCGCCTATGAAGAAACCCAATACTTGACTTCAGTTTTCACTTCTTCATCGTCGTTGAACCGTTGACCACTAAGCAAACCCGTTAAGTGCCTAAACAAGTGAAAATTAGTGGGTGCAAGGTGTGAAGTTCTGCTGCTACTAAGTTTCCTGCAGTCAAGAATCGATTACAGATCGTATCTCACAGTCGGCGGGCGACTCAATTTTCTTAAACATCATAAACTTCTACAGCTCAGCACACAGGAAGACAATAAGGCTGCAAATGGCGTCTAAACGTGCCAAAGCATGCTGGGTGCCTAATCTCACTCTATTTCACAAACGGACCTTATTTAAAAAATAACCCTCGTATAAAATTACGATATTCTACAAACATTAAGTTTTAATTAATAAGACTACTATGACAATAAATATCTATTGAAACAACTACTTCTCGTGCAAATAAACCGCCGGATATTTAAATATACAATAAAATATTTAAAATCTTATTTGATTTCTTACAACGCTATATGAAAGTATATGTAACATTTAGGTCAAATTCTCTTCAAACTAACTAACAAATAAAATTAAAAAGTGAAAGTAAAAGAAGTAATTACAATAAAAATAAAAATGAGTAAACTTTATTTAATAAATTAAAAATAAATTGTTTATATTTTGCATATACATTTTGTCCTAGGAAAGATAGAACGTTATCCTAGGACAATATTTATATGCAAAATAATATTTGTATTATATCAATAACTTTAAAGAAAATCAATTAGTTCCTTGTTTCTGTGATATTTAATACGCTGCAAAAGAAAGCGCTATCCACTCAAAAAATGCTCCTAAAATAGCCGAAGGACTTTTTAGCTGGCTCTCATTTGAGCGAAATGTTCATCAATTTTACATGTAGACATTTCATGAGGATTAAATGTATCACTGCTCTCAATTACGTTTCGAAACGTTACTTTCTGTCGACTCTATTACTTTCTCGTGTTAATTACAAGATATTCAATTCCATACAGTTGATGCTAGGAAAACACAAACAAATCGATGCACACCTTTCTTTAAAGCAATAATCATTTAAGAATAATTTCAGATAAGTAGATATTAAAGTAAATTTATAATTTCAGTACAATATGTAACATTAAACGATGAAAAACTCTAATAATTGTAACAATATTTTAATAACTTGAAGTAAATCAAGATAATAATTGTCATTTGGAAAATATTAATATTTCTGTAATTCAAAAATGTTGATAATTCATGTATTCAACCTTTTGTAATACGCGAGCTACTTTTGCATACCAAGTTATTTGGCTATCGACAGGTTATAGATAATAAAAACAAATGAAAAACAGTATATAAAGAGATTTTTTTTTTATAAGTATACCTTAAAATTTATTGTAAATTACTCGAGTTTTGAAAGCGCGAGATTTGGTTAAAATTTATTAAACATTAGCAGTATATTTCCAACTTCACAATATAGTCAGTGGCTTATACGTGTGGCGCATAAAGTAAAATTTCGAGTTTAGAAAAACCTGAGTTTGGATTTAAACGTGTAGCGTCCAAATCCAAACGCTCAGGTTTTTCTAAACTCGAAATTCTACTTCATGCATAGTCTAGGAGTGGACAACACTCGTTCAAAACTTCAAATTGAACAGTGTTCAGAAACGATAAATGCCTACAAAATTAAATCGTGATTTGAATTCGAATAGTCGTTAGAATTTGAGGTAATTTGTTTCATAAATTATAAAAAAATTATAAATTATTAAATCAACGTGAAAAGCTTCAATTTTGCTGAGAAATAAATACGCTATAAGATTCTGAGAGTAGGGTTAAAATATCTAAACAAGTTTTTCGGATAAATCGTGTCAATGTTGAAATCTAATGAAAACAACGTTGGATTATAAGGTAATCTTGTTTGAAAAATTATAAAGCAATCATGAATTATTGAATCAACTTTGAAAACGCTAATTTTTACTTAAAATAAACAAGCTTTAAGAACTTGAAGTTGGGGTTGCAAAATATTAACTGGTTTTTCTTGAAAATCCTGTCAAAGCTGTGATTTTAGTGAAAAAAATCATCAGATTACCTCAAAATCTAATGATTTTTTTTCTTCGGAAAATTATATATAAAAAAACATTAATTATTTCCTTAAAAATAAACACGTTTTGAGATCCTGGAGTCGGAAATGAAATAACTTAGTTCTTTTTTTCTGAACAATGGTGTCAAAGTTATGGTTTAGTAAAATTTTAAAGTAATCTTGTTTGGAAAATTATAAATAAATCATGAATATTTAAATCAACTATAAAAGCACTCATTTTTCTCAGATATAAATAAATAAATATATAAATCGTTTATTGACAGGATTATCCCCAATTTCAAAATTAAATACATAAAATGTACAAGTAATATCACCTCTAACTAACTAAACAATTAAAAATAATACTACAAATCAATAAGTCAGATCAACATAAAACAAATTTGTTTGAATATAAATGCCCATAA
Source organism: Philonthus cognatus (assembly GCA_932526585.2). NCBI lineage: Eukaryota > Metazoa > Arthropoda > Insecta > Coleoptera > Staphylinidae > Philonthus > Philonthus cognatus. The sequence continues at coordinate 65,910,176 of OW052243.1, read as the reverse complement.
TTAAAATTATAATAAACATAACAAAAATTACTAAAATTAATTCAACTAAATCAATAATTTTAAATTTCGTTTAAATAAACTAAATTCGCTACCAATTAAATTAAAACGTGAATCATTATTAAGCTGATTAGAAGTTCTTAATAGTCTATTAAGCGGACTATTAAAAGTATAATTAGTTTTATTAATGCCAAGCTTAAATAATGCAAAATTTCTAAATTTTGTACAATAAGGATTCACATTGAAATTTACCAAACCTAGAAGCTCCGAACATTGTATATTTCCTGAGAGTAATTTGTGGAAGAAACATAGCTCTAATTCAAGTTTTCGAGACTGTAATGTCTTGAGATTTAAATCATTTAAGATTAAGTAATAATTGCTGGGATCAATGAAACCTAATTTGAACGAAATCATTTTTATAAATTTTTGTTGCACACATTCAATTTCTGAAATTTGAGTAACGTAAGAGGGGGACCAGACAATACTACCATATTCTAATTGTGACCTTACCAACGAGCAATATAAAATTTTAATAGTTGATACATTAAACATATAGCTATTTCTGAAGATGAATCCTAGCATTCTCATAGCTTTCCGAGCGATTATTTCGATGTGTTCTCTAAAATTTAGCTTTGAATCAAAAACAATCCCTAAATCTTTAATACTGCCAACCTCGTCCAAACTTAACCCTTTCATATAGTATGTACAGTTTAAATTGGTATATCTTCTAGAAAATACTATATGTTTACATTTATTTATATTCAGGTCGAGATCATTACGTTTACACCAATCAATCAAGGTGTTAATATTGTTCTGAATTATAATCTGATCTCCCTGACAGACAATACGTTTATATAGTTTAAGGTCGTCTGCAAAAAACAAATATTTACAGTCTTTAAACAGGTCGCTCAGATAATTAATAAATAGCAGGAAAATAATAGGCCCACAGTGCGTGCCCTGGGGGACACCAGAATAAACTGGTATAAATTTAGACGTAATGTTACCTATTCGCACTGACTGAGACCTGCCTGTTAAAAATGAGTCGATCCACTTAACAACATTTGCGTGAAATTCTAATCCACTGAGTTTATCAATTAAATGACGATGATTGACTCTATCGAATGCTTTGGAGAAGTCTGTGTAAATAGCGTCAACTTGATAGCCTGCCTCCAAAGCATCTAGAAGATATGATTGATATACCAATAAATTAGTTACTGTTGAGCGACCTGTATAAAAGCCATGCTGTTCAGGAATAATAACATTTTTTGACATCCACATTAATTGGTTAGAAACCAATTTATCGACCATTTTTGGAAGTACCGACTGAAGTGCCACACCTCTATAGTTACTAATCTTATCCTTCTTATCAGACTTGTACACAGGCATTATAAAACTATGCTTCCACATTTCAGGAAATATACCAAGTGATAACGATCTTTCGAAAATTAAATAAATAGGTTTGGTTAATGTGCAGACACATTTACTAAAAAAGTCACCAACAATTCCATCAGGCCCACTGCTATAATTATTATGCAAAGAAAATAATTCATTAAAAATGTCAATTTCACTAATAGAAAATAATTCACAGCTGGCACTTGAACTACACTTAAATGACGATAACCCACCAGATGTTGTTCCAGGTTTTTTATAATTTGAAGCAAAACTGTCAGCAAATGAATTCACTATATCCTTGAGGGTATTGAGAGTATTGCCATTCGACAACATTGTCTTTGGGTAACCTGCTTCCTTCTTTAGATTGTGGGTATGCCGCCAGAAATTGGACGGCTTAAGGTTGATGTCGGATTCAATTTGTTTGTAATATAAACCTCTTAAACTGTTGCTAAGTTGTTTACATTGAGTTCTTAAATGTTGAAACCTTCTGTAATTCTCCCCTGTAGGTGTCGTTTTATAATTTAGATGAGCTTCTTTCTTATCTCTTGTTAATTTAATTAATTTTGCACTGAACCAAACTGGATAATTAACACGTGTTAAGATCTTGAAGTTGAAATTAAAGTATCTTCCAACCGAGCAAATACATTTAAGTAATGTTGTATCAACATTAAAACAACATTTAATGTTGTTACAACGTTGATAAATGTTATTTGTTTGTTTTTTGCTCAGTAAGTTAACTGGTTTTTCTAAAAGAATTAACGAAGCAATGACGACTAATTATGGTTTCTTTACTAATTTTTTGTCCTTTCTCTAAACGCATTGTCTTTTTTCCGTATCTCGAATTTCTTTAAATCCTCGTTCTATTGTTCGTGCAACGATCAAAAATTTCGCTCAATGTTGCCTTTTTTCGGAATAGTATTAAACGAATTGCAGATTAAACAACATTTTTCACCAGTGCTACTGAAAAATAAATTATTTTTTGCAATTGTATTGTATTTTTTTTGTTCGTTTGCTGTATCGTGCTCACTATTGGGATTTCGTAAACCATTAAAGATCGTATCTTTAATGGTTAAATTAGACAAAAGTTTTAACAACTTATTAAAAACGACTTATTCAAATTTTTCACAAAATTTCAGCTCAATCTCATTTTAATTAACAAAGTTATAGTAAGAATAACAGTTTATCGATTTTAACCTTTTTCATGGTATCTTTGAAACAAATGCTAGATAATAGTTATAAACTATTAAAAACACTAAATTGGTTAAATTAGATAAATGTTTATACTTTATACTGTGAGTAAAACTATATTATCAACATTGATCGAGCATCGATTGGTTTACAGATATGGCGAAAAAAGTAAAAATCGATTAAATCTTATTTTTACAATTACTTTGTTAATTAAAGAGATATGAAATTAAGATTTTTTCTGTAACCTAAATGAGTCCTTAGAAATACATTGGAATTCAAAGATTTTATACGGGGTGTCCCAACTTTTTTTAGATATGGGGGTTATCTTTTTTGGCATATTACACATAATTTTTCGCAAAAAATTCCTGCTCTTGCAATGGCACAAAAAATCAAATATGGCTGCCAAGTTAGGTTATAAACATGGCGCCGAGTAAAGATCAGTAAATATAAAAAAAATGTGTGTAAACAGTGTAATATTAACATTAATTATACAAACGAAGTAGTACTGTGTTTTATATGTATTATATATTATATTAAAACATTTATTAAGAATTTAAGGTACAATATTTAGTTCTAATATAATACATAAATGTTAATCATTATATTTTGTAGTTTTCTATTCTCGAAGCTATAAGCTTGTAGAGGAGAGCAAACCTTTACAGTATTTACAAAATGATTTAATAAAGAAAACACTTGGTTAAATTTCACTAATATTAATAATAATATTAAGTCATTAGTAGGTGCGAAAAATTTGAGCCCTGAGAGGGAGTGACATACCGCCTTGAACGGTACGGTTTAACATATAGAAAATTTAAAATAAAGAAAAATTAAGTTTATCAATGGTTTGCTTTCTTTACATTTTCTTCACATTATTTATAATATATTTACTTAAAATAGTGAACGAAAGAAAATATTACACTTATCCAAATTTCTGTATACCATATAATAGAAAAAAATATAGAATAAAAAATAACAAAAAAATATATACATTGAAAATTAAAACTGAATATTATAAAGAAAAACACCATGAATATAACTCAACAATGATTAAACAATAATATAGTAGTAATGGCTTTCTGTGATTGTACATACCGTGTGTCGTGTGTTTCGAAAAGAACGGATATAATACCGGGTGATAAAAAAATATATCAAAAAGTGGGTTTGTGACCAATGTGTTGAAAACTTTCTAAATAACGTAAGTCGTTAAAAGCATCTCCTGCAGTAGATGAAGGCTACACCAATATTAAAAGAAAAATATATGGATTATATAATATAATAACTACAATGCAATGAGAAATATTAACCTTAAAGTTGCAAAATAACAACAAAATTGACTTATCAAAATCTGTAAATAACAGCCGGATTAATCCGCCTTTTCCTCAATTAATACACAAAATACGAGTAAATTAACCAAAAAATGTACTTATACTGAGATGGCAAAAACTCCAATCAATATGGATACAATAAGAAAGGTAAACAATTCTAATGCCAACCCAAATTAAACATATAAACACACTATGCGGTTAATTACAAACCGAGGAGAAAATGAACAATGAAAATGATTTAGCGGATGATTTTTAATTAGTTAATATAAAACGCAGGAGATCCAACTTAACAGTGCGTGGAAATGCGCAAAATGTTCCATTCAAAATGAATCATTTACACGTCACCATACTCGACCCTAAATTAACCGCTGAAGACTTACAACAATACCTAAGGATTACATATCCGCAAGTAAAAAGTGAAAAATTAATATCGAAATTCCCAAATGAGTATTCTTCGTTCAAAATTTCCGATATTTCAAAGAACATTGAAAAAATAAGTCAACAAAAGGTATGGTCTAGTAGTATCTGTATCAATCCATATTTCCGTGGTTACAGAAAAAATCAGGAATGACTTAAATATTTTACATCAAAATGTTCAATGGATGGGAAACTGTATAAACGAACTATACAGCTGCTTACAAGAAAACAATTTCAAAATACTTTGTGTGTCTGAACACTGGCAATCCCAGGATCAGTTAAATTCCATTGTATTACATAATTATCAATGGATAACCAGTTACTGTCGCGAAGAAAAAAGACATGGAGGGGTGGCTATTTATATGTCAAGTGATATCAAAGCAGAAGAATTGAAGACGTCGAATCGATTACAGAATGTGCTGTGTTTGAATGTGTGGCTACTACATTAAGCATAAGTGAAACATATAGACTAATTATAACTATGGTGTGTCGTGCGCTCGGTGCTGATATTTCGACATTTTTTTAACAAGTTAGACACTTTATTGAATATCCTTTCAAGAATGAATTGCGAATTTTTAATTTTGACAGATTTTAATATTGATATTTTATCAAACTCAAAATATTGTATAAAGTATGCATAGATAATGTAATTTCAAGTAAAACTCATGCGCTATGTATCGTTTTAAAAAGGGGTATTTCAGATCAGTTCGGTCAACTTGTTTTAATACACACCAATGGCGGTGACTGCAATGAATTCGAATTAAAAACAAAAAATAACGAAAGTACGATTAAATGTTTCAGTGAGTTACTAAAAAGAATATCGTTGGATAACGTCTGCAATGCAACATCAGTAGATGATAAATTTAATAATTTCATAAATAATATTAACTTGTGTCACATTATATGGAAGCCCAACTATTGAAAAGGAATGTAAGCTAAATTTCAATACACCAGACTTAAAAATGGCTAAGCAAGACATTCTCGTGTATGAAACACTAGTGGTATATTTTCCGGAAGTAAGAATACATTTAAAAGCTACAAATCAGCATTATTACATGCTTTTAAAACGACATTCCAAAAAATATTACCAGGCTATAATAACTAAATCGGATAACAAAGGAAAAACATCTTGGTCCAATATGCAATTTGACATTTAAAAATTTAACAGAAGTAGCAAACCGATTTAATGAAAAATATATTTGAAAATTAAATTCTAATTCCTAACATCAATAGTTTACTTTCTAGAAACCCTGAAAATAAACCATATAACATGTTTCTTCACCCTACTGACGAGTTAGAATTATTAGAAGCAATGAAAATTATTAAAATTAAAAGAAGTAACGGATATGATGAAATTTCCTTATATCTTTTAAAGAAAACTATTAAAGACATATTATCTCTATTTTGTCACATAATTAATGCAAGCTTCTCTAAAGGTGTATTTCCTTCTTAACTAAAAATTGCTGTAGTAAGACCTTTATTCAAAAAAGGAAAGGCTACTGATATTAACAACTACAGGCCGATCAGCTTGTTATCATCATTTTCAAAATTATTTGAGAAGTTAATGGAAAAGCGAATATTATCATTTATAAATATACAGGGTAAATTATGTAATTGTCAACATGGTTTTTTCAAGGGTAGAATCATTAAAAGCGCTTTATTTGAATTTATTAATACCGTAATTAACGGCTTAGAAAATGGTGAAGCAACTTGTGGTATGTTTTTGGATCTATCAAAAGCATTTGATAGTATTTCTCATGATTAACTTTTGGACAAATTACACTCCTATGGTTTTCGAGGAGTAGCATACAGTTGTTTTAAATCATATCTTAAGGGTAGAGTTCAGTTTGTAGCAATTATTCAAAACTCAAAAAAGTAAAATCTAACGTTAACAATATTTCCAGATGTGTACCACGAGAAAGTGTTCTTGGCCCCCTTCTATTTAATATTAATATGAATGATATGTTTACACTAAAAATTGGACCAAATCATAAAATAAAATAATATTAAATTGGCTTAAATCATATCTTAAGGGTAGAGTTCAGTATACAGAAATTATTCAAAACTCAAAAAAGTAAAATCTAACGTTAACAATATTTTCAGAGGTGTACCACAGGGCAGTGTCCTTGGTCCCCTTCTATTTAATATCTATATAAATGATATGTTTACCCTGAACAATGGACCAAATCACAAAATAATTAATTTTGCGGATGATACAAATTTTGTCATACGAGGAGCTGATTTTATAGAGTTGAAGAGAAATTCGTCTGATATCGTTAATTTGGTAGAAATGTGGTTTCAAAGCAACCAGTTGCATTTAAATAATGGCAAAACAAAGTTTATTCTTTTTAAATTAAATAAAACGTTAATAACTTCGAAAACAGTTGAAATAAATCATAATGAATATGAATTGGTTCCGGCTTTGAAATTTCTTGGAATTACAATTGATCATAACCTTAAATGGTTTCAGCTGTGTACATGATACGTACTTTAGATCATACTATCAACCAGCCGTATGATTTAATGAGAACTCTTTACTATGGCAATTCTGAGCCTTTGTTTCGTTTCGGAATTTTGTTCTGGGGAAGTTCAGGACATATTAATCGTATTTTCGTTTTGTAAAAAAAAAGCACTAAGAGTTATGCTTAATTTAAAACAAATTGAATCATGCAGAGGAAAATTTACAAATGCGGGAATCCTAACAGTTACTGCCATATACCGGGTGTTGACTTGGCGGACGCAACTTGCATTTGTACATTTTGAAATGTTCAAATTTTGGCTCCCCTATTTATTTTAGAAACAAAATGTATTTACCTTTTTTGCAGAGGGAAAAATTCGGAATTCATTCGTGTTAACGTTTATCACTTTACGTTTCTCTAAGTTAAAATAATTAAGAAACAATAATGTGATTTTATAAAAATAATGACATGCCATGGAATTAATACAACAACTGCGGATGTTAAAATGGCAAAAGATATCGTAGTCACTTGATTGAATTAAATGTTTTCGAGATGATTTACACTATACAAGAAAAATGTCATTATTCTTATAAAATCGCATTACTTTTTCTTAACTATTTTAGCCGTTAATTTTCTGACATTCGTTGATTTTTAAAAGAGTTCAATTTGAAGCTTTAAATGAGTGTTTTCCACTCCCAGACTACGCATGAGACAAATTTTCTAGGCTTTTCTGAACTCGAAATTTTACTTCATGCACCACGCGTATAAAACACAGATTTTAGGTGAAGTTCGAATATACATAAATTTGACAATATTATAGTGTTTTATACGCGTGGCGCATGAAGTAAAATTTCGAGTTTATAAAAGCCCTGAAAATTTGTCTCGGGTCGCTGCGCGACCCTCGACAAAGTTTCACGGGGCTTTTCTAAACTCGAAATTTTACTTCATGCTTAGTCTGGGAGTGGAAAACACTCGTTTAAAGCTTTAATTGAACTTAAAAATAAACAGACAATATCCGCAATTGTTGTATCAATTCCATGGTATATCATTATTTTTATAAAATCACATTACTCTTTCCTAATTATTTTAACTTAGAGAAACGTAAAGTGTTAAGTGTGAACATTATTAAATTTAGAATTTTTCCCTATACAAAAAAGTAAAATACATTTTGTCTCTAAAATAAATAGGGAAGCCAATATTTGAACACTTTAAAATTAACATGCGATTTCCTATGTTGCGTCCGCCAAGTCAACACCCGGTATATACAGGAATGTTTGTTTTTCATGTGCAAACATCATAATAAATTCGGTGAATGGCTATCAAACAAGACACACGAGTGATTTGAGATACCCTTTATATAAAGTTACGCGATTACAGAAATGACCGTTATATGCATCTCTAATATTTTACAACCACCAACCAGTTACCAGTAAATATTAAAGATGAATCTAATTTTAAAACTTTTATGAAAAAAATATTCATTTATTATAACATGGAACCTTACTCCACTGATGAATATATTAAATATTGTGCATCTATGTATTTTACGCTGGCTCATGTATTATATATTGTGTTTTTTTATGTATTTATGTGAGAGGAAATAAACTATCGTATTTCTAAAATGGGACACCCTGTATGTCTCTATCTTTCTAATCAACGAAAGTTATCGCAAAAGACCATTTGGTCGATTTTTACTTTTTCAGCCATATCTAGATAACTAAAGAAATTAGGTGAAATTTGTTAATGCAGTTTTATTTTGTGTTGAAAATAGAAACTTTTATCTAATTTAACTGTCTTCGTATCTCTAATAATTTATGAAATCGCAATGGTGAGCACAATAAAGCAAACGAACGGTATAGAAAGGCAAGAATGTTTCAAGGATTGATTGAAAACAAAAATGTCCACTTTTCTTGTGCTTTTGATAATTTGTATCTACTTTGAGCTTCAATAATTTTATTTACGATAGTTGGATCTTAGTAATTCACACATTGGAATATATTGTATTAATTTATTTATAATATCTGTTTATTTTATCAAAATCTGCCATTTATTCGATATTTTTTATATAAAAATCAAACACTAATTTAACTGTAGTTTTCAATCATCTCTGTCGAATGGAAAGGGTTTTAATTTATTATAGGCTTCTCTAATTTTGTTAGTTGATTTTGTTATTTTCCAAAATGACTATGTATTAATAATTTATAATAGTAGGTTGTTAAGTTTATCACATATTCTATTTTTTTATGAGAATCTAATCGTTAGATTTTTTTTTCTAACACTATAGCAAACTTTCTTTCTTTCTTAGCAGTACGTATATGTTAAATTTTGGCGAAATTCAGCGTTAATTTGATTTATTATAAAACAGGTGTGAATTTAGCAATACATTTCAGAAATAGATTTTAAATATGAAGTGCACAAATAATCATGTTTCTATTATAAATTTATCTTTATAATGAACAGCGTTATTAAGACATGTATTTTGAGAACAAACATATTAAATGAAAAGTAACTTTTGACAGGTATCATATTCGCATTAGATATGAATTGTCATCACACTCGATGGCGTAGAGGTTACCTCTAGGTCTAATGAACATTATTTACAATGTTTTCTTCTTTATTTCTTACAAAGAAATACATGTATTTTCGCAGAGTGTCCGGAAAGTCGAGTGAGGGCCATTACAGATGTTTACTTTCCCACACTACTGTATATTGTATTCATGCCAAAAAATCCGACTATCTAATTTTGGTATTTCTTTGCGTTTTCAGGTTTTTAATATTTTTACAATAATGCTATGTGTATGTAGGTATGTTTGTGCGCCTTGCGAACACGCCATCTTCTGAAAGGAATAAATGATAGATCTCAAATTATGCAGGTAGGTTTTAGACCTCAGCTGGAAAGTCGCTAGTGTTTTTGAGCCAAGTCGCACTTCCGGTTTAGCCGGAAGTGACATAAACTTTCATGTTTTCTAAATATAAATAGTGATTTATCTGATTTATAGGAAGTACATGTTAATTCTGCGAATAGTTATGTTTCTTTTAAAATGCATCTTTATAATTAACAGAGTTACTAAGACATTTATTTTAAGAACAGACATCCTAAATGAAAAGTAACTTTTAGCGCAGACGTTAAGAAATTACCGGACATTATTTAAAATGTTTTATTCATTATTTCTTACAAACAAATCTATAGCAATCAGAGTGTTCGGAAAGTTGAGTGGGAACCACTCCAGATTTTTTGATAGTTTTCACATTCAGGTTTTTTTAGTCAGAAATGTTCAGTATTCCCCATCACTGAACAGTGAACACAAATTCAATTTAGTTTTAGATATGTAAAGAAATATTTATTAATCCGAATATTTAATAAATTTCTCCTTTCTAAGGTATTGTACTCAACCATACAACTTGGTTATTTTAAATCAAGTTTAACTTCTATGTTAGCACATAACCGAGGTACCTAGGTACTTTTTGTTACTTTTAAGTCTCATAGCTATTTTTTGTTTTAAAGGTTATTTAAATCTTCTATCAAATAGCTTTGTATACAGTCATTTGGATTGAAGAATAGAAAATATACTTTTTCACTTTGTAATATTACCTACTTTATTATTATTAGCTCTTAAATTTTGGTTATTTATTTAGAATTAATCAAAGTTTTAGGTACACTCGACAGAGATTATATTTTTAATTAGAAGCCAACAAATCAACCATACCATTGTTTGTTTAATTTCATGGCCCCTTAATTTTTGTGAAGAGAGTTTTTTTTTTAGTTTTTATGAATACAGAAAAAAATACTTCCCTCTTCAAACAATAATGTACATGTCTACCTTAAAATAATTATGGAGGATAATATTGCAATACAAATAAATTAACATTAAAAACCCAATGTTTTATTTTATCTATTTATATCCTGTATTATAAAACAACAATTTATAATAATTTATTGTACATTTATGTTATTTTGTATAACCCCGCATAGTATTATTGATTTATGTTTGTATCTGTAAGCACAAATAAGTTTTCTTTAATTCAAATTGAATTTGTATTATCCTTAAAAGTGTTGGTATCACTATCTGCCAAATGAGGTTTTATTTTTATAATCCAACACGCTAAAAAAATCCCGCAAGTTATCCGATTTACGGGCATCACAGCATGCCAAAGAGCTATGCAGGTACCTTTTTAAGATTCCATGAAAGTAGGAAAACCCAAGTTCTAGTGTCGAAAAATTAATGAATTTTTCTAATGATAATTTCCACTACTATTTCATGTTTTTTAAAATAAAATATAAAATTTAGTGTTGATTTCTCATAAATTGTTATTGTTTACGAAAGTTTGTGAATATATGAATTTTAAATAAAGTAGGTCTACCATGTATCTAGGTAGACTTCAAAATTAGGTTTAATTTTTATTTTTATTTAAATCTACTCTGGCAATTAAATCAACAAAAAGTGGTTTTAATTCATAACTTCTTATGTCACTTATTTTTTGCAAATCCATTATCACTTTAATATAATAATAATAATAATAATAATCGTTGATCGAGCATTTTCAATACCAATGTCAAAAGAATATTTTGAAAAATAAATTAACATAATTAAATATATTGCAGTTAGAAATAATTTTAAAATAGATACAATAAATAAATTAATCACAAACGAAGAAAAAGAAATTATTAATAAATAAATACTCCCAACAATGAAATGCAAAGTTGAAAATTATGGATCAATAACTTATAATGGCTATTTAAGCCAAAAAAATCAGTAAACATTTAAAAAAATTAAACATAAATGTTGCGTTTAAATCTAACAATACATATTTCTTGAAAAATTGTGAAACAAACCAAGTGTAATTTAATTTAAACCTTCATTATCAATAACTAACAATACATTGTCAAAAATCATAAAAAACAATAAGGATAAAACAATAAAGGATCAATAAAGTATGTGGGGTTTATTTGCTTATTTGTGCTGATTGTCCGAAGATGTATATATTCCAAACTGTGAGAGCATTCAGTAAAAGAATAAATGAACACCAAAAAGCGTTCATTCATCAAAAAGACACTTCAACCTACGCAAACCACCTGATTGAAGCAAACCACTACTTTGACAACAACTTTCAAATCCTCCACATCTCCAATAAAGGAAGGAAACTAAATTTGATGGAACATTTGGAAATAAATAAAAACCTTCATTCAGGAAATTTGCTGAACGACCAACTCGAGCTCTCCAACTCCCCCCTACTTAAGCTGAACCCACACTTCTGAAATCTGTATATAATGTAAATAAGTTTGTACAATTTTTGTATTATATTTCTTCACCTGAAGAAGCTACAGTGAAGCGAAACAATTTTAGTGAATTTAATAAAAAGTTGAAAATCATAAATAGTTTACTATCATAACTTTTTATGTAAATTTACTGTATTAATATAGTGAAAATGAATTTGGTATTAAATGCTAACCTAAATTAATAACACATATTTAAGCAAAAAATAATAATTTAAATAATAGTTTTCATTTTTTCGAAAATGATATACACGTAATTGTCAGAGAATTGACAACTTTAACATCTTAAAAATAATAACATGTGCAAAATATCCACGAAAACAATGTTGCGCAGGTTAGGATAAATCGTATTTTGAAAAACAAAGGGAATGGTAATCCCGAAAACCCAGTAAATCACGGCCAGACTGACCTAATTTATTTTTAGATTTTTGCGCAATTTCGTAACTACTGTACTTTTAGTTATCTGTCACATTGCATATAGAAACTCCCGGGTTGAGGTGAAATCATTCTACTTATTTAGTTGTGCCATACTACCAAAGTCCTCAAGTGTGCAGTTAGAGAGTCTTCATTTTTATTAGTATTTACTTCTGTTATTGTTTACGCAAAAATGCCGCGAAGTTTGTATTTTCCAAGAAAACGCTACAACTGTGCTCAATCAATTAAATATCATATTTTAATGATGAGTATTGATATCTGCTGGGCCCAAAAAAATGATTTTTATTATATGTAAAATGATTTATTTATTTAGTGCTGCAAAACTTTGCCACGAGTTTATCTAAGTGTTTAAACAATGTTGTTCCATTATACTTACAATAACATTTCTGTATCTAAACTTCTTCGTCTGAAGAAATTTCCACTAAAATATTTAACATTTTTTACTAAATACATTTTGAGTAGCTGTGATTTCAGTTTTGAGTGGACAAATCAGTTTCTGTTAATTATATTTAGAACTTTGATTAATTTATGTACAGGGTGAGCGAAACTCGATGTCTCAGCTCTATTATAAGAAAAGAAAAAAATCTGAAAAGCGGATCATAAATGGAATTGAGTAAGGTCCATTTTAGGCCAAAATTGAATTGTTTTCTAAATTTGGAAACTGTAGTAATGACGTCATCGAATATTTTTTTTCCAGAAACATACCTACATTTATGGGTATTTTATAAGAATTGAATTTTCTGAATAAACTCAGTACAGAAAAAAAAATTGCTATCTTCTTCCTTTAAAAAATTATAAGCAAACTTAGAAGAAAGTATTTTAAAAAATTCACAATTGTCACGATTTAAACAAGTAGCCTTTGGAAGCAAATATCAAAGTTGTATCTAATAATGAAACATTATTAATTAATATTATTAATTATCATTAATTAAACATTAAAAAACACATAATATGTTACTATATTACTATTATTTATTTAATAATCTACGGATTTCTCCGTTTTACAACATTACAAAATATATTAAAAACAAAATAATAATACGCATAAGTTATAATTATCAAATATCGCGCTTAACACTAAACAAAAAACACTAAACAAATTAATACAGAAAGAAACAAAGTATGTAGGCAATCACTACAACAAAATGTTTTCATTTCTAAACAGGGTTGTAAAACAACCTTTTTTTTTAATTTTAATTAAAACAAACAGTTTGTTTTTCATCGAAACAGCGTTTAAAACATTAACGATTAAAAACATGCTTAAAACGTGTTTAAAACATGTTTAAAACATGTTTAAAACACGTTTAAAACATGTTTAAAACACGTTTAAAACGTGTTTAAAACAGAACAACAGGGTATTTTTCTTTTGAGTATACATATTCCTATAATTACAGCGTTTTTTAAATTTGCGGGAATTCGTTGTTTCAAAGCGGTTAATTTGGGGCTTTTAATGAGTGTTTTTCACTCCCAGACTAAGCATGAAGTAACATTTCGAGTTTACACAAGCCTAAGAATTTGTATTGGCCGCGTAGCGAAGCGGAGCGGCCAATCCAAATTAGGCTTTTCTAAACTCGAAATTTTATTTCATGCGCCACGCTTAAAAACACTGATTTACAGTGAAGTTCAAAAACACACACATACAACAACAATTATAGGCAACCTAATATACGTTAGAGTTATTGGGTTACCTATAATCACTGTTTTAAACAATTTGTTTAGCGCAGAATTAGACTTACGTTTTATTCACATCTACATATTAGATTGCTAAAGCCGTATATTTAAAATTTTACGATAGTTCATTGTTTTATACGTGTGGCGCATGAAGTAAAATTTCGAGTTTAGAAATGCCTAATTTGGATTGGCCGCTCCGCTTCGCTACGCGGCCAATCCAAATTTTCAGGCTTTTCTAAACTCGAAATTTTACTTCATGCTTAGTCTGGGAGTGGAAAACCCTCGTTTAAAGATTCAAATTGAAATCTTTTAAAAAAGCATTTTTGCACACACAGTTGTGATATTTTATTGTAATAAAATGTTAAGTTTATTAATGTAGTTTGAAATATCTTCAACAATTTAGTTAAAATTAAAAAGTGTTAGCAAAAAATCTTAAAAAAATGTAATTTAGCAAATTTAAGATAATAAAAAAAAACGTTCTAAACAAAGTTAACGTTTAAAACATGTTATAAACGAATTTAAGATTTAAAACATGTTTAAAACAAAACTGTTTAAAACACGACATGTTTAAAACACTGTTTTAAAACAAAGTGTTTTAAACTTAACAACCCTGCTTCTAAACACTTATCCAATCTCCGCCTTACTTCTATTACTGAAGCCTTACGCAACATTTCTCTAGATAGTTTATCGCAAGCATGTCTGATTTTTGCTTTTAAATGTTCCAAGTTAACAGATAGTGTTTTGTAAACTTAGTTTTTCAAAGTTTCCCACAAGGAGAAGTCTAGTGGGGTCAAGTCCGGTGTATCGGTCCATTTATACCCATCCAATGTTCTCCATAAGTTTCATTTAAATATTGTTAGACAACTCGTGATTTATGCGGTGGAGCTCCGTCATGCTGAAAACACATGCGCAGCTGTAATGGTACATTTTCGAGAAGCACAGGAAGTTGTTCTTGAAGAAATTGCAAATATTTCTAAATGCGTGAAACTCCTTCGTAAAAATATAGACCAATCAAATGCCCATAAATAATACCACACCAAACGTTATTACCGTTTACTATACTTTGGATACAATAATTTATTCTTCGTTGATGTTGATCTGACAAGTGTTCTAAGTTGTGAAGTTTATAATTGTGGTAACCATTTCCTTTCAAAATTTGTCGTACCGAACAATATTTTAAATTCAACTCACGACAGGCTTATATACTGCAAAACAGTGACCACAATATTGTGAGAATTGATCCTTTTAGCAATTTGTCTTCCTTTTCGAGCAGAAAATGCCTCATTATTTGCACGTAAATTGCGTTCCAATCTTGAAAATATTTTTAAGGTTGGAATAACACGTTCAGGGTATAAATTCTTTGATATGGTTGGCGTTCACTTTGTGGTACATCTTTATAACAATTTAATTAAAACGTTCAGGGTATCTCTGGGCGTATAACTGAACTGCTCTTCTAGGGTTCTTTTAAGATTCTCCATAAACTAATAACATATTGACATTTTCGTTGTACGTAAACATTTTTCGAAATCAAATGACAACAAAACAATATTTCTCAGCCATTAGTTTAATTATTAACAAATGCGACTTTGTTATTTGATTTCAAAGGCTACTTGTTTAAGTCGTGACAATTGTGAATTTTTGATAATACTTTTTTTAAAGTTTGTTTGTAATTTTTTAACAGAAGAAGATTTTCTTCTCTACAACGTTTATTCAGAAAAATTATCTCTTTTTAAATATACAAAAATGTAGGTATGATTCTGGGAAAAAATATTCGATGACGCCATTACCTTAGATCCCTTAGAAAAATATGTAATTTTGACTTAAAATGGACCGTACTCAATCCCATTTATGAACCTCTTTTCAGATTTCTTCTATCGTTTTTCCTTTACTCATAATAGAGCTGAGACATCGAATTTCGCTCACCCTGTACATAAATTACCATTTTATTTAAAATTTAATAGATTTTTTTTTTTTAGAAATGTTCAAATACATATTGTGGTTCCAATTTCAACTCTTAAATCGGTTTGGTAGAAGCCAATAAATAGATCAACACTACACCGTTTTTATTTAATTTCACGACAACAATTACACTGGTCTGCAAAAAAAATTTTTTTTTCGAGCCCTGACACCATTCCTGCTGATTCTTATGTAAAATGACCTCCTGAATCAGAATATGACCTCCGTTTTCCCCCATCACCCATCGTTTTCGGGGGAGCCCCCTCCAACCTATTTTTATCACTTTTCGATAATTTGGAGGGATGAAAAGGATTATTTTAGCCTTTACATTTCTTCTGAGGGGCTGGAGAGGTGAACAGTTTCAAAACATGAACATTTGTAGCAAGGAGGTAGATTTGGGGGGGGATTTGCCCCCTTAAATTGTAAAAAAATCATTAAAAATGATCATTTTTTTCCGTTTTTTTCGCAGTTTTTTCACTTATTTTCTACATATTCCAGCTTCTATTCCCCCTCATCCTCCCCCAAACACCCCCAAATAATAAAAATATATTTGAACAATATATAGCAACAATAATAAAAATATATAGCAACAATAATAAAAATATATAGCAACAGTTCGGAAGATTCACTGTACCACGCTGGCGCTCTCAATACTCCCCCCGTTTCCCCCATCCATTGGAGGGGTGAAAAGGATTATTTTAGCTGTAAAGAATAATAAATAAATAGTAAAATAATAAATGTAAAATAATAAATGTAAAGAATAATAAATAACTAAGATAAGTACCTTCATTTGGTGCTTGCTTTCCTTTTGTACACTGAGGTAGAAGTTTCTCGTATCAAAAACCAGCAGTACTCTGCTAACATGCTCGCATTCCACTTCCCTGAAAATCTCCTCTCGAACTTAGAGATGTCTTGATGAAACCATTCCCCGTGTTCATCCGAAACTGCTCCTAAATTTTCAGGGAAGAAGTCCAGGTGTGAGTGAAGGAAATGCACTTTAAGAGACATGTTACACCCCATGGCCTTGTACGCTGACAGCAATTCCTCGACATGAGCGACATAATCATCACTTTTGTTGTTACCCAAAAAGTTCTCACACACGTTTTGGAATGCAATCCAAGCTCGTTTTTCTTTTCGATTCAGGTGTTCAATAAACGTCGGAGCTTGGAAAAGTTGTCTAATCTGGGATCCCACGAAAACTCCTTCCTTGATTTTAGCCTCACTAAGACGAGGGAATCTAGTTTTCAAAAATTGAAATGCATCACCGGTCTTGTCCATTGCTTTCACAAACTGTTTGATCAATCCGAGTTTGATGTGCAAAGGCGGCAAGTAAATATTTTCCTTCGGGACCAGAGGATCGTGAGCGACGTTTTTCTGACCGGGAGTAAAACTTTCTCGCAGAGGCCAGTTCCGTACGATGTAATGTTTGTCTCGGGCTCGGCTGTCCCATTCGCATAGGAAGAAGCAGTATTTTGTGAAGCCCGATTGCAGACCAATGAGTAGAGCAACAACTTTTAAGTCAGCGCAAACTTTCCAATTATAATCATGGTATTTGATTTTATCAAGGATCCGGCTGATGTTTTCGTACGTCTCCTTCATATTCACAGAGTATGCAACCGGGAGTGATGGTAACTCATTCCCATTGGCCAATAGGACAACTTTCAAGCTTGTCTTTGATGAGTCTATAAACAGTCTCCATTTGTCTGGGTCACATGGCCTCTTCAGTTCTATCATCAATGCATTTGAATTAGGGCAGAACACTAAGCCTTCATCTGCCGAAAAAAGTAATTTCAGGGTTGACTGCCTAGTCCTGTAAGAAGAGATTTTTACACCCTTTTCTAAGAGATTCCACTGCTGAAGTCGAGATCCGAGAAGTTGAGATTTACTCTTAGGTAACTCCAAATCCCTGACGAGATCATTCAATTCCGACTGAGTAACGAGGTGATGTTTTCGATGAGCTGAATCAGCAGAACACTCTTCATCATCGGTGAACGTATCATAAGATGGTCCAGGCTGTGGCTCAAAGTCTTTCAAATCCGTTTCTGGCTCTAGAGTATAGGTTTTTGGGGGCACTGGGATTGGCAAAGATTCGTTGTGAGGAACTTGTCTTAGAGCTGAAGGGATATTAGGATACTGAATTGTATGCTTACTTTTGCTAGATAACCCGACGGTGGAAGTCATACAAAAGTAACAATCTGTGAGATGACAGCGAGGTTTGCGCCAAACCATGGGCACGGCAAATGGCATTGATTTACGGGTACCTTTGAGCCATTTGGTCAAGCTACTGTAACAAGTAGTGCAGCAAACTATTGGAGCCCAATTCTTGTCCTGATCGCCAACTTAGCAATCAAAGTAAAATTTATAAGCAGTTTTAAGAAGCGGAGAAAGGGGTTTTCGTTGCGCTTTTAAAGTCAATTCCCCGCAAACATAGCAGAAGCTATCGGGATGATTTTTACACTCGCGTGGCATAATTAAACAATAAATAAATGCTCGATATTAATAACAACTGACACTCACGTACTGTAATTCACTTGGAAAAAGCCGGAATTAAAAAATTTCTACCGTTATACACAATTTAAACAACTTGGAAACACAGAATCCCCGCCTAGAGCACCGACAAGTTGACTCTACGATCGCTAGAGATGTACTGAGGGAAGATAAGGATTACAGTGCAGGTCTATAGTGACAAGAGCAATGCAAGTTTAAACCTGTCAAAGCATGAAAATTCCTGGGCAAACCTGTGCGCGCGAGGTATTGAGAGCGCCAGCGTGGTACAGTGAATCTTCCGAACTGTTGCTACATATTTTTATTATTGTTGCTATAAATTTTTATTATTGTTGCTATATATTTTTATTGTTTGGGGGAGGATGAGGGGGGATGGAAGCTAGAATATGTAGAAACTAAGTGAAAATACTGCGAAAAAAACGGAAAAATCGATCATTCTTAAGGATTTTTTTACAATTTAAGGGGGCAAATCCCCCCCCCCCCAAATCTACCTCATTGCTACAAATGTTCATGTTTTGGAACTTTTCACCTCTCTAGCCCCTCAGAAGAAACGTAAAGGCTAAAATAATCCTTTTCATCCCTCCAAATTATCGAAAAGTGAAAAAATAGGTGGGGGGGCCTCCCCCGAAAACGGTGGGTGATAGGGGAAAACGGGGGTCATAATCGGATTCAGGAGGTCATTTTACATAAGAATCAGCAGGAATGGTGTCAGGGCCGATTTTCATGCCGACCAGTGTTATTTGTGTCAAATTGATCATTATTATTTTATTATTTTTCGAATTATTATGAATGCACAATAATAGCATAACTCCATATACAATAATTGTCACTGCATAAAATTAATTTACATGTTTACTCTAAAATAATTACATGTTTTTTTCTGAACACAAATTAATTTTGGTATTTTTTTTTTGTTGGTTACAATAGATACGTTGTTTTCTTATACTGTTAGATGTTTAACTACGTTTGAATAGTTATGCTGTTCTACTATTGATTTACCAATAACATCCATAGTCTTTTGAAGAAATTTCACCAATGTTTTCGCAAAGTGATCGATTTACGAAGCCAAGAGAACGTTGGCACTCGACGCGCAGCGGAGAGCGCAAATCTCTTAATAATATTTTGCGCTCAAATTACACACAATATTTTCCTACAATCGCCCCAAAAATGTATAACATACATTCATTTGAAATGTTTCAAACATATTTTCTAAACGGTATCTATTTGATCACAAGATTTTTTTCTACAATTGCACCAATACATTATTTAAGCCAACCAAAGTAGAAGTACAACTTTTAGATTTCTTAAATGTAATTTTGTATGTTCAGAACATCTTATCTGAAGAAATGAACAGACAAAAGAGTTTTCAGACAATTTCGTATTTTTAGATAAATTTATGAGTAGACAATTTTTTACCATACCTTGTAACTTATTTATACGTCTCCACCATTTTTCACTTTGAATTTGACTGAATTATTGGAAGAATTTTTGACAGCGCAAAATGTTTTTGTTGCTTTAGACAAGACACTTAGGGACAACAAGTGACATCTCATCGGGAACGCCTGCTTTCCGATGACTTTCTATGGGGTTTGTAGGAAAAAAATTATTGGTGTGATTTATTTAAATAAATGCATCATATAAGCGCTTAACGTGTGTTTTCTATATACCTCTAAAAAGTTGTTTCTTTATAAAATCATACCTTAGTTTGATCTACATATATGAACAAATAAACGAAAGATCTTTCTTAGGGTCGAATTTGTGGCCGAGTGGACAACAAAATCGAAGGGTGCTTTATTACAGTAATACACATGGCCGGAGTAACTTTAGTGCTCAGGTATGATGCAGGGACAAAGATAAAGGATGTGTTTGCGAACTTTGCGGCCAGTTAAAAATAATACAAATAGTGCCAAAGCAGGGTCAGCGAAGAGACAAGTCGTCTGTTTTAGAACTTCACTTTAAATCAATGTTTAATGCGCCTGGCGCATGAAGTAAATATTTCGAGTTAAAAAAGCCTGAAAATTTAGATAAACCTAAATTTCCAGGCTTTTTAAACTCAAAATATTTACGTCATGCTTAATCAAGGATTGGAAGACACTAGTTCGAGTAATATCGAGAACTTAAATTAAAAACCGATTTGTTTTGTATTTCATAGGTATTAATGAATGTGAAACATGAAATTTGACAGTTAGTTGAAAAATCACTTAATTTGTGAAGATCACAGATAAATATAGTTGTCTATGGTGACGATTACAGTTTTTAATACTCTTGTTCCTTGTTTAGGGTAAAACTGCAAAAGGAAAACATTTTCCCATTACCTACAATGTTATCCTGAAGAAATGAAAAATTTAAGACCCGAAAGATTGATGATGCATTAGCGTTTGAGAGAAGTAAATCCTGCCTCTTTTTGGTCGTTCGCCTTGTTAGTGAGTTGCCCCTCCGATCGTCCTTGTGTCTGACGTTGTACGACTGTTACTTCTTGCTGCGAACATTAGTAATATAAATTCTTAATTTTATTTAAGAAAAAACGCTATAAATGGTTAATCTTTATTGTTTCTTCTTGTATTGATTTTCCGTCGAAATTGTAGAAGGCTTCTTAAAATATTAAAATATTACTAGCACTTAATATCTTTATTAGCAAATATGTACAATAATTATATAAATAAACATAGTTTCATATCTTAAATAATAATATTGCTACTGGGCTATCGACTGAAGGTCTTTGTGCCTTGATTTTTTTAATTTAATTATAAATCATGATATATGAGTGATGAAGAATGAATAATATTAAATGATTGCTGACTAATCTGTGAGTGATTGGTGCAGGGTGAGAAGTGTTTGGAGGATAGTGGTTTCTGGAGACTTGCGTTTGGCTAGGATTAAGGGGTTTTTAGATTGATAGTTTAGTTTAAGAATGCGGATGTTTAGTCGGGATTTAAGGAATGATTCAATCATATATGGATAGCTTTCGCTAATCGGTATAATTTGCGTTCTTTCAAGAACCATTTCATTGGAAGGGTTAAACAAGAGATTTAAGGGATGGCGGATTTTTGTTAATGCTCGAAGTGCACTGCGTTCGGCTACCAGGATGTTATTTAGGGTTTGAGGATGGGTAAGTGCGAGTAGGATGAAACCGTAATCCAGATATAATCTGCATATGCATTTATAGATTTTAACAGTTGTTTAGATTGATATACCTTAGTCTTTATATGTTAGACATCTAAAGTGGCGAGCTCTAGTTACAATTTTAGTTTTAATTATTTTTAAGTACAAAGGAGAGATTGGAGTCAAATGTGGTACTAAGGTATTTACATAGCATTCTCAAAAGAAACCAAGACATATCCCTCGTATCCAGCTACCGACCAATCACCCTTCTCCCAAACTTTATGAATCTCTTCTCAAAGAAAAATAATTTTCCATATATCTCACCTCATTCTAAACTATCAATTTGGATTTCCTCCCTACAGATCCACCACTCTCCCATTCTCTATCCTTAATTCCAACAAACAAACTGCACACCACGAAGGACGTTCATCCGCTGCTGTCTTTCTAAATATTTAAAATACTTTTGACTCGGTATAGCACCGAGGTTTGCTATACAAATGTCACTTCCTTAACATACCTAAACACCGAATTTTTAAACTGTTAACGGTGGAGACTTTTTCTTCGTTATACATCATAATTCACAAATAAAACACGATTATAACTTTGTTTGTATAACTGAGACTTTATTTATTTTAAGTATATATACCTGTTCAATTGTTAGTTTAAATCCCTTTAAGTTTGAAAATGACAAGTTAACGTTGTCAAAACTATAGTCACCTAATAAAGTCTAAGTTTAAAATTGTGTTTCATTTGTGACTTAATTTGTATCCTAAATAACTTCCTAACAAACAGATTACTGAAGTAAAAACTCAAAGTACCACATCCCAAACCTTCACTCGTGAGCAAGGTGTTCCGCAAGGATTACCTCTCTCTCAACTCATGTACAACATTTTCTGTATCGATTTATACAACCCCAATCTCACGTATTTTAATCCCGCTTCCTATGTGCAAAGAGCCTACCCAAAGCACTACAAACACTACAGCAGCTTATAAATTTCCTTTAGCTTTTTTTTTGCTAAATAATGAATTAAAATAATTTCCAATAAATCCCACCTCCTTATTTCTTAGCACCGCAAAAATACTCTTGTCAAGATCTCTATTTGTCAAAAGCCCATTTCCTCAGCTCTCCATATAAAATACCTTGGAATTACCCTCGACTCTAAACTGAATTTAAATAGCATAAAGCAATAATTAAATACAAAATTGCTAGAGCAAAACACTTCCGTAATTTATCATGCAGAAATTGTGGCATCACAAACGCTACAAAAATGTACAAAATGATATGCAGGCCTATGCTGGACTACGAATTCATCCTATTTTCCACTTCTCCTAATCCCACCCTTAACAACATCTAAGTCAACCAACGTTCGTCCCTGAGATCCCTCACAAAAATTCGTCATCCGCTCAATCCACTTCAAAATCCATCTAATATTCTCCTTTATAACCGAACAAAACAATCCAATTTTTAAATCCTCTCACAACTTTGCATTCCAGAAATGACAATATTAATCCTGAATTAAAAAATCACTCACAAACAGTCTTCCAATTCATCACATACAATAACCAACATTAATAGTACGATTTGTTTTATTTCTATTATAGTATTTTTTATTTTATAAATGTTTGTAATAATATACTAGCAATAAAGGTTATTTATATATATATATATATATATATATATATATATATATCAGGGTTGTTAAAAAAACATTTTTTTCATTTAAATTAAAAACAAACAGTTTTTTTTACAAAACGTGTTTTTCATTGAAATAGCGTTTAAAGCATTAACAATTAAAAACATGTTTAAGAAAATACTATACAACGAGCATATAATGATAGCTATTAATCACGAGAACGAGGTTTGCGGAACGAGCCGAAGGCGAGTGGTGCAAGTCGTTCGAGTAATTAATAGCTATTATATGCGTGTTATACACTATACTCTGTTCACGACGACAACAATATATAACACAACATTTATTATATATATTTATCAAGTAAGCGTCAGTCTTAATGGTCGGTTTTGTTTCATAATAATTTGACAGATAAATGATGACAGATTGCGGTATTATGATTTGAATGTGTAATAGGGTTAATTCCACTTTAACACAAATTTGAACAATCGTTCAACAATAAATGATACTCACACAGTCTAGCCTTTTGCCTAAGTTACATAGAAACACGCTCGTTGCACAAAAAACGAACTCTTCCGTTTGGATGGAGTTTTTACGGTGTTAACGTTTGTTCCGCTTTAAAAAAACACTCGCGGCGGATAGAAGCACAATTGTTTAACCGATTTTTTAAACTAGTGAGAACGGCGGAGATGTTAACGCGTTACTTCGTACTTTAACAAAATGCCATCGACGACGTCATCACCAATATGGTCAAATGTAAGACAAAAGACGCTGATTTGACTAGCACAGCGCTATTACTGCATAGCGACAAAAAATCGAACTAGGCAATTATTTATATTCGTGTTAAAAAACCACACTCATACTTGAGTGTTAAATGCATCGCATGTATGCTGCCCACACAATTAAATAATGCACATATTATAAGATTGTCGTGAACAAACATGTTTGAAACACGTTTAAAACGTGTTTAAAACAGAACATATTTAAAACACGTAATAAATTACATTTTTGCACACACAATTGTGATATTTTATTGTAATAAAATTGTATGTTTAATAATATAATTTGAAATATCTTCAACAATTTGGTTAAAATGTAAAACGTTAACAGAAAATCTTAATAAAGTAGAATAAAATATAGTTTAGCGAATTTAAGATAATAAAAATAAACGTTTTAAACAAATTAAACGTTTAAAACATGTTTTAAATGAATTTAAAATTTAAAACATGTTTATAACAAAATCGTTTAAAACACGTCAGCTGTTTTAAAACATGTTTAAAACACTGTTTTAAAACAAATTGCTTAAAACATAACAACCCTAATATATATACAAGGTAGCCAAAAAAAATGGGTGAAAAGCTTTAGGTAACTTGATTCGTTAATTAATTTTGAATAGAAAATACAAATAAAAAAATATTATGTAATTATTATATTCATTAAATATATTTTAAATATGCCACAAGAAATCAGAAATCACAAATGTTTATGTAATGTTTAGTCGATTGTTAACGGCAAAAATTTTATACAAAATGTTAAAAAAAATTCTAGTCACATATTTTTATCATTAATGGCATCGTGAGGCTTACTGAATAATTATACAATACTTTTTTTAGTTTTTTAATTTATTTTTTATTTTTTGCTTGTCTTTTTTCTTTGCCTTTAGATAAGATTATGTATAGTAATTCACATTATAATTAAGTTAGTCTAGAAATTGTTCCGCTTGATGTAAGACGTGCTTGCGTAAATAAAATCATTTTTAAAAACACAAATGTGATTTGGATTAAAATAATTTGCGCAGTCGGTAGGATTTTCCGATTATTTGAGTGCATATCAATCTGGTTCGTGTTAACGATTTATCGGAAAAACGAATTTTGCAAACTTTGTGACTTGTGATTTCGGACTCTTAAAAAATCAAGAAAATCAAGAAAGTTCCGTTTACAACAACACCGTCCCTGCTGTAATCGAATCGTCGAGAGCTCATGGACAGGATTTTAAATCTGTAAGTACATTTAAGTACTGACTGAAACATTTTTTAAATATTTCTGGATATTTAATTGAAACACTTGGTTTGTTTCACTAAATTAGTGTAACAAACCAAGTGTTTTAATTAAATATCTCGAATTAATTAGAAATATAATTAAGAAACGTAAAGTAAGAAAAATGGATAATCCCAATCCTCAAACCGCTGGTGTAGCACCAGCTGTTCAACCAGTTGTACCACAAGTTGTACCCCAAGTTCCCATTCTGAAACCAGAATACCTAATATGCACAAGCATATTTCATGATATAGACTAAATTAATCGCGTTTGTCACCATGAGAAGGTAATAAGCAATTTTTTAAATCGTTAAATGAATTAATTGGACTAACAAGATAAATTCAAATTCAAAACTATTTGAATTCGAGAAAATTAGCTTACGCTTCTTATAGTTTGCACACTTTAAACATAATATATTAAATTACGAAAAAACTATTCGTGAAAATGCAAACAGTGTCTTAGTTAATAAGACAATTTAAGACGATAAATATTCAGTAGTTGTTTCAATGGATATTTATCGTCTTAAATTGTCTTATTAATTAAGGCACTGTTTGCATTTTCACGAATAGTTTTTTCGTAATTTTATATATTATAATTGGACTAGTTGAAATATTAACAGCGGCGTCGCCTTTGATTTTCGAGAATATTGACAACATTAAATATTCATTCTGCAGATCATTTTCATCATTTATATTATAAAAACGATTAACTAGTTTTTCAGTTATAGAAAGAAATTTTGACAGTAATTCAATCTCACCTTTAAATCGGGTAACAGGGCCTCACACTAGAAAATATTTTTTACACTTAGACCTTACAGAGGTGTAACATACTTGAAAACAAATGAGTTTAAAAAGCAAAATAATTTTTGATTGCCCACCTTACGTGAAATGCCCCATATACGTGGGTCGAGCAAATATTTTAAAAAAATACAAATGGTCAAAATTTGAGAGAAATTAGTTCCAATTTTTTTTAATTTATCAAAATTCAAATTCCAAAGGAATAAGTATGGTAAAATGCCCCTATCGTTTAATTTTTAAATTTACCTTTTAAGAGGGTGTCTTAAGGTGTAAAAATAAGATTTCTATGATTCTTGGTCCATGATTTTTAGCATTTTAAGAAAGCATTTTTAAAAACAAACATTTTGTTTTTTTTTTATCTCTGTAGCTTAAATATTCGCCGAGATATCGTATTTTTAAGTTTTTCGAACGTTTCGTTTTAATCATCAAAGCGACGATAAAAGTTATTTTCTATATAAACATTTAATTTTTACTCTTTTCTAAGAAGGTTTCATTAAACATAAATAAATGAAAAAATATTTAGATGGTTTTTGTCAAATATTTCTATTGGTCAAGCATAATTTTTAGCAAATGGTAAATTTTTTGAACATTTTACAATTATCAATTTTATTTGTTCAATTCTTATTTGATTATTTAATTATATATTTATTTATATATGTCACACTAAATAAAAATAATTATTATATTTAAACATATTTATTTTGTACTATCTACTACACAAATAAGATCCTTTAAAACTATTCTATGTAATAATAATTTGTACAAAAATATTTAACTTCATCAAAATATTTTTTTTTCATATTTGTTAAATGTATAAAATTGTAAATGATATATACGAGTATCTATAATTAAATATATATATATATATATATATATATATATATATATATATATGTATATATATATATATATATATATATATATATATATATATATATATATATATATATATTAGTCTTCGTCATATATATGGGTACATACAGAGAGTTTTATGTAACACCGAACATTTTCATAACGAGAATTTTTCTTTTAAGTCTCCATTTGCATACGTTGCACATTTTCCGATGCTCGGTTTATAAATTAATTCAATTTGAAGCTTTAAGCGAGTGTTTTCTACTCCCAGGCTAAGCATGAAGTAAAATTTCGAGTTCAGAAAAGCCTGAAAATTTGGTTTGGTAGCGTAGCGCGAAGCGCGGAGCGGCCAAACCAAATTTTCAGGCTTTTCTGAACTCGAAATTTTACTTCATGCGCCACCGGTTCAAAACACTGATTCAATATAAAGTTTAGCAGTGTATTTTAAACTTCGTAATATATTAGTGTTTTGTACCGGTGGCGCATGAAGTAAAATTTCGAGTACGCGACCAAACCAAAATTTCAGGCTCTTCTGAACTCGAAATTTTACTTCATGCTTAGTCTGGGAGTGGAACACACTCGTTTTATGTTTCAAATTGAACTCTTAAAAAAATCAACGATTATCTAAAGATTTACGGCATGTACGGTGTAATTGAGACATGTATACTTAAAAGAAAAACTCCCTTTATCTACAAGTTGAGGTATTAGTTGCGATTGATTGGCTACAATTTGTAATGGTCATATAGGCAACTCAATTTATACATAACCTAAAAATTAACATATACATATATAAGCGTATATATGTACACACACACACACACACACTCACACACACACACACACACATATATATATATATATATATATATATATATATATATATAGGTTACACTTATTTATAAATTGATTATATATAATATAAATAACAATTGTTTATATTAATGAAATAAAGATATACACTTCAAAAACGAAAAATACTTGCGCTCTTGTTATTCCATGCTTACAACGTCCCGACGCATTCTGGTGCATATCGAAATTGTTTTATCCCAATGTCGTATTATAAGGACCCTTTATTATGGTGTTAGGAGATTATAGTATACATATATTGAAATATAAACGTTAAAGTGCATTCTACATTCCTTTATCTTTTAATAATTTTCTAATTTTAATTATTTAACTTCCTTATTTTTAATACAATACCTTATAGAACAGCAAAAATAAATTTTTTATGTAAAACAGAACGTTTATCGTCGCTTTGATGATTAAAACGAAACGTTCAAAAAACTTAAAAATGTGATCTCTCGGCGAATATTTAGAGATAAAAAAAATGATTTTTTTTAGATTTATATAGGCAATTCCATGAAAAATAGGTAAAAACCCTAAAAAATCTTGAAAAATTGATTTTTGAAGATGGGGCGGGAAAACATTAATATATCTTAAGGCATATTTTTGTAGATTTTTGCTAAGAAAATATGATGATGAGGTAAACAACCGGGTTACATTGGGTAATAGGCAATGAAACATCGATTTTAAACTTTTAGGAATTTTTTTATTACTTAAATGACCTTGAATTACCTTGAAAAAAAAAAATGACACAGACGGGTATTTAGGTCACCTATACTCATGAATTTTCCATATCTTAATTATTAATAGAAATCAAGAAAAAAAAATAATTCCGAAAAAAAAATGTTTTGGCCTTGAGAGGGGGGGGGGGAGATCATGGACCATGAACCAATGGGATCTTAAGACATCTTACCTTAAGACACCCTTTTAAAAGGTAAATTTAAAAATTAAATGATAGGGGCATTTTACCATACCTAACCGGAGGTACCCTTTCATTACATGACAAGGAAGAGTATTCAATTTTCCATAAAAATTCGTTTTAACTTGCTTTACCAACAGCCCAATAAGGTGATTAACTGATTACACAATAGTACATTGTGTAATCAGTTAATCACTTTAGAGGGCTGTTGTTTTTGCCGCCAGTTTAGTCCCCTATAACTTGGTAACTGGGCTTCGCACAAGTAAATATTTTCGTGTCTACACTTAGGCATTATAGAGATGTAACATATTTAAAAACAAGTGAATTCAAAAAAGAAAATTATTATTGACTGTCCGCTTCACGTGAAATACTCCATATGTAAAGATGGAAAATCCCAATTAATATATTTTATTGCATTACGACACACAAAATCACAATTGTTTCGTTACGTCACTGGCTATTTTATACAGTAAATGTACTTAGGGACATTGAGTATATATTAGTATTTCCATGTACTACTTTTTTATATTCACACAAATTTACGAAATTCCGTCCAAAATAGGCAGATAATAGCAAATGCGAAAATATGCGTTATTCTGCAGAACTAGTAAAATAATTATAGGCTTCTCAAAGTGTCGCATAATTAATTCGATTGCGTGACAACCGTAATATAACAAATCGAAGTGAGCTATTATAGCGGTGCGCGATGTTTCCTGCAAAATTAATGGCATTAAGAAACACATTCACTGGAAACGTTTACAATGTTAGTAACCGCGTTATTCCATTTTTAATAACATGAAAGCTGCGTGCAAAATTATACTTTCCACTTTTATTCATATTTAATGCACATCCATAAAAACGTGCCTGATATTGTTATGGTATGCACTTGGAATGAGAAAATTGATAATTTGATTTTTTGTTTACAATTTTTATCTAAAAATAGTAGTTATATTACAGCCCCTTCCCTTCGAATTATGGAAAATGAAACATTTCAAATTTTATAATGCCATATTTTTATTTAAGTATAAAATTATTTAAACAAAAAAAGTATAAAATTGGCAAATTGGCAAGGCAGGGGCGCCTACCTTTCTAAATTGTCACAACTATTTACTAGTAATTAATTTATTATTCGCAGTAAATATTCTCATAATTACAACACAATTTAGCATAATACGTAAACATTAATAATAGCATTACATATTTTTATCATATAGATTCAAACATATATTAGTTTATGTAAAGATCGAATCGATATGGAACAATTTAGGCAAAGGTTTCAGTCGCCTGAAATCTAAATGTTTTTTCCACAACGGTGCACGCTACGAGTATAGAAGAAAGGCAACAATTATCAGGCTATTAGGCGGCTCGTTCGTCCGCCTACCGTAATCTCCGTCGCTGCTCGTATGTTGCGGAAACATAATTGGGAACGCATTGAAATAATTTGAAAAAATTATTCCTAATAAAAGAGATAATATATGATTAACAGATATATTTAAATTGTCCTAGTTTGCAATTAAAATATTAAGAATTGTAATTTTTGAAAGAAGATTAGGTTCGTTATTATCAAATAATGTAAATTACAGATGAAATAGATATTTTTAAATTAAAAATCGCAATGCTGGTCTAACATATAAAACATAATTAATACGATTTTTGATTTTACAATTTTACATCTAGTAACTGAAGCCACAAGCCACACAAGCCACTGTTATAGACATATCTATGCAGGCGCGCACTTAGAAATCTGTCTTAGGGGGGGGGGGGGGGAGCTCACGCGTCTTGAAGGGGCTCATCCGGGTCTTATGGGGGAGGGGGGCTCACGTGTTTTGTCTATAACATATATACATAGGTTTATGTATATATGTTATAGACAAAACACGAAATTTAATAAATCGCGAAATGTCTACTGCTCACATAGTCCGAATTAATAAATAATTTCTGGTTTTGTCCACATGAGTTTAGACAAGTCCTAACATGCTAAGTGTCATAAAAATGTCAAATTTGTAAAGTTCTAATAACAGGAGCTCAACGCTCGCAAAATAATAAAGAAATAAAAACAAATGAACAATTTTATAATAATAATAATTTATTAGTGTTTATCACATACATGTGTTACACAGGTCAAATACTACTATTACAATGAAACTTAAAACTAAAAATATTAACAGTAATAAAGGACTTACACCGACACAGCAGGATTAATAAACTATTTTGTTTTTAAATTACAAGGAATGTTGTTATTACAGTCATTTATAAAATAAAATGAATATAAATACGTACAAAATCAAATTAAAGTCACGGTGAAATAAATAATAAAATGTAATAAATAAATAAATAATAACGATAACAAATTACATTACAAATAAACACGAAAAGTAAAAAATGCACAAATCTGGTTATATAAATAAAATGTCTTGGATGAAAATCGATAAAAAAAATAAATAAGAATTAGTAATTACAATTAAAATTTAATATTTTCCAAATATTCTTCCCAACTGTAAAATGCATTTTCAATTAAATAATTTTTAATGATTACTTTAAATTTATTTATTGGCAGTTCTCTAATGTGATCAGGAAGTGAGTTGTAAAACCTTTATAAGATTTGTAAGAAGATATTAATTTCTTCGTTTTTTATGCAAAAAAACAATAAAAATGAGCCGATAAAGCTAGAGGAGCTAAATGTTGGAACTAAATTTTGAAAAATACGAGACATTCTCTCGCTTTTCTCCGAAATCATAAAATAAATCGATCAAACAAACCAAAACAAAACAAGAACTACAAAACATCACTTCGTTTTATAAACAAATTGACAAATTATTTGTAAGGAGAATATTTTAAAGTTCACTTTAAATCAGTGTTTTATTCGCTTGGCGCATGAAGGTAAATTTCGAGATTAGAAAAGCCTGAAAATTTGGATTTGTTGGGGCGCGACTGGATGGCTCGCACGCCCCCGCAAATCCAAATTTTCAGGCTTTTCTAAACTCGAAATTTTACTTCATGCTTAGTCTGGGAGTGGAAATACTCATTACAAGTTTAAAATTGAACGCTATTATAATTACCTTGTATAAAAAAATGTTCTTCTTATAATTGAAAATAATAAATTATTAAATATTCCAGTTTGGTTTGATATTATTTGAAGTAAAACTTGTAAAAAGTAGATTATTTATGCAAGATTTCTTATAAAAGCGTTCAATTTTGAACTTTTAACGAGTGTTTCTACTCCCAGATTAAGCATGAAGTAAAATTTCGAGTTTAGAAAAGCCTGAACATTTGGATTTGCCGGGGCGCGCGAGTGAAGCGAGTCGAGCCCGGCAAATCCAAATTTTCAGGCTTTTCTAAACTCGAAATTTTACTTTAAGCGCCACGCGTATGAAACACTGATTTCAAGTGTAGTTCAAAATATATTCCTTATAAATAATTTGTCACTTTGTTTATGAAACAAAATTATGTTTTCCAGTACTTGCGAGTACTTGCGTGCCTGCGAACCACCCCCCTGGGTGCGCGCCTGTATCTATGAACAATTATATACAATATATACAAGCAGTGTAAAGAATCAACGTACACCATACAAACAATTTACCCCGAAGCCAGAAATTATTTGGTGTCAGAATACTCATCAGATTTTAATAATAACTTTACCACCTCTGTGTCCAACTTTTTAATAGTATGCGGTCGTGAAATATCTGTTTTTTTTTGCAAACTTTTTATTAAAGGATTAGAGGAATAAAATAATGAACGGAAAAGATCCGTTATTTTTCTTTCGAGTCTCTTATGCCTCTTGCACGCTCGTTTTACTTTTGAAGCTCTTGTTGACGAATGCTCCGTGACTTCTTCGATCATTTTAGCACTATTCCTTTCTTGAGATGTACGAAGACTGACACGCGTGGTAAATGAAAGTTCCTCTTGAGAGTAATTTTCTACTATAATTCGTTTGGGAATAGGAGAGAGCTATGGAACTCAAAGAGTGTAAATAGTATGCGCCTTTAAAATGGTGAGCGTGGCGTTGAAATGAAAAATAATAATTTTTATAGCATCTTATTTTCAATAGGCCGCTCTATCACCATATGTGTCAAGGGTATTTGTTGTCTCCCAATATATATTTTGAAATAGTTCATTCATATCTCACTGAACACATGGCCCGGCTCAGCCCGGCTGCTGTACCTCTCAACCAAAAGTTATCGCTCGGCCTCACCATAAGCGTAGACTACGTTTGGAAACGGGAATTATAATGGATAATGATTTTTATTAAAATTAAAGAAATAGCGATCGAAATTAAAGGTTTATTTATATAAAATAATAACTGTAATACATTATAATTGTAATTGGTCCGCCGTATATTAATAAAGATAAAGATTATAATAATAATAATAATAATAATAATAATTCTTTATTAACGGACAAGCCATTTACAATGTAGAGCCAAAAACATATAACTAAAATGTAAGACACAAAACATGAATCACAAATATGCACAAAGACACATATGTTAATCTGCGTAAACCACAATAGGGTTATAACATTTAGTGCACACCATCCGCGAGACTCCTCCTAATTAAACCTAAAGATGAGTTAAAAAAGTCAATGCCGCTACAAATGTCATTAGCCGTGCGCGTTAATCGAGTCATGGGGCAATTTAAACTGCAAGTCGTCCTGCAAAATTCGTTATGAAGTAGCATGCGGCTACGTGCATGTCTAGGTGGTACATGATAATTAATCATACTAACAATATGACTTGAATCTATTTTGCAGTTTATGATTTTATAAAGAGAACACATATCTAATTCCATGCCACGATGCTGCAAAGTTGTGAGTCCTAAGTATGCCATCGTTTCCTCGGTTGTTAGGTGTATACTGTTCTGGGTCAATTTATATGACATAAACTTAATGAACTTAGTTTGCACTTTTTCTATCCTGTTGACATATGTAACGTATGAGGGCGACCAAATCGTTCTACAATAATCAAAATGAGACCGAACAAGGGAGTTATACAGGATGTTAAAAGTGCGTACATCGACCAGATCTTTGGTAACACGTTTAATGAATCCTAGCGCCTTATTTGCTTTATTGACTACGAAGTCAAGGTGCGACTTAAATGACAGCTTTGAATCAAGCATGATCCCAAGATCCTTTACTAAATAAACTTGACTCAATGTTAAGTTATTTAACCTGTAGTTATATATTATTCCGTTCCTCTTACGCGAAAAACATATAAAACTACATTTATTGATATTCAGCTGCACACCATTTATTGACCGAGTCAATATCTTCTTGAATTTTGATACAGTCTGCTGTGTTCTTTACGGTATAATACAATTTTAAATCATCAGCAAAAGGCAAATGTACAACTAAATCTATAAAAATAAAATTGTTAATAATGATTATTATTACCTAATAACAATTGAAAATGAACAAACCTTATTTTTAATGGGTATTTACAGACAAAATAATTTACAATAATTATAATTTACGAATTATATTTGTACAAAATTCACGTACAATTATGACAACTCGGAAGATTAATACATATCTTTTTTGTCAGTCAAATCATCCTATGAGGAATTATTTTAATCGATCGTAATTAATAATGGTTTCACAACTATTTCAATTTTATTGTTAAGTTCCCACATATCTCTCTTCTTTTATTACATGCGCAATGGCATTTTGCCATTTAGTAGCAGCACAGTTTATATATATCCAGTTAGCCAGACCCCATATAAATTTTGGGTACACGGGAATGGGAGCAGAGCGCCGGATGCCAAATTGGTGTATATGGCTGCCTATATACACCAGTCTGGCTTCCTGCGGTCGGTCGGTTACGACTATTTTACTCCAGATGTCGCGAAATCAGGTCTCAGAGAGAGACAATTTCTTTCTCCCTCTATTCCGCGCTTCTTGTTGTATCATATTCCAGATGTTGATTTTTCAATCTTGAAAACACGTTTTTTTTTTCTTTTAAGGATGCGTGTTACATTCATCCATGCGTTTCCTTCTACAATTTTATTTTCTGCGTTATTAGAGAATAGATTTTATGAAATTATATGTGAACGTTGTAAAATTCATTAAGTATTATTTATTTTGTACAAGAAACTTAAAATACAAAACTATTTAACTTTTGATAAAAAGTAAAACAAATACATCAACTTATCATTTTATTAACTAATCAGATCAATCCTATTGATCAGATCAAATCTACTGATCAATAAGGGTTTCTTTTTTAATTAGAGGAGTCAGTGCAAAATGCAGTTAAGTAATTTTTTTTTAGTTTTTGAATTATTACCGTTTGAAGTTTTTAACCCATTAAGCGCCGTTGATGCATACACCCAACATTGTTATTTTTTGATAATTAAGTTACTAAATAAGTTTATTTGATATATTATATTATTTGACCTGAATTGAAAATGTACCAAGAAAAATTTAAATATTTTGTTATTTAAAGTGTATCATAAATACTTCACAATATTACAATGTTTTATACGCGTGGCGCATGAAGTAAAATTTCGAGTTTAGAAAAGCCTAATTTGGCTCGGTCGCTCCGCTTCGCTACGCGCCCGAGCCAAATTTTCAGGCTTTTCTAAACTCGAAATTTTACTTCATGCTTAGTCTGGGAGTGGATACACTCGTTCTTAACTTCATATTGCACGTTTTTATATAAAATCGACGAATGCCTGAACATTGACAGCGTATACATTACATTGTTGAGGCACTAATTTTTTGAAAATCCATTATCACTTTAATATAATAATAATAATAAACTATTTATGATTTTTAACTTTTTATTAAATTCAGGTATACATTATGTGTATTTAAAGAAAAAATTCACAGTATGTAATGCAATAAGTCATTCATAGAAATCATAAAAAGAAGTTTAGAATTTTAATTAAAATTAACTTTTAGAGTTAAAATTGCTTGGCCGTTAATGGGTTATAATAGTTTTAAATAAACTATGTGTCCCGTTTCAAGGCGCATTGTATGTTTCATGTAAAGATTTCCAATGTAATTGGAATTTGAGTTTGTATCGCTTATTGAACCAAAACGATTACAATAAAATTAAAATCATTTGTTTACCTACTAGCAGTATTTTCGAGGTATTATTTTTGAGTTCCATTTTCATTTGAAATATAGCTTGAAAATAGTGAACGATTATACGAAAATAAAATCGTCAGAACAGTAGTTGCTACGAATAGTCAGTGTTTGGCATCAAATTTATTAAAACACAAAGCAATAATTCAATTCAACATGAGTGTTTATTCTGCAAAAGAAAAAAATCAGATCCCAAAATGGACTTAGTATATATTTTAATCACGATGCGTATTTTATTAAATGAACCACACTTTTAATAAATATTAACAGTTTCAGAAATTTGTGGTTTTTGCACTGACTACTTTAATTAACCGTTTACTTTGAACGATTGTTACATGATCAACTTGTACTTTTCCGATTGAAATTTTATAAACGCTTATTGTGTGCCATTTGACCAACACCGACAACACTCAGCGGGCACTGAAATGTTACCTAATTTTGGGATTAAAATTTATGGCATCCGTCGTGTGGCTGCATGGGGATAATTTAAAAAAGAATAAGCAGAAATATTTTTCGATATTCTCAATACTTCCCGAGATACACGAAATGTTATATAGAGAAAGTACAAATTATATAAAAATCATGAAACTTTATAATTGAGAATATTATCAAAAACTGCGAAACAAACAAACTTGTTAAATCAAGTAATTAGTCACATTAATAACATTATAAATTTTACATTTTAATAATTGTTACCGACCTCATGGTTATCTTTGTTTGTACGGAAATATACGTTTTAGGGTCCCAGGAATCAGAAACAAGTGTTATCGATAATATTTGAGAAAATTGGCTCAAATATTGAAATATGTTGAAAAGTCTCGTTAAGTGATGATAATCAAAAACATTTAGAAAACAACAAGATGTCTTTTAATAGAATAAGTATAATATATTTTCTCTGAGAAGTGTAATTGCAAAAATTATTGAATAATCTATTTCCAGTTTACAATGTTTTGTATGTCAGGTTAATTCATTTATTTCAATGGTTTTATTCTTAGTCAGATTACATTTACAAAAGGTACCGATGGGATTATGTTACAGACTAAATAGGTAAGTAAAAATAATTCAAAATGATTTAAGAAAACCCGATCAACAAGTCTCTAACTAAAATATCGGTTAGTGAAAAACATGATAAGAAATTACCGAATTGAATTCTGCGGATACGGATTAAATGTGTCAACAGTAAATAATCTTTTTAAATCCCAAAATATTTATGGTTTTTAGAAGGTTGCGGATTATCTGTAAGTTGCAGTGGTATAGTTCTGGTCGCGCAATACTTGAGGGTATACACCATAATAAAAACGTGGTCGAAAAAATGCCTACAAATAGGTAAAAACAGATAGATCACTTCGAAGAATTTGATTTTTCATCCCTTCTATAAAGCTATCCCCACTAAAATAATGAATATTGTCTAAAAAGAAAATAGTCAAGGAAAAGAGTTAATTCGATATTCATACACGTTATTCAGAGTGTAAAGGGATGAAACGGAACATAGCAATTTTAATGTTAATTTCTCAAAACTAAAATATTATCTTCCCTAATTATTTCAGGGAAATTATGATATTCATTTGGTTAGAGTAAAAATATACACACCGAGCTTTGCTATTTATTGCATTTCTAAAAACCGGAGTGTCATGAAATTAAACAAGCAAATGATGAGGTGTTGATTTGTTGGCTTTTTATTTAAAATATATTCTGTTGATTTTGTGTTACACTTTGATCAATTCTGTATAATTATTACTGAATAAAAAAAAATGAAAAAACTGCTTCTAAAATATCGTTAATAAATAAGAAAACAGTTATATGTATATTTAATATAGTGTTTTAATGTTTGTTAGTTTTTTGTATATATGAATGTTTATATGAATCTAAATTGCTATGTTTTTAGTTTTGTGTATTCGTAAATAATTTATCTATTTTATTGAAATAATTTCTGTTTTTTATTATCAATTCCAATTAAAATACCCATCAAACATTTTTCAAATTGATTTTTTCATTGTAAAAAGATTTTTGTATTTAACTAACTTTTAAATAAAAAATGTTTAATAACATAAATATATTAAAAATCTATTAATTTTTAAACACGTTTTTATTAAAAATATATATAATAACTAAAAATGTTGGAAATATATTTTACATTTTTTCATTGTAAAATGACTTTGTTTAATTATACAAATTATGAATATTTGAAACAATAATCTATTAATCTAATAATTTTAACAATTTTTTTATTAAAAACATATAAAATAACTAAAAACGTTGAAAATATATTTTAGAATTGTTAATTTCATTGTAAATTTGTTTTTATAAAATATATTCCCGAATTTCATAATTTGGAACACGCTTGAAATCTCAAAATAAAAGAAATATTTTCGAATAGACTTTTTGTGGTGATAATAAATTTTATTATTCATCTACCACAGTTCATATACAGGAAGTTTTCCGTTAAAGTATACATATTTCAAATTCACCTTATTTTCTTTAAATCTGTAGATATTCTTTGTGTTTTTAAAAGAGTTCAATTTGATGCTTTA
This sequence comes from Philonthus cognatus, assembly GCA_932526585.2. Classification (NCBI taxonomy): domain Eukaryota; kingdom Metazoa; phylum Arthropoda; class Insecta; order Coleoptera; family Staphylinidae; genus Philonthus; species Philonthus cognatus. Next base: position 65,871,765 of record OW052243.1, on the reverse strand, counting down.
AACGAGTGTTTTCCTCTCCCAGACTAAGCATGAAGTAAAATTTCGAGTTTAGAAAAGCCCCGTGAAAATTTGTCGAGGGTCGCGCAGCGACCCGAGACAAATTTTCTGGGCTTTTCTAAACTCGAAATTTTACTTCATGCGCCACTCGTATAATACACTAAAATATTGTGAAATTTAAGTATATTTGAACCTCACGTAAAATCAGTGTTTTGTGCGCGGGGCGCATGAAGTAAAATTTCGAGTTTAGAATAGCCCAGAAAAATGTACAGTGTATTCTGTATATTGAGTTATTTATACTTAAAAAAACTCTCTGTATAACTAATCAATAATATAAATTATTTGCTAAATTTGGTACATACCAAAGTTTTAATTGAATTTATGAAGAAAAAAAAAACAATCAAGATAAAAATAATATCAAATGAATTCTTTAATGTAAACTCATTGAATTTTATTTTTTGATTTTTAGTTAAATTTTAGGTTTATTTAGGAGCTTTTTAAATATATCTGATTCCCAAAGTCCATAATTTTGAACACGCTGGAAATCTGAAAATATAAGAAATGTTTCGGAACAGTTTATTTTTCAGGTCATCAAATTTATCATCGTACAAGTGGTGTAGACGGGATCAAATTACACGACGAAATAAGAGCGAGCGCGCTTGTGTGTGTGTGTGTGTGTGTGTGTGTGTGTGTATAGACGCAACCGGAGCAGTTTTCTCTAGACTACTTCTACGTTTACTCTATTCATAAGTAGATGGACCCACTTCCCGACCACAGTCTCTCCTTTTCTATCCTCGAAAACTCGGAATCCAGTTCTCCCATAAGCATTGTCTACCCTTGGTAGCAGTTATGTTATGACTGCATCCACCATTAGTTCCTTCACATCTGCTTATTTAAAAGTAGTGTTTTTTTTTGGCTACCTCACCTTTCACCTGCGCCTATATTAATTCTATAGGGCTTAATTCGCAATGATATGGCGGCAATCGTAACACTGTAACTCCTCGCGCTGCCGCCATTTCATCAATTACATATTTAATGTAAGTTGGTTTATGTATTTTTACTAAATCTAAAAGTTCCTTCTTTAGTGTGCCAATATCACAATCAAAACTTTTTAATAAGAGCCACTCCATTATAGCAGCTTTCTTCCAAGCTGCTGTGGGCGGCGGCTATGATAACTCTCGTTGTCCATCAATATTACTGACCCAGATGGGTTTTTAAGCAATATTTTTCTAAACCCGAATAAGATTTTAGTCCAGTTGATAATCCCTCAATAAATGCATGCCCGGCACTATTAATATTTAAATCATGTCATACTTTATTTATAGTATGACCTTCGTTTACCCAGGTTTCATGCAGATCATAGGTTCTCAACCTTATTTTGCCCACCGCTCACTTTGAGAATATTTTTTTTTTCTAGAGCCCCCCATTTTTTTTTTCACTTACCATCTGTCGCGAATCTGAAAGAGCTATTGGCACGATTATATTTAAACGTGTAATATTATACGCCCCCTAATTTTCTCTGGGTTTTCTACTGCCCCTCTGAAAGTCTCAAACGCCCACAGGGGGGCGTTATCGCCCACGTTGAGAACCTATGATCTAGATTTAAAAAAAATCTTCTCTTGCGGTACTAATTTTTTTTAAATATTTTCTTCGCCATAAAATTATTTCATCTTTTTCAATTAAGACGCCTTTCCGACTTCTATTTTGATAATGAAAATTTAAACTTTTTAATATCTCTTCCAGCCTCAATTTTAAAATATTTGAGAATTCTTCATTTTCTCGAACAATTGACAAAACTATATCTAGCGTTGGCGGTTCGTTTTTCATAAAAACGAAAGAAGCACATCGTTTTTCACATCATTTTCCACTGTTTCGGCATGTTTTCTTCTTTGGATCTGATAAGTTCCCACTTCTGTTTTTTTAAAATGGGGAATATTGTTGATTTTCCTACTCCCATCCCATCATGTTTTCACACATCTCAACAATTTGACGAACACTGTAGTCAGTTGCAGAGAATTGGTGTCGTAACGCGTTATACACATTTAAAATAATAATTTCTTCAATCGCTTTTTTGTAGGGGAATTTGAAGATCGACTCGGAACTGTATCCATTATTTACGTCGCAGAGAAAACTTTAACTGGCTAATATAATTAAAAAACTGGGGTTTTATAGAAAAAGGCTAAGAGGGCATATTGCATAATCTCTGTTATTAGAAGGTACCGATTTGAGAAATAAAATTTGCTCATGAAGCATAATAGGCTTATAAAATACCCCCCGCTTGGTAAAGTGATAAAGAAATTTAAACCCATGTTATGCATTTACCTTTATTTGCATATATCTATTGTACTTAATATTCTTGTAGTTTTGCTTTGTGCCGATATTTTAATAGTTTTGAAAAATATTTACACTAAGCTATTGTGTTACAAATCTTATTATATTGTTATGTGAAGTTTGTCTTTTATGTTAAATATTTCCAAATAATTAAAACTACGAACATATTTAAATATGTTTTAAGTTTAGTTATACATCGTTATGTTTAAAAAAATACTTTAATATATTTTTTATAATTAAAACCATAATATTATAGAATTTATACTGCGCCACTGGTAACGACTATCGGCGCATTCCATAGCTTTTCGCTATTCCCAAATAGATTAATTGTCCGTTTTTGAGACATCTGTCAGTTCCGTAAATGAATTATACGGACCTCTGGATTTACCACTAGAAGATCTAGGTTGGGGTTATTGGGCAAACTTTTAGCAGAGAACAGTTCCATTGCGTTTAGTCACTTTGAATATTTATTTTCAAAATTTAAAATTGTTCTATTTGATGTTTGGTATTTGATTACCAATTTTGCCGCAAAATTATTTTTGTTTTAATGAATCTAAATTTTCTGTATGCGATACAATGTCGGTATTCATGATGTCAATCACAAAGAAAAATACTACTTTATTTTTTTGCTCTAGCGTTTGTTGAGCAAAAAAATCACTACTTGCAAACGGGTCAAAACTTGCAGCTAAATATTATTTGTATGTTAAACTAATTAGTAAGTAGTAAGTATAAAAAATCTGCTGTTGCCAACACAGGTATCGACCGCAAATTTAAATAAAATAGGAGTATTACATTCGTTATTCCAATTACTTATTGAAGTTAATTTGTACAATAACATATCCGCTACTGGTAAAATGATTTTTTTTAACTTTATCGCCCAAAAAAATACTTCCCGACACCCTAGAAAAAAATAAGAAATGTTTTAGTAGTATTACATTTTTTTAAACCAAAAATCGAAAGAGGTAGGTCTTGATTCAAAATTTAACATTAAAACCTGCATAAGTCTATCTCTTTCCCACTCACGTTTTTCCCACTCTTGAAAATTGTAAATTTCTGAAAATCGGAAATACTAAAAAATATTTATATCTCCTGTTAAAATTGAGCTGGCTCAATAACACCCTTGAAAATTGTAAATTTCTGAAAATAGGAAAAACCAAAAAATATTTATATCTCCTGTTAAAATTGAGCTAGGTCAATAACATTTTTGTTGTTGTTTTGCTATAATTGAAAGAGGAGTGGGGAACTTTTATTTGGTACCACCTTTTTGGTTCAAAAAGGGGTTAAACAATGTTTAAAGAAATCATATTTACCATTTTCAAGAAAACTAAAAGAGCTACGACAAAAAGCATGTACTCATCAAATGTTTATTTTTGGATTCTCTACAGCTTTTATTGCAAAGATTCTTTGATCATGGTAATGATTTACGAGATACGAAGAAAACCCTAAGAGTAAACACCCACTTCCGTTTTCCGGTTGTTAGCCATTTTTAACTAGGCGCGAGATATTATGGAATAGAACCCAAATCCAAATTTGATGACAATCAAAAAGCCATTTTCGCCGAAATCGTGACACAGACTGACCGACCGACAGACCAACAGACTGACAGACTGACAAACCGACAGACCGACGTTGTAAAATATTACTGGGAAATTCTTAAATTAGTGACTGAAGTCATATAAAAAATATTAAAACCTGTATCGTATACATACCAGTAGACAAATATTCATTGTTAAATTAAATTTTGCATGAAGCACATATGTGAAAAAAAAATTAAATGTAGGTATTTACAGCGCGTGTAATACATAACTGAACGTCGTGCACGATACGTGCACTTTGGGCACTGATAACCACTAGGCCACCCTTTGGATATTTAAGATGGATTCACACACCAAATGCGCCATAAAAAATTGCAACTTTGAGATGTTTTTACGGGAAAACCGTTAAGTTTAGAAATGTTCGCTTTTGACAGCCGTCAAAAACAGCGAATGCGCTTTGCGAGGCCATTTTTTTGATACAAGAAAAAATAACCGAAAAAATCGCAAAACCCAAAATTCTAGACACAAAGGCTCAAGAACCGCACTTTACACGCATATTCTAAAAACACCCGCAGACACCCCGTCATTAATTCCAGTTAACGATGAAACAAAAGCGAGTATCGGTTAACGGGGGGCCGAGAAAAATAGACCCTTTTGCGGATTTACGTTTTTTCCTTTCGCATCGAACCCGGACGTCCCATCCAAATCCAGTGGACGCCATCGGATGCGCCTTTCTGAGCCCTTTCAGGTTTGTAAATTACAGCAATCTCGGGCCGTCTTTGGCGCGTAGACGGTTCTATTGGCAGCAATTTGTGTTTGCCTTTTTTTGCGGTTTTTTTAAGACTGAACGCAAAAGATTTTTCGAAGAAAAATCCGTTTGCAGGTTATTGTGCGCTATTAAAAGAGCTTTCGAAACATATACGACTTTTGCGTTCGAGTCCCACGGTGGGGCCAAAAAATCATTGCATCTACGCGACCACTCAACCGACAGGAAAAATTACCACCGTGCTACCAAAGAGGGCCTCTACAAAATCTCTAAACCAGCAAATTTTGAAGAGAGACACCCTCTACAAGCGCAGGAGCATAATGGAAGAAAAGAAACCACAATTTATGGTGTGTTGATGTTACAATTTCTGGCTTTATCTGTTTGAATAGCAGGTAGTTTCCCTTTTTGCCCTTTTTAAAGCGTTTTAAACGGTCGTTCATGTTCATTTGATGACTCCAACAATTTAACGCATTAATCAATATGTTATGCAATGGTATTATTTAGTTACGTTTTAATCAAATCCATTAAATAGAGCACGTTAATCTAGCAATAAAAAAATGCAAAATATGGTTATGATATGGGTTTAAAACGTGTTCAAAACATGTTTAAAACACGTTTAAAACGTGTTTAAAACAGAATACACAGGGCGTTTTTCTTTTGAGTATATATACCCCGATAATTACAGCGTTTTAAAAGTTGTGGGAAATCGTTGTTTTAATGCGGTTAATTTGAGACTTTAAACGAGTGTTTTCCACTCCCAGACTAAGCATGAAGTAAAATTTCGAGTTTAGAAAAGCCTAAAAATTTGGATTGGCCGCGTAGCGAGGCGGAGCGGCCAATCCAAATTAGGCTTTTCTAAACTCGAAATTTTACTTCATGCGCCACGCTTAAAAACACTGATTTACAGTGAAGTTAAAAAAACACACACTTACAACAACGGTTATAGGCAACCTAATATACGTTACAGTTTATGGGTTGCCTATAATCACTGCTTTAAACAATTTTTTCAGCGCAGAATTTAACTCACGTTTTATCCACATTTACATATTAGATTGCTAAAGCCGTATATTTTAAACATTACGATAATTCAGTGTTTTATACGCGTGGCGCATGAAGTAAAATTTCGAGTTTAGAAAAGCCTAATTTGGATTGGCCGCTCCGCTTCGCTACGCGGCCAATCCAAATTTTCAGGCTTTTCTAAACTCGAAATTTTACTTCATGCTTAGTCTGGGAGTGGAAAGCCCTCGTTTAAAGATTCAAATTGAAATCTTGAACAAAAAACAACGAACGTCGAAAAATTTACAGTGATTGCTTATGTATACCGGAAAGAAAAAATCCCTGTATTTAAAAACCACATTTATGCAGACACAGTTTTATTGTAATAAAATGTTATGTTTGATAATGTAATTTGAAATATCTTTAACAATTTAGCTAGAATTTAAAAACAAACAAAAAACTTGAATGAAGTAATATAAAATATAATTTAGCAAATATTTATTTTTAGCAGTTAAGATAATAAAAAAACGGTTTTAAACAAATCCAACGTTTAAAACATGTTTTAAACAAATTTAAGATTTATAACATGTTTAAAACAAAACCGTTTAAAACATGACGGCTGTTTTTAAACATGTTTAAAACACTATTTTAAAACAAAGTGTTTTAAACATAACAACCCTGGTTATGATCGATCATCTAACGAGTGTTTCCAATCCTAGATTAAGCATGAAGTAAAATTTTGAGTTTAGAAAAGCCTGAACATTTGGCTCGGGCATAGCGCAACAGAGCGACTGAGACAAATTAGGCTTTTCTAAACTCGAAATTTTACTTCATGCGCGACTCGTATAAAACGCTGATTTAATGTGAAATGGTCTATAACCAACCAATTAGGAAGTGAAATAAGTTTAGTACGACAATCATCAATTCTTTAAATGACGGAAAAAGTGCTATAATGAGCATATATATTATTTTTGTATTAACGACGTGAACACTATCTACTGTCAATAGCACTGCTCAAAAATTGACAGCAGATGGCGTTCACATCGTCAATTTATATGTAAATTACACATGACTACTAAAATGGTTATAGATGTTTAGTTTTCTTCTGGATTTTAAACAGAGCAATCAATTGACATTTATAATAGTCATTTTGTGAGTACAATAGACAAGACTATTGGCAGTAGATGGCGTTCACGTCGCAACCTACATGTAAATTACATATGACTATTAAAATTACCAATTTATAGTGCAATTTGAAATCCAGAAGAAAACTAACCATCTTTATTCATTTTAATAGTCTCATATGTAATTTACATTTAAATTAACGACATAAACGCCATCTACTGTTAATAGCTGTAACGATACTACTCAAAAATTGGCAGCAGATGGCGTTCACATCGTCAATTTATATGAAAATTGCATATGACTACTAAAATGGTTATAGAAGTTCAGTTTCCTTCTGGATTTCAAAATGCACAATCAATTGACATTTATAATAGTAATTCTGCGAGTACCATCGACAATGCTATTGGGAGTAGATGGCGTTCACGTTTTCTGGATTTTCTTTTAGATTTTCATATTTTTTTAAGAATATTTTTTTCTGAATTCAATGATGTATCACACTTATAGTTTATTATACAGGGTGAGCGAAACTCGATGTCTCCGCTCTATTATATGAAAAGGAAAAGCGATAGAAAAATCTGAAATCTAAAATCAAATGACAACAAAACAATATTTGTTAACCATTAGTTTAATTATTGACAGGTGCGGCTTTGTTATTTGCTTCCAAAGGCTACTTGCTTAAGTCGTGACAATTTGGAATTTTTGATAATACTTTTTTTTAAGTTTGCTTTTAAATTTTTAACGAAAGAAGATAGCAAATTTTTTTCTCTACAAAGTTCAAAAAAATTAGCTCTTTTGAAATATCCAAAAATATAGGTATGTTTCTGGGGAAAAAATATTCGATGACGTCATTACTTCACTTTCAAAACTTCGAAAAATATGCAATTTTGGATTAAAATAAACCTTACTCAATCCCAATTATGAACCTCTTTTCAGATTTTTTCTATCGGTTTTCCTTCCCTTTTAATAGAGCTGAGACATCGAGTTTCTCACCTTGTACATTTTATATGTAAAATGTTAATCTTTTGTTTTCGTAAAGATTCCCTTGGAAACAGTTGAGTAACTCACTTATTTGACAACTCCTAAGACCCATAATTTGCTTACATATCACCCCTGAAGACGGGCATCCAACGATACATATTTTACCAATTGTGATGTATTTTAAACTAACGAGTGTTTTCCACTTCCAGACTAAGCATGAAGTAAAATTTCGAGTTTAGAAAAGCCCCGCTTAGAAAATTTGTCGAGGGTCGCGCAGCGACCTGAGACAAATTTTCACGGGGCTTTTCTAAACTCGAAATTTTACTTCATGCGCCACGCGTATAAAACACTGATTTAAAGTGAAGTTAAAAATGCACTGAAAACCAACAAAACTTCGATATTTTTTTCAAAATTAGATGTGTTCTTTCCTATCCATGCAGTAAACCTTCAGATTTTCATTGTTTTCTTGTAAAAAAACTTCGATTCCCTGTAGTCCTTCGGTCTCCGAAGACCATGATTGGTCCTTCGAGCTGTAACCTTTGTAAAATTGTAATAAACTTAGTAAACTTAGTAGAGTGATTCTTTAATTTGAAACTTCTAAGAACGAATGTTGTCCACTCCCAGACTAAGCATGAAGTAAAATTTCGAGTTTAGAAAAGCTCCGCGTAGAAAATTTGTCGAGGGTCGCGCAGCGACCCGAGACAAATTTTCACGGGGCTTTTCTAAACTCGAAATTTTACTTCATGCGCCACGCGTATAAACCACTGATTTACAGTAAAGTTAAAATATATAACGTTCAGATGTGATGATCAATATTTACCGAGATGTAAACGCCAGATACGTTTTAAAAAATTCAACCACCCCAAGTCGGACAAAATATAACGCTACGCGCTGGCTGAAAACAAATAGACTTCTTACTACCTGCTAATATCGGGTTGACATTGACATCAAAAAATGCGGTTGGTGTTCATAATGGATTACCCCCTGAGTACTCGGTCTCTTTCCCCTTACCCTCCAACATTTTAGGAAAGAGATAGAAATCTGAAAATTTTTGATATTTTCGTTTCGTCGCTACCAAAGGTACAGTCTACTTGCTGTGCCCCTTGTGCGCGCCTCCGGTACTGCCTCGGAACCGCAAGAAATTGCCGAAACGTAACCTTAATACGTGAAAAACCTATAACCTCGTGTCAGATGTTGCACATAACCTGATAGATTTCAAATAGAACTTCAAAATGTTTCAAATTGTCTGCACTTGTCTTGCTTCCCATAGGGCCTATGCCCGTCGCGGATAGGTCAATTTCGACGTAAGATCGCACGACCGACACATTGATACCGGTTTTATAGCGATTACAACAGGTAAATGTAAATCGAAAATTACAATTTTCCCTTTGCTGGAGATAGCCGTTCGAGTACCATTGTGCGGTTCATTGTATGAAAACAGGTCATCAGAGCATCGGCACAGCATCAATAGTGCGAAGGGGGCACATCAGGCCACGCATTAGAAAAGACACGAAGCAAATCCGTACAGAATTCGATTTATTTTTCTAACAAAAATTCCATTTATCGACAGAGAAAAAAAATTATAGTTTTCTCGGGGTTTGTCCTAGAAGGTTGGAATTTTGATCTAACATACTTTCATGTGCCCCAGATCGCTTTTTATCGTTTCTTTATAAGCCGACAAATCATTGTTTAAATTTTGTGGGATGCATTTTTTTGACCATAACAAAAAATCCTAGCGGCGCTTCATCTTAACGTACCAGAATAAATCTTCGCGGAGAGATACTCTTAAGTAGGGCCTACAATCTGTGCTAGTTTCGTTCCTCCAGCTCATTATCGAACCTAGATATGAATTTTTTTCACCATTTTCTCAATTTCAGCGGCCGGGCCGGAGAAATTCGGGTACAAGAGAGGCTGGCGAATACGCAAGTGCGAGGGAGATAGACTTATGCGGGTTTTACATGGGAAACAGTTTCAACGTTTACCTCTTGAAATTTTTGGTATTTTTTTAATGGTACCAAAAAATTGCTTATTTTATTTAATTATATTTGATATCAATTCATGTGCATTAAATATTTCAAATAATGCCTAAAGACGACAACTCATATAAATAACGATAATTTATTTATGTAAAAATATATTTATAACGATAATTGACATTAATGGCCGGTAACTAGTAACATTTCTTGACACGTCAATTTATGTCAAAACAGTCAATTTGTGACAATAAGTGCATTAATGTTTAAAATAATCCATACAATAGTCAATTGATGTTAATTTGTGACATTTTGTACATTTGTTCAAATGTCAATATATGTCAATCTATGCAAAAATGTCGCATTAGGTAATTAAATGCATACATATTTTAAATTATGCATAAAAACGACAACTGAAATTGATCGACGGTAACTTATAACATTTCTTGACATATCAATTTATGCCAACAAGTGTATACATGTTTTAAATAATGCATGCAGTAGTCAATTGATGTTAATTTATAACATTTTTTAGAACATTCGTTCAAATGTCAATTTCTTTTAATCTATACAAATATTTTGAACAATGTAAATAAATGCATAAATATTTCAATTAATGCATTCAAACGATAATTCCCCAACAAATTTGCGAGTCTATTACGAGTCCAAGGGAGCAGTTACAGCAGAACGAGGCGGCAGCCGACACAGAACACTCAGGAAGCGACACCCCATGTCCCGCACCAAAACGGTTCGAAGCGCCATCTAGTATAGTCGCCTGAACTATCATTAATCCAAACTCCCTGTTAGGGTGCGTCAAGATGTGTATATGATTAGTGAAAAACAGAAATCTGTAATGTGAAATTTACTTACACACAGCACTACCGCGTGTGTGTGTCAACACATACACGCAGTGTGTGTGTGTGTGTGTGGGTTTGTATATAAATTGGTATATTCGTTATTCTCAATAAATGAATTAGTATTATTAATGACTTGATTAATAAATAGAAATTAATACTTATTTTTATAATTTTATAATTAATTTCTGAATATAAGTACACACAAGTAGAAATAAAATTAAGACAAAAAAGAGGAAATTATATAAAAAAATGTATTAATAAGAAACATAAATTTACAAAAAATAGACACAACATCACAAGAATACAATAATTGCGAATAACAATATAAAATAAATAATAAACAAAATTTTAACCATAAATCACAATTCGAAGTTTTAGAAAAATGAAACATTTTAATTTCCTTTCCTTTGGATTTATAGCCTGGTACGTTACAAGTAATTATGGGCATGATGATTTAAGGGATTCTTAAAAATCAACTAAATTAATCAAAATAGAGCTAACCTAATACGTATAAATAATCTATCAAATAATAGTAAATCTATTATATATAGAAATAGAAATTAAAAATACCTTACAGAAAATCTATCATCCACAAATTATGGAAAACTATCATCCACAAATCGAAAACTGAAAGACCGTGCTTCTCGGATCAAACTCTAACAAAAACGGCCGAGTGGAATACGGTTTGTAGGTTAAGGCGGCCGAGGAGAAAGCGAAAACCCGGGAGAAAAACGCGCTAAATTCAAATATTCCTTAATAATTGCCGACGCTGGCGACCTCTAGATTAGTCGCCTAAACTACTGCCAAAGAGACGATTTCTCATTGCGGCGACGCACGCCTGGCAGCCGAGTGCTGCACTACATCGATTCTATAACAGCAGCACTCGGCAATAGCCGAGTGCTGCGCCACCCCTCTTACCGCAAAACGAGGCGACAGCCGAGTTTTGCACATCATCGATCCCACAACAGCAGAACAAGGCGACAGCCGAGTGCTGCGCCACTCCACACCCCGCAAAACGAGGCGACATCTAAGTTTTGCACAACATCGATCCCAGAACAGCAGAACGAGGCGAGAACCGAGTGCTGCGCCACTCCACACGTGGCGACAGCCGAGTTTTGCACATCATCGACCCCACAACAGCAGCACGAGGCGACAGCCGAGTGTGCGCACTCTACCCCCCGCAAAACGAGGCGATAGCCTAGTTTTACGCAACCTGGACCCCACAACAGTGGCACGAGGCAAAAGCTGAGTGCTGCCCCACTTCACACCCCGCAACACGAGGCGACAGCCGAATTTTGCACGTTAATCTAAAAAAGACATTTAAAAGATGTGAAGATAAGTATTATGGCTCAAATTGTAAGAAACCTGATGTGACAGAGAGTAAATTTAACATTTTAAAAACTGAGCACATAGATACTCTAAATAATAACAATAAAAGTAAAATGCACCACCCTGTATGTATATTACCATATATAACCTTCAACTAACTTAAATTTCTTTTTGATACAGGATCAACAAAAACATGAATTAATTTAGACTTAGACTTCTTTAAAAAAAACTCGAAAAAATCCCTTTTAAAATTAAAATAGCCCACGAACTAACAAAACACGACGATGCTATAATTATGAATGTTCTTGAAAATTCCAATACTGATATTCAACACATATTTTATAAATTTGACTTCATTAAGCAGTTTGATGGTTTAATAGGAATTGGTTTACTCAATAAACTAGTAGCTATTTTAGACATTGGTAATAAATCACTAAATTCAAAATTCGCTGAAATTCCAATTCAGATCGATTCAAATAAAATTAAGTTTGAAGCTTTACAAGCTAAACCTATTGAAATACCAGTTAATATTCAAGAAGGTATAGTGTACATATCAGAAATAGAATTCATAACAGTCGTGTTTTGTTAGTTCGTGGGCTATTTTAATTTTAAAAGGGATTTTTTCGAGTTTTTTTTAAAGAAGTCTAAGTCTAAATTAATTCATGTTTTTGTTGTTCCTGTATCAAAAAGAAAGGAATTAAAGTAAAAGAATCCATTGCCGAAGTAATTAATAATGAAGCAATTGTAATAGCCACGAACTACACGAAAGTAGATAAAATAGTTAACTTCTGCGATCAATTAAAAACTGAAATTATCAAAAATTTTGAAGAATTATACTATCAAAAAGTTAGGTCGAAAAAATCCCCTTTAAAATTAAAATAGCCCACGAACTAACAAAACACGACGATGCTATAATTATGAATGTTCTTGAAAATTCCAATACTGATATTCAACACATATTTTATAAATTTGACTTCATTAAGCAGTTTGATGGTTTAATAGGAATTGGTTTACTCAATAAACTAGTAGCTATTTTAGACATTGGTAATAAATCACTAAATTCAAAATTCGCTGAAATTCCAATTCAGATCGATTCAAATAAAATTAAGTTTGAAGCTTTACAAGCTAAACCTATTGAAATACCAGTTAATATTCAAGAAGGTATAGTGTGCATATCAGAAATAGAATTCATAATCGTCGTGTTTTGTTAGTTCGTGGGCTATTTTAATTTTAAAAGGGTTTTTTTCGAGTTTTTTTTAAAGAAGTCTAAGTCTAAATTAATTCATGTTTTTGTTGATCCTGTATCAAAAAGAAAGGAATTAAAGTAAAAGAATCCATTGCCGAAGTAATTAATAATGAAGCAATTGTAATAGCCACGAACTACATGAAAGTAGATAAAATAGTTAACTTCTGCGATCAATTAAAAACTGAAATTATCAAAAATTTTGAAGAATTATACTATGCACAAGAAATCGTTATGAATGAAAATTATAACTAAAAACAACTGCAAAAGGAAAACTTAAAAAAAGGTCTAAACACCGATGGACTAAACAAAAAATTACAACAATTAAGATATTTTATAGAAAAATATAAAGACGTATTACACGTCGATGGACAAAAACTAACCTTTACCTACTGTATCAAACACGAATTAAACCTTAAGGTTAATACAACGATCCACGCTTGTATAGACAACCAAATGAAACGAAGAAAGAAATTAAAAAACAAGTACGAATACTACTACATCACGACATTATCCAAGAGAGTATTTCACCCTGGAGCTGTCCTGTGAATATCGTTACAAGAACAACAAATAGAAAAACCAAAAAACGAATGGTAATCGACTATAGAAGACTCAAATGTTAGCAGATAAATACCCAATTCCCAATATTTCCGATATACTGGATAAATGATTGAATCTTGGAGACGATCGCTTCGTGGTACATTTTCAATTTGATATAAAGAAAACACTTAACTTTTTTATAACACTTTTATTTAAAGAAATACAGGATAAATTATGAAAATGCCACTACTTTAGCTATTTAGACCTAGCTTTTTGATATCACCAAGTCGAGATGCACCCAAATGACTGTGACAAAACCGCCTTATCAACCGAGCAAGGACATTTTGAATTTAAAAGAATTCCCTTTGGACTCACGAACGCCCCCGCGACATTCCAACGTCTCATGGACAACATCTTCAACTATTAGAAGATAAAAAGCAAACTTTAGAGTGAAACTCGAGAAATGCGAATTCTTAAAAAAAGAAATTAAGTACCTCATAACCGAAAATGGAGTACAACCCAATCCAGAGAAAAATTGATGCAGTCAAAAGATATCCGATACCGAAAACACAAAAGGAAATAAAAGCATTTTTAGGATTAGTAGGATACTACAGAAAATTCATCAGAGACTTTGCCGGAATAACTAAACCGATGACGTCATGCTTAAAGAAAGGTTCAAAAATTGAAATTTCCGAAGAATATAAAAACGCTTCCGAAACATGCAAACCTTTACAAATGAATGAGCCAATTCTGCAATTCCCCGATTTTACAATGGCATTTCCTATAACAACTTCTCCTCTTCTACAGCAATTAGTGCCGTACTGTCAAAAGGAGGAGTAGCAGAAGACCAACCAATATGATACGCCTCTAAAACACTGAGCGCAACCGAACAGAAATATTCCCCTATTGATCGAGAACTTTTGGCAACAGTTTGGGCATTGAAATATTTTAGACCGTATGTTTACGGCAGACACTTTAAAATTTATGCAGATCAAGGACCTCTCGTTTTGCTAAGTAAAATGAAAGAATAAAATTGAAAATACGCAATTTGGAAAATTATACTAGACGAATACGACTTCGTGGTCATATACAAAAGAGGTAAATATTGTTCTACCGAATATTGAACCGAATGACGAGCTCTTAGAAGAAATCGGAACTACATTATCAGAAACCGATTTATCAAACACCGTGTTTACAGCGAATAAACAACCTAGCACAAGTGGAAAAAATCTATCTATGCTCAGAAAAGAACTCCAAAACAAAAATCCAACGCCAGAACCCAAAAAGGGAATCGAAATATTAGAAGAGCCAATAGATATAAAAAAGACAATACATTATTAAATCAACAATCGGAAAAATGAAAGTAACCACCGATAAAAAGGAAGGAAACATAATAGTAACTGCGAAAATCCTCAATGAAAACAACTAAAGAGATATGCTCATGAAAGAATATATAATTTTAGATAAAAATCATTACATGTTTTTTAAAAACGAGGAACTCTACAAAGATTTTAGCAGAGTATATATAAAATACTTTAATAATGAAGGTCCAAAATTAATTAGATGCAAAAAAAGAATTCAAGTAATTTACAAAGAAGAAGACCAACTAGAATGAATAAAACTACATCATGAAGGTAAAACTACACACAGAGGCATCGAAGAGATATTAGCTTATTAAAAATGAAAATGTTATAGGAAAAACATGAACAACTCAATCACTGAATTTACAAAAAAATGCGAAGTGTGTAACAGAACTAAATACGACAGACACATATCAAAACCACGGCTACAACTCACAGAAACACAGGATAAACCATTCAAAAAAGTATATATTGACACATTCACAATTGGAAGAGTTAAATTTCTTACAATCGTAGATGCTTTTTCAAGATTAGGACAAGCGTTACCCTCAACAGCTACGAATACAATAGACGTTGCAAACGCTCTTATAGAATATTTCTAATATTACGGAACACCCACGGAATTCAAGAATGACATCATCAAACGCCTCCTAGAAGGATATAAAATAAACATGCATTTTGGAACACCCGGAAACCCATGTTTACAAGGAAATATAGAAAGATTTCACTCGACTATCATCGAACTGATACAATGCTTATAAGAGAAAAAAAACAGCCAATTAAACAGCAAATGTAAAGAGCAATAATTGCATACAACAACAGTATCTCAAGACCAAGAGGACATACCTCTTAGGAAATTGTATTTGGACACACCGTGAATAGAGATCCCATGGAATTCATCTAGTCAGATGATTATTATCACTAACACTTAAACGATCATAAAAAAAGACTAGAACATCTTTACAAGTCCACAAAAGATGAACACTTGAACTAAAAAGAACAATATGTCAGAAAATCTCAAGGAAATTCTAAGGTGAAACCATTCAAGATCAACGAATTAGTCTATGTCCGCAACAGTGCACGAAATAAACTAACCAACCTATGCATAGGACCATTTCGCATCTTAAAAATAAATGATGACGAAACAGTGAATGAAAAAACAAAAAGAAGTGAAAAGAAATTTCACATAAGATGACTAAAACATTCGCTAGTTGCAAATGCTTCAGATGCTGTATCCACCTCATCCGTACAGAAGTTCTAATCAAACCGATTACCGGAACAACAGGCCTTCTACCTATCAAATTAGGTGAAGCAAAAATAATAAACAACTACTAGAAAATAACAACGATTTGCAAACTACAACCGCTGATAGATGAACTACACATACTTAGAAGTTATGGCGAAAGCTGGATCAAGACTTACATAACACCAAACATGGCGAATTATACCAAAAAAACGCACAATTGTATTCGAGTTATTGAATCAAAGATAAACCGAATGTTAAAACCATTAAACCAACTTTTACCAACCTCTTAAGAAAAAGGTTTAAAACAAGGAACATTAAACTTTGATAGAAATATAATTAAAGCAATAACTAAAAAAAACGAAGACGCTAGAAGATACGATAACATTATTCAATCAAAAAAAAATAGCTAAAATTAATACAAGATAAACAAATCTCGATTTCTTTAAAAACAGTTTCGGAATGTAACAAAACAATAAATAATATTAAAAGTAATCAATTAATTTTATCGTCAAGAATAAAGCGAATTAACCAATATCTTCAAATCTACGCTATTTTCAATAAATCATATTTATGATGGATAACGTGATTACGATGTTGACAACTCTAACCAATGCAGTTACATTTGCAAAGCTAAATGTGTATCACCCAGCTGTTCTAGAACCACAAGTGTTACTACATGAGTTGGAACGAAGAAAACCAAAAATTACCTATCGAAAATAAAATCGAAGACATCAACTTATTAGAAGAAAACACATGAAAAATTATGATATCATAATTCAGGCGCGCACCCAGGGAGGGTGGCTTACGAGCTTGAGCCCCCCCACCAAGACTAACTAAACTGTAGTATTTTGACGTGTATACATAGGTTTAAATGCGTTAGTCCCCCCTAAGACCGGGATCAGCCTTCCCCCTAAGACCAATTTCTGGGTGCGCGCCTGTCATAATTATCATATCGATCCCACTTATCGAAATCAAATCCTTTACCTATTACAAAATATTTCCTCTGCCTATTCCAGACGAAAATAATAACTATTATTTTATAATTCCTAATTATAAACATTTGGTAATAAATAATGAAAAATGCAATGATCGCAATGATATCTACAGAATGCAAACGAACTAATACTAAATACTTTTGTAAATCAACAATGAGTTCAAAAATAACAAAACGCATAGGGCATGCGAAGTGCAACTTCTCACTCATTCAGGAAAATATGATAATTGGATATACTATCAAAAAAAGATGACATCCCTATGTATTAATAAAGTAGCAGAAAACCAATGGATAACTGCGGCGCCATCATCGCAAAAAATTATAAAAGTATGCAAACGAAATGAAGAAATAGACGCCATCAGTGGAACCTACTTGGTACAAGTAACACCAACATGCTTGACATAACACTCATCACCTACGAAGAGGAAGACATGGTCAAGATTCCCGCAATCCCGAAACTCGACTTCTCGAAAGATGCATCCAAACCCACTAAATGAAACTTAGAATTTGCAAAACTAAACTACGACCACGACGAGAATTTCAATCAGATTTCTAGTAATCTAAAGAAACAAACTCAAGGACGATCTATCCGAAATCAAGAGTCCCTGACTTCAGGCCATTGTCAATATGGACGTTGCTCCTAAAAATTTATTATATTTTATTATATTTTATTTTGTTATAAGGTATTATTGGCATTGAAGAAATTCGAAAAGTTTGGCCGCCAAGCCCCCACAAGAAGATGATGGAATCGTCTCTACGAATCAATCCTGGATTCTCTAATGTGATCACCAGGATATACTTCTCTCTTAGGCCAGAAAAGTTAAGATCCCAGATTTTGATAAGATCAGCAAAATGACGAACTACTTATACACCCCCCCGCGCCGTGGAGCGTCAGTCCTAACATCGACTCTGCGACAAATCACAACGCGACGCATTAGTTTTAAGTTTTCAAAACAGTTCAATCAATCGATTTCATTTTAACAAGTGTAATTTGTATTAATAAATAAACTGCTTTTTAAAAAGAAGTCTACCGTTTCGACGATCTTAACTCGCACTTATTGAACAGAAAGGGAAGATGTTCGCCTTTCTAGGAAATCCATTTTAAATTTTTACAACAGTTTGGAATGCTTAAAAAAACTATATCTTGTGGTTAATAATATGGACGCTTGGATATAATAATAATAATCCGTGGCAATAACAAATAATGATCAATGCAGTGGCGGCTGGTCAGGGTAGGCAGGTGAGGCAGTCCTTCGCCAAGAAATCTAAAGTTTATTTATTACACATTGTATTCATTTAGTGTAATTAGATGAGGCATACGACCGTTCTCAGCGTGTCAACATCTAAGTTACAGATAGTGTCCGGGATTGTTTACTTTTACGCTTGGTGCACTACAGCTGATCTTTATTTACATTCTTTAAATCGGATAAATACTATATTTTCGGTGATTTTGAGTTGCAAGTCATGTTAATTATTAGTGAACTATTATTTTTAATTGATTAGTGGATAAAATAAGTGTTGTTTATTGTTATTAATAGACACAAGTAGGAAAGTTTAGTGTATAACCTCATTTCAAGATATGGTTGCGTACGTGGTACCTCTTGCAGAGCATACGAAACTTGCAAATCCTTTTTATAATATAACATAGTTTATTTTTTTATTATTATTATAATAATACTAACTTCATTGTATTCATCATCTCTATCTGAGGATAAGTTATATTTATATTAAGATTAAGTTGACTCTCAGGTCCAGCGAAGCCCCTATTGGGCTAAAACAACAAGTATTGTTGATTACTGAGGCACTTAATTTTTGAAAATCCATGATTATTAAAAAAAAAACAATATCTACATAATAAATAAAAGCGAAACGAAGCATTACAAAAGATTATAAAATAATTTTTGTAATTTTTATTGAAAACAGCACAAATGAGGTATTTAACAAGTTTTCATAAAAATGCGATAATTATTTATATAATATAATATTTAATTAGGTAAAATATTTGTTATATTTTAATAAATTTGATGAAATTTGTTTACTTTTCACATTATTTTAAAATCCGGACTAAAATCGATCAGCTGTAGTGCACCTCAGCTGATCGATTTTATTTACAAATATGCGAGATGTTGGCACGAAAGGGAACCCATCCCAACCACAGTATTACAGTATTTCTAAGATGATGAACAACTTAAGATGTTATGCAATAAATGGCATTATTGTATATTTATTTCAATTGGGATTAAATTTTTGGTGGCATGCGTTCATTTTATAAAATTCCTTTTAAAAATGTAAAGGGACTGTCTTAAATAACACTTGAGGGTGAAGAATGCAGACATTTGGCAAACATCCCAGTAAACACAAAGTTACTGGCCAAATGCTGGCCGATTGTCTGTATTTCTGGTTAAATGCTGGCATCGGCAATACATTAAAATGCCAGTAATGGAAGTACAACAAAAACAATCCCACAGGACATGGCCCGTTGCCGGCAGAGTACACAGTCGCCGGATATAATTTGCCTAGTCCGACACACGTCAGCGACTTGCCAGTGACATGTCAGTAATATACTTGCCATTGCATTAAACATTTTGAATTACCCCCCAGTTCTGGTCTACGCTCCAGTGGCTGCCGAATTCCAAAGCGCTCTTCTAAACAGTAAATCACACTCCAAAACACGTGATGGCTGGAGGTGTTGCATTTTGTTTTGATCAACTTGATTTCCACAGGTGGTGTTCTGTTTATGATTCGTGGCAAGGAAATTAGTTTCGAGAGTCGTGAAGGTAAGTGTATAGTTGCAATATCGTTGAATTAAATGAATTACAGCTTGGTTTCACTAAATGTTGTGGAGAAAGTATGTAGACCGTTTTTTTTTCATCGCCTACGGTCTTTGCAAGTATGCAAACCGTTTGGTCTTCTAAGCCAGCGTTTTTTTTTACCCAGGGGGGCGGCGTGACTGATAACCCGGAGGAGGCGAGAAATGTAGACATTTATCCCACAAAAATTAGATGTGTTGCTTTTTATGAGAAAATGTGAACGCTGGTTTTCACTACGGCTGTTTCAGACTAGATGGACCAAAAACCTTGTATCAGAGGATTCAGTTGGCCGCGCTTACTAAAAGGTTAAAAAATACACTACTCTAAGGCCCCATTTTTTTCGCACAGACATGTAACGGACTACACACCGGGCTTGATTATACTTGTGTTTCAAGTTTCAAGTATTTTAAAAAAAATCAGCAGCAGACATTTAAATACAACACTACAATAGTTACTTAGCTGAGTGAGAATTTTTTCTTAGTTTTGCAGAATGAACAAAGAAATTTGAATACCGACGAACCTGCAGGGTAAGTTATTTGACAGGAAATACATACAGGGAGTTTTTCTTTTGAGTAAACATATCCCGATTTATATGCTGTAAATGTTCAAGCATTCGTTATTTTTCAAAAAGTTTAATCTGCCCACTGTGCAAATCCATTTAAGTAATGTTTCATCGACATTAAAACAACGTTTAATGTTGATACAACGTTATTTGTTTGTTTTTTGCTCAGTGGGTGAACTTTCCAACGAGTTTTTTTTATTCCTTGATTAAGCATGAAGTTAAATTTCGAGTTTAGAAAAGCCTGAACATTTGGGTTGGTTGCGTAACGGAGCGATCAATTAAATTTTCAGTGATTTGTATACTCAAAAATGTTCCTGTATTTATCTATTATTATTAAAAAATGTCTCATGGTTATATCGTGTTTTTAAGTGAAACTAACATATTAAAGCGAAGTTTAAGGATTTTAAAAATTTACGATTATTAATACATAAAAATACGATGATATTCGTAAAAACAGCAAACAATAAGTTTTAATCAATAAGACTACTGAGATAAAAAATATCAGAAGTCTTATTAATTAAGACTTATGTTTGCAGTTTTTACAAACATTATTGTAATTTTATATATTATTTTAAAAGGTTTGCAAACTAAGAGCAGCTTATTTTTTTAATTCAAAATAGTTTGAATTTAAAATATTCAGTTTGTTTTAACAATTACTGTTTATGCTACTTAATATTTTGCGCTAACACTTTTATGTAGATATGTCGAATATTGACTATTACATTTCCTTTTTGTGTTTATTATCATGGTGACATTATTTATTAGTTATGATATAACAGAAATTAAAATATCAGTTAAAATAATGATAACGCCCGAGGAAGACTGTGTAGAAGTTATACGTTACGCAAGTTATACGTGTATTCATAAATATCAGCACCATTGGGCTGTCATTTTAACGCTCAAGATTCCGTTAATATTTAATGGTCTACTACGTTTTTATTTGTTTTAATATAATTTAAATAAAAAGATTTATATACAGTAAACAAAAATAGTAATCTGTCTACAAATATTGAGTAATAACAGTCCAGTAGGACATTATTATGAATATTATTACCCTATTTGGGTAGCACAATATTTAGTTTTAGTTCAACAATCCCCTGCAGGGAGAGATTCAACTTCAAGAAAATTGAGGCACTTGTGAAGGGAACGCACCGGACAGATTTTGGGGCTGATCACATAGAAAATAAAGTGTTTCCCTAATTACACTATACCGGATGTCTGTCCTGAAAGTCAAACATTTTTGCTAAAAGCTGTTCACCAAGGAACTAATTTAATTTGTATTGTAAAATACTTAAAACTTAGTGATTTTTAATATGCCACACATATTTTTAATATCTTTTGCAAAAGGGTGTGCTCGAACCCCGGCAGGTGTGTTAATTGTATTAGTCTCATTTGATACTATTTACTTATATGTACGTTGAATTGGTAAGCAACAATCAGCAAAATCATAAAATTCAATGTTAATTTTCTGTATTTGACTTGACAGACGAACACTTATTTTATGATAATATAGTTTTGTTTTATTTGTTGTTATTATATATTTGTGATATTGTTGTAGAATATTGGGTGATTCAGAATAGGTGTAAAAAAATCACATCTTTTTCAGAGGCTCATTTAAATGCCATATGTTAAATAAACAAAGGTCCAATTTTCATTATTTACCAAACTAGAGCTGATTTCAATTTTGTGAAATAAAGAATTATTATTAAACACAATTTAACAAATTAACCAAAACTTGACAATAAAATAACAAATTAGTACGTATTTCGTTTAGTTATGTTTAAATTGGATCAATAATAAATCTTTATTTGACCAAATTTAAATCAGCTGTAGTTTTGCAAATATTGAAAAGCGAATAGATGTTTATTTAACTATTATCTTCAATTGAGTTTCCTGAACAAGATGTGATATTTTTTACACTCATTTAGTACAATTTGAACATACAAAAATTATTTAAAAGAAGAGCCGCCATAAAATCAAGTTCATAATTAATTCTAGAATTCTTGTATTATAAATTTAATAAATACTATATTTTAATAAAGATAATAGTCTAACTAGTTTTTTAAAATTTTCTAAAATTTCCTTTTATTCAAATATAGAACAGTGTGGACAAGATTCTAGTGGAAAACCATGTTTTTAATGCAATTGTCTCTATCAACATACATTATTTATTTAAAAAAAAAAATGGATAGTGAATTAAAGATATATTAGAAATCATTGTAAATCACCAAAACTATCGGTCGATTTCATGTCGGCAATTGGGGTCGAAATGAATAAGGTTCATTTTGAATACTGTTTATTTTTATGCAGTTTTTATTTTTTTTTTTGGGAATCATTATTATATTTATTTTCTTATTGTAATTTATTATTATGAGTTAAGTTTTGTTTTTTTGCTGTTGTATATGTTTATAACATAGTTGTTGAATATGTTTCGTTTTAAAATTTAGTAGGAATATTTATGTTTTCTTAAATCCTGAGACCATTTTTAATAAGGTGTAATACATTTTCTACCAATAAAATGATATTTTTATGTAATTATCATTAATTAAAAATAAATTTGATAATTAGTTGTGATGAGTGCCATATTAATATTAATAACAATTATTTTTTTCATAATAAATGGCATAAAATGTAATATTTTCAACAAAATAATATCCACTACTGTTATTTTGTTGAAAATATTACAGTTTGTCATTTATTATAAACAATTCAAATATTAATATGGCACTCATTACAACAAGTTATCAAATTTATTTATGGATTAATCGTAATTGGGAATATCATTTTATTGGGTAGGAAACTTATTACTCTACTGCTGGCATTTGATACTTATACGAGTAATGGCCTCGTACCGGCAATAATGGCAGTCCATCTACTAAATACTAATGCCATACGATGGCCGGTGGGCAGTCGCCTTTCAGTACTTCCAATAAATGCTTCTAAACATTTTAAATTCATTTTAAAAGTGAATAAACTAAAATTAAGTTTTTGCTAATTAACCGAAAAAGTTAAACGTTTAAACCGAAAATATTTGGTACAAAATACTAAATCTATAAAGTCGTAATTTTAGCACTTGGCCCAAAGAACATCAGCAATCTTTTCTGTTAAATCAATCAGAAAAATCAAATTTCGCTAAACACCTCATCGATGAAAACCATTCTTTTGGCGAGGATGTACTTAAGATCATTCATTATGCCGAAAAAGGGTCGAAAAAGGAACCTTTTAGAATCGTTAAAAATACAGAAAGCCCGCGCTAATCCGGAAATTCCCCTAATTAACGACCAGGTTGATTTAGTATATACCCCTATTTTTAATGCTATTTTGTAAATAACCATTCTTGTATTTATACCTGTACCATATCGTAATTTAAATCACTCCGTTTGATAATGGCAAGTTGACTTGCCGAAACTGCAGTCACAAAAATAAAAAAATATTGTGTTATGCAAACAAAGTTAAAGTGTTTTATTTTATTCATTTCTTGGAATTCCCTTTAACATATTAAAGAGATGGCCCAAAAGCAAATACCTACTTAGGGAGAAGAATGCAAACATCTGGTAACAATAAACATTTAGAGATGCAAATTTTGTAGTTTTAATTTTTTTAAACTAATATTTAATCTTATATAATTCATAAAATGTTTTATTAAACACATAACAGTGTGCTCAGACATCTGGTTTCAATCTACACGTATATTTTACAAGTGGTTGAGAGGGATGATAAGAAGGGCCTGCTTGCACAGCTAATAGCTCATGAGGTTTTCACTCATAAATTAAAATTTTACTTTTTTGAAATAAAATACGCATCTCATTGCTCGATTTCTCAATGTTGAAGGTCCGTACCCTTTTTTACCTTTTTTCACCCGTCGCCCCGCAGGAGAAGTTAAGGGTATGTGCACACTGCCGGCGTGTCCGCGCAGGCAGAAAGTAAGAACAGCAAATGTTGGAACAAACATAGGCCTAGCCATGTTAGCCAATGTGTGGAGCCGGCTTAGTAATAATAATTTGATTTTCCGAATTACGGAACCTAAGCTGCATTGCTTTAAGGGTCAAATCGCGTTTATATGGTGAATTAGAATTTTCTTGTTTAATTTATGTTTATAATACGGCATTTCAAGTAAGAGCACTAAACGATATGTTCTTGATGAAGACATTTTAAGGTTTTACATAAACGTGAACTGACGCTCGACCCGACGCTAAGGCGACGCAAATGCGAGGCAAAGGCGCCGCAACGCAAACGCCACATGACGCTCGACGCGACGTGTGTGATTAATCATGAAGCATATTTTTGAGTTTAGAAAAGCCTACAGATTTTTCTTGGTCGCTTAGTGAAGCAGAGCAACAAATCTAGATTTTCTAAACTCGAAATATTTACTTCATGCGCCAGGCGTGTTAACCACTGATTTAGCGTGAAGTTCAAAATATTGACTGTACTTGTTTAGTTTTCATAGCGCACTCGGCTTATTTAATGTTTGATGTTAAGTTAATGGTGAACATTTGAAAACTCGACTAGTACATTTTTGTAACTTTAAAATCAGATAGTAAAATTATTAAAAAAATCAGTGTAAAATCTGTAATCATTTTAAAATTTATGATATCTTAATTTCCAGAATGAGAGGCAAGTTCCCTCAACTGTACTCCCTTGGCTACGCCTTTAAATCCTAATAAAATGCTAAGCTGAACTTTTAGTCATGCTTTTAGGGGCGACATTAGAATATTATTTTCAAAAATCTATAACGTCTAGGTACTTTATTGTACATTTAACATTTGAATTTAAACATTGTTTTGATTGATGAAGTATTTATTCAGTGATTGTAAATAGTAACTCATTATAAATTATAATTTTTGATAATGAATCGCACACGCATATGCAAATTGTTGTATTGTAATCTGTGTATAGTGGTTGCATTTACGAATGCGGGTTATAAAATGCTTATTACTTTATAATATAGGTTCTTAACCTTATTTTGCCCCCCATTTTTTTTTTACTTACCACCTGTCGCGAATCTGAAACAGCCATTGCCACGATTATATTTAAACGTGTAATATTGTATAGTCGTATGACCGCTATCCTATTTCTGAGTTTAAAGAAGAATGTTTCAATGAGAACAATTAAAACGCATACGTAATTATACTGAGAAAAATTTTTACTAACATTCAAAAGACAATGAATTTATACTTATCTAATAAGAAGGTTAAATTTGATGCATTTTAAGGAGTTTGTTAATATCAGTTTTGGTTTTACTTAATAACAACCGTAAGTTGCCGCGTTCAGTAACATGGAGCCGATTTCTGTTTTTAGTTACCAACGTTGCTACACCACTAAATCCACGTTCAGCTAAATAGGACGATATCAATGCTATCAGAAATCGTTTAATAATCCATCATAATCCTGGATACAGTTGCGAAATCGGCTTCTGCAGCCAAAATTCTTGGTAGCCATTCTTAAATTTAATTTTTAATTCCTCATTTATTGTCAGTTCTATTAGTTCTTCATCTGACTGGAATGATACTGCTGTGCTGAGATTTAAAAAAGTATCCAAAACCCAATTTGGTATGTCCATGTTTAAAATATCCTTGAATCGTTTCTTGAAATCACTGTGGAGGTTTTCCAAGTGTTGACAGTGAACAAGCAAGTCGTCGTTCTTAAATGATACTGCTAATAAATTTGGGGAGTTGTTGAATTCCCGTCTGCCAATATTTTTTTTTTCTTCGCGTTTATATTTTTCAACGAGTTTTTGCCCAAGTCTATTAATAAATTAAGTCTTTTTTTGTCGGGCTCCATTCTTTATATAGATTTGAAATGAATTCAATGTTGTCACGCAAAGAAAATGAAACAATATTTTCACGTAGTATTTTTTAATTCTACTTCTAGCCGTTCCGTAAAAGTGAAGATAATTATCTAATAAATCCACTCCTCCTATTGCAGCATTGTATGCAAAGATACATTTTGGTTTTTGGTGTTAACTGCTTCCATTTCATCATCATAAATGGTACTTATCATTAAAACATCTTCTATATTTATCCACTTTTTAATCATGATTTTCTTTGTAAACATAGCAACACTCTCACCGTTAGTCAGTTTCTTTTTTATTTCTTTCGAGATTCCTTTTCTGTTGAGACAATTGGTGCCACCAATATGGTTCCAATCTGTATGCTGTTTTGCTAATTTGTCTAAAAGATCCATGCTTGTATAATAATTGTCCAGAAAAATGTAATGTCCCTTGTTTAGTAAATTATCGGCAAATCCTAATTCTATTTTAGTCGTTATCGGATCATTAATATACTTGCTGTCATAATCAGTAGTGTTCCCAGTATATAAAAGACAATTTGACATATAACCTGTGTTGCTTTCACAAACGGCATATACTTTTATGCTATATCTTTTACGTTTACTAGGAATACACAATGTATTCCATCCTAATCTATCTTTCCGTCCAATCAAAGAATTATCAATAGAAATATTTTTTCCTTGGGTGTAATTCGCAATGAATTCTTCACGTAAATGATTAAAAATTTTATATAACTTTCGGCTATGAATTTATGACGATGCCACTATGAAGCATTAGATGGCGTTAGCTATCGAAGTCCATTAATAGTTTTCACATATTGGCTTAAGATAGTCAGAAATGTTCAGTATTCCTCAGCACTGGGTCGGGACCACACTGAAGAGGACCTTGAAGTCCAAAACGCGTCTGTGGGTATCTGGTGCCGGAATACTGAACACAAATACAATTATGAATTTTAGAATTAAACGCATCATTATTTGCAAAGTGAAAACATTTTAAAAGTAGATGAAACTTATAACACTTATAATTATCGAAAAAATGGCGTTTCAATGTTCTCTTTTTTTGAGAAATATATTCCGGTAAAGGGCATATTCCTTGTAAAATCATTATTCCAAAAAGAGTTTTATTTTCTCTGTTTGTTTTTGACCATTTTTTAGTTCGTGATTTATTTATAATTTCATTTTTTTGTAAAAATTGTGAAATTTGTTTCTCGAACTATAGTATCAATAATACTACTATTAAAACAATTTTCAAATAATTCTAACGGATTATTACCACCATGTCAACGTCAGATAAATCCATATTATTGATATTTACACCGACAGACCACGTGCTCACATCAAATCACTACTAAAGCCTAGACGTTTTTGTGTTACAACAATTAATCTGCGCATTCGAAAAACATCCTTTGTGCACGTGAAACGTCACAGGTGGGTATATTCACAAACACAATGAATAGCCCCAATCAAATATGTGAGGCGAATATATCCGTCGTATCCATTAAAACTTAGTAATTTAGTTGCGTATATATTCATGACCACTTAAGAGGTTAAACAATTTATATAGGTCTGTCAAGTACGCAATATCGTTCTTTGGTGAGATGAGGTTGTCGCGCAATTCTGTGTCTTTGTTTCCTACGAACTTTATCACAGACCCAAACAGATTGTAAAATCAAGCCAAACAAGTACTTTTTGACATCCAGCGCACCTCTATAAAGCAGCAATCGGTTGAAATCTTCATCATTGGTAATGACTAAATAATCTGTTATTCAACGAGTTACTTCTGATTATATTAACTGCTCTTTAACATTGATGTATAAAGGCGTTCAGTCAGATTTCTCGCAACCAAATACTGGCGATGAATTACGCAATGCACAGCAAGCACGTCAGAACCTTTATTTTTTAAATAAGGCTATGAAGCCTTTCTGACGCCCTGTCATAGCAGGTGTGCCATTCCCAGCAACTGACATAATATTATTAAATTTCCTTTTCCTTTTATTAAATTTCCTTTTCGTCACAAAACTTTTCCAGTGTATTAAATATGGTTTTTCCTTTTGCATCTGTTTCCAAATTTGTAGCAAACAATAGTTCTTGACATATTTTTTCATCTTTAATAAACCTCACGCATGGCCATAACAATGTCTTATTGGTTGGTAAAGTGGACTCATCCAGTGAAATTGAAAACTGACAATTCTGCAGATGATTGTATAATGATTCTTCAATGTTTTCAGCCATCGCTTAGAAGTTGATAAAAAAAGTTTTAATAATGTTGGCTGAATTTCTCATGCGGGTGTATTTTATTAAAATGATCTTGAAGCCTAGAAGGCTTCATCGCTTCATTTGAAAATGTGTTTTACAAATATGATGGATTTGTGGGATTTTCGATAAATCCGTATTGAATATAATCCACACTATACTGCCGTCTCTTCTTTTTTGCTCCCAACATGGCTTTTACTTTACACTTTACAGCTTTTAAAACCCTGTTATCAATTGCACGCGATAATGCAAATGAAAATTAAATTTACAATCACTGCCTTTATAAAGGTTGGAGACATATAACACATATCGACAGGAATAAGATAGGCAGTGACTCGTTTATAACACCCGGCGCGGAAGTGTGGGTCGGGGGCTGCGGGTTCAGTCCTGTCCACCTGTCGTTAGATGCACGAATAAAGCCTAAGTTAATTAAGTAGTCGAACTTTTGGCCGTTTCGATGAAATGGGTGACGTCGTTTTTAATAAGTGAATTCAATCTAAGATGTTGTGTGAGATCTGGAAAGGATTGTATTAGTTTTGAATACACTGTTATTTGCGTAAAAAAATAATTTTGATTGTGAATATCCACTATGAGACGAAAATGTTGTAAAAAGTCTGCACCAATGATTGAATGGTTAGTTTGAGCTAGGATAAATTTCCAATTAAAGTTTTTTTTATCCAATATCTAATTTTAATGATTGATTACCAAATTACCAATTCTGCTGCATGAAGATAAAGAGAAGATTTGTGATGCATACAAGCATAGTTTTGAGAAACACTGAACATGCTTATTTGAGCTCCAGCGTCAATGAGAAATGATTTTGTTGAAATGTGATCTTTTACTAAAAAAAAATAAAACTCCAGAACTCAAATTGTTTCCAGCAATAATTTAATATTCAATTTTAATTGATTTACCAGTTTCTTTAAATGTTGGTAACCTTCTATCGTATTGGAAAGTGGTGTCGGTATTGTAAGTGTTAGGACTAACGACGTTAGGTCGTGCCCACAGCAGGTTTTAGCTCTTTCTGCACAGTTGTTATGGTAGATTGTTTTACAGGAGGGACACGTCTCCTAATTTAGTAGCATCACACACATTTTTTTGCACTATTAGTGTCATTTATCTTCAATGAATTGGCGGGTGCTTTGATAGTAGCAGTCGCCATTTTTTTATAATTATCATTATCTTATTAAATAATTAGAAAAGAAACATGTACTGATACAATAATACCCGAAAACTTAAACACACACAACCAAATTAAATACAGCACTTTTCAATCATTTTTGCACGAATTTATTAATATTCTTCTTAGTAAAATAGATCATGAAATTGAACTCAACATAATTAAAACATGAAATAATCGAGTGTGTAAGCTACACGTGCCGGTGTGAGTTACGAAAAATTAGTGATTCTTTAGTGATATAAGTATTAAAATAAATTTTAAAGTAAATTAAATAAAGAAGAAGAGTCAAAGAAGTGGGGAGATGCAGAATTGGTATTGTTAGCCTAGTAGCCTGTGAGCGTGCAATTTGATGTTTATATTTCCACTCATTAGCGCATTTAAAAAATGTCGCACTAATTATAACTGCATATTATTAATATAATATTTACATGAAAGTGTTTTCTCTATACCTTTGTTTCTCTTGTATTACCCTACTGTGGTCTGACTGACCTTTGTATGTGTTACTGGTAAGCCGTCACTACGGACCCATTAGCGTAAAGTTCTGTGTTACGTCTGTTTGCTGTGTGGATTTATGTATGGCTGTGTGGATATCTGTAGAGCAAATGGTTAGGCATAGGGCCCATTGTCATGCCACTGTTGTACCTTTCCCCACGAGAACCATTTGGAGCCGATGACGAACTTTTTGAGATTCTTGACGTCTATCGACTCAAGGTAAGAGAGTTCATCCATATAGGGTCCGCCTAGGTAGGAATTTCTTATTCTAGCTAAAGAGGGGCATTGAGAGAGGTAGTGGAAAACGCATTGCTCCTGCTCTTCGTCAAGGCATCCTCTTCAGTAGTCATTAAGGGGTATACAGAACCTATGAGTGTGTATGCCGAAGGGGCAGAATCCTGTAATCATGCCCACTGTATGAGAGATGTCATTTCTCTTTACTGCTTGCTTGTCGTCTAGGGAATTCCTGGATGCTGGTTATTTGAGGACGAATGTAGCTTTGTTCCGTTTTTTTGACAACTCGTCGGCTGTGTCGCTACCTGGGTTGTTGCTGTGGCCTGGTACCCAGATGAGATGCTGATGTGCCCGAACTGCCATTTAATTTAATGCCTTTCGGCAATCAGACACTACCTTCGAGGAGCTACTTACGCTTGTTTGGACCTGTCTTGCTTTTAGCCACTCTGCGGCTGTCTTGATTGCCATCAGAAATTTGGTTCGGTAATCTGATATCGTCGCTTTTAGATGCCCGTTTTCGGTATTCTGTCCTCCTCCCAGTCTATCTTAGTGGGTATTAGGGCGGAGAACATATTCCCGAAAGCAGGAACTCGGAGACAGTGATCAACGTTCATGGGTGCACCGACAAATTCGTTTAGGATTTTTGTATGTTCTTGTCGGCCCATGTTTAGCCTGTTAATAGCTTTAGTCTTACGACAGTTAATAGCGCGGTCTGCTTATCGAAGAGATCCACCGGGGTCAAGTTAAGGATCGTTTTGAATGTCTTAGAGGGCGATGTCCGAATGGCATCCATAATCATAAACGACGCTATTCTTTGCACCTTCCCAACTGCTTGCTGGTGAACTCTTATACCAAGCGCTCTGTACAACATAAACCGCTAAAGATATTGAGATGAAACTTTAAACTTAATCTTTTTATTACAATATCAAGATCTGGAAAGCGTCTGGTGAAAATGCGGAAACCAGAAGTTGTAGTTTACTTTTAGCGTTTTTTCGATTTTACTTGACATTTTCTTAAATGTTGATCATATCGAAAAATGTTAAAAAGAAAAATTATAGAGCTCGCCAAAATACGTTAAATTTATATGTTATAATTGTCTATAGCTTGGATAGTTTAAAAGTTAGAGCGTGTTTTTTTACTTTCTAAAATATGTTTTTTTTTTATTTTCACAATGTTGGTATGCGAACACAAACATATTTGATGGCATGTTATAATTACAAAATAGTTCTAAAGAGTGGTAAACATGTAACTTTCATTCTAATCAACTATTAATATACTCTTCTTTGTTTGTAGATTTTACTGTTGTTATCAGTTTGGACAATCGCCGCAATATGTGAAGAAGTCGAAAATAACAACGTTACAAGAGCAAAAAGGGAACCTCCTCTAGTATTATATAGATCGCCAGCGAAATATTTTATTCCTAGAAGAAAAGTGAAACCGTTGTATGGACCTCCGCGTCCTTCATATGGTCCACCTAAATCAAGTTATGGTCCGCCAAGGCCAAAGTATGGCCCTCCTCCACAAATATACAATCCGCCGAAGTTTTCACCGAGTACAACATATGGTGCACCTTCGATAAGTTTCAATCCACAACAATCATATGGAAATCCGTCGTCTTCATACGTGCCTCCCCAAACATCTTATGGCCCTCCGCTAACTAACACTTACGGACCTCCAAATTATACCCCTCCTCCTGTATATGGTGCTCCACCTTCTGGAAAATATGGTCCACCATCATTTAACCCCTCTCCATCTTATGGCCCTCCTATTAGTAGCTACGGACCTCCATCTTCAAATAATTACTCGCCATCTTCACAATCATACGGAACACCACAGCATACATATTCCGCTCCTAGCACGAAATACGGCCCTCCTTCATCATCTTATGGACCACCTTCACAATCACCGAGCCCTCCATCTCCATCATATGGTACACCATCACAATCATACGGAATACCTTCACAATCATACGGAACACCGTCACAATCATACGGGACTCCTTCACAAACATATGAAACACCATCACAAATATACGGAACACCTACGCAGACATACGGAACGCCTTCACAATCATACGGAACACCGTCACAAGCATACGGAACGCCGCCAGAATCATACGGAACTCCTTCACAATCATACGGCACACCATCGCAATCTTATGGAACGCCGTCACAGTCTTATAATCCCCCTTCACAATCATACGGTGCCCCATCACAATCGTATGGTACGCCTTCACAATCATACGGTGCCCCATCACAATCGTATGGTACGCCTTCACAATCGTATGGTGCCCCCTCACCTTCCTACGGAACTCCCTCACAATCATATGGCACACCTTCTCAATCTTACGGAAGCCCTTCACCTTCATATGGAACACCATCACAAGCATACGGAGCTCCATCTAATAGTTATGATCCGCCATCAAACAGTTACGGACCACCAGCATCATTTACTCCATCTATAAACAAATTTGGAACTTATAACGAAGGCTATGATGTTCCTAATATCGACAGCTTAGGTCCATACGATACTAGTCCTCAAGTTAGTTATAATACACCCGGTGCAGTAACATCATATGGTACGCCAGTAAACCAAGGTATACAGAATAATTTTAGGCCACATTCCTACTCAAATAAACGGACTCAAGATGCAGAATTCGATGATGATGCGTTTTTGGGCTTCGACGACATACTTTCAGCGCCGAGCAATGTCAACAAAAAAGTTATCAAGCCAAACATGATGGATTCACCTAAAAACGTAACCAATATTAATATGAATAGGCTATCTAATCATAACTTTGACGGTCCTGGTGTTCAAGATGAAATTCCTGTAGAAGCTCTAAAACCGAAACGAAAAACAAAGGATCGATCAAAAAAACAGCCAGGAAATAAGAAATTTAAAGTTAATCACAATTTTAATAAAGATGATCCGGAAAGCTCAACATTTTTAGTAAATATGCATACAGCAAATAGGCAGGCCATTGCAGCGTAGTTTTGATCTGTTTTATTTATTTATTTTAAATCGAGACATGCATTCAGATAAAGGTATACACCTAAACCAAAGATACACAGTATGTACTACATGAAATATGACGAAAAACAAATGAAACTGTAAATATAATTAATTATTGTGAATGACGTTGAAGTATGTATATCATCAATACTATTCATTAAATAAAATAAGTATTTCTTTTCTTGTTTTTTGTTTTAATACAGCATAAATTGTGAACATTCATGTGCACTGTGCTTTATGTTGCCAAAAATAAGTCCTTTGCACTTCTAAAGCTGTTACCATTATGATTCATATCATATGATATCTTGTCAAGATGTATGATTAAATTTCAAAACACAATATTTTAAAGTATGTTCGTCATTTGTGCTATTATACCGGACGTAACACAAAACTAGCTTTTTATTTTCTATAAGTCTATGATACTGCGGTCACCGGCGGATAACGATGGCACGCTACTACGTTTATAATTAATGCAGTTATTGTTGGGGAAAAAAACTTAATTCAACAATATTTTTTTATATCTATAATACATCATTTTTAATTATTTCGTTTTTATAGATCCCATTCCTTGGTCTACCTTCCTGATCAACAGTTATTCTTCCCTAGCTAGCTTGGTGAAACTCCGGAACACTCCACACTACCCCCTTCTTAGAAAAGAACAGGATACCTTTTAAGTTTTATTAATTTTTATGTGGCTGGTGTATTTTTTAAGGGTAAATCGGGCGGACGAAAAAAAAGAAAAGAATATATAGAATTGGAAGAAAGGCTAACTGGCCACTGTGGTAGGAGTGCAGGTTTAAGGCGATCTATGGAAACGTTTGTTTTTTTTTATTTTTATGGAAACTTCGAAAAATTTAGCAAATCCACTGTGAATTTCGTAAGGTCCACCATAAGAAGTACACAGAAAACGTGTGTACAACGGCTTTAGGTCGAGTAACTGTGGGACTAAGCTCCCACATCTTGTTGCGTAAGTTTTCGGTACAATTCGAGCCTGAAGGAGTTTTTGCAGAAAAAGATTTTGAACATACGAAATCGCCAGGTGAACGTAACGTCTTTCTGTAGATGTATTCAGAGGTCGTGGCTGATAAAGAAGTTTTAAAAAGTGTCCGAATGCCTAATAAAATTAACGGGAGTTGGGATACCCAGTCTTTTGGATCGCTGCTCATTCTGATTGAGTCTTTAATTCGTCGATTAAGGCGCTCTACCAAACCGTTCCATTGCGAATGTAAGGCGCTTGTGGATTTGTGATCTATGCCAAAAATGTTGCTAAATTCCTTTCAAATATTGGGTTGAAATTGCCGGCCGCGATCAGTAATGACCGTCAACGGAATTCCGAAACGTGAAATCCAACAATTTAAAAATGCTTGGCAAACGGAATTTGCTGTAATTTCGACTGAAGGTTGAAATTCCGGCCAACGCGTAAATCGGTCTAATCAGACTAAAAGGTATCTGTAGTTGTTGCAAGATGGTAAAGGGCCATGATGTCGATCTGGATGGCGTCGAAATGTTCATCAGGATCCGGAAAAGTAGTTCTCGGGGATACGGTGTGACGGAATTTTGACTTGTTGGCACTTCAAACATTTCACGAATTGTGTTACGTCGTGGTTCATTCTTGGCCACACTTAGCGAGAAGTTACAATATATTTAGTTGCTCTACCGCTAGGATGTGTTAACCCGTGAAGTGAATCTAAAATGTTGAGTCGTAAAGCTCCGGGAATATGAAGACGTTTTCTGGCAAGAGTTACATCAACGTAAATCGGTGTGGTTATGCTCGGGGGAATTAATTGTTCGAGTATAAGTGAAGTATTGCCTTTGGATAAAAGAAATTTAAGTTCGTCGTCTTCTGATTGAAATTTTATCCGCAACACTATTCTGGATGAATTTAAAGACCTTGGCATATAAATGTTTACGGTACAATTGCTTGTAGTATTCACTATTGAATTTAAATAGAATTTTGAGTTTAGAAAAGCCTAAAAATTTGGTTTAGTCGTTCCGCTTCGCTACGTGACTAAACCAAATTTTTGGTTTTTTTTTAAAGTCGAAATTTTACTTCATGCTTAATCTGGGAGTGGAAAACATTCGTTTGAAAGTTTAATTCGAAATATTTGTGAAAATAACGAATATCTGAAGATTTACAGCGTATACAGTATATTAAGACATGTATACTCAAAACATAAACTGTCGGTATATCTGAGATAGTAATAAATAATATTCAGCGTACAAAACATTTTTTCACAAAAATTCTAGGGCTGAAAGGGTTAATTTGGAGAAATCGTAAATGGGAATTAAAGTACTACTTACAGTGCTCAATGAACATTTTTTTGGTTTATCAATGCTGGCGAAGAACTGATTTACCGCCAAAATTTTAACCTGGGCATAGGTGTCAATTAGAAATTTAGTACCAGAATTTGTGTCGCGGATAAAAAATAAATGGCCTCTAGGAACAGTAGGCCGACATTAGTCCCGTTTTTTTTCGTTTCTCGTTTTTATATCTACAATACGTAATTTTTTATTCTCTTGTTTTCATGGATTCCATTCCGTGGTCTGCCTTCTTGATCCATGATCCATAGTTACTCTTTTCTAGCTGACTTGGTAAAACTTGGCAACACTCCACAATATTTTAATAATAACGTTTTAGTTCTTATCAATAAAGTATGTTTTCATTAATATGTAACTTTTGAACGGATTAACTTAAAAACATGCGGTTTTTACTGACAACCTTCTTTTTTACATGTTATCGAATATCAATAAAATATATATATATATATATATATATATATATATATATATATATATATATATATAAGGTGTTTCATTTAAAAAAAGGTAAGTTTGATATGCATTATAAAAATAATCACTCTGTAGATTTAAAAATATTGTCAATTAGTTGCTTAAATTAGTAGCTATAAGTTTAATTTAAAACATTTTTTCAAAACTTATCACAAACCGAGATATCGAGCAGTAACATTACTTTTTGTATACCCTGTATAAGATACGTTGAGATTTATCATGCAATTTATTTATAATTACAGTTGAAATATTTATTAAATTATATGTAAATGTGAAATGAAACAATAACACGATATTTTAATGTAGGTGATAAATTCGTGAGCCGAGGGCGATGTAAATTGGTAAGTTTGTTGGTATATAATTATAAGTAACGGTTTTGATTAAAGATCTCAAATAAACACCCCAGTTAAAATATTAACTAGGAGAGGTAGTTAAGTAATTTCCATTTAAAAGGGTTGCTGCTTAGCAACAGATTTAATGAGGGGGTTAACGAAGGAATGCCGGATAAATTACCAAACTTGAAAGACTGAAACGTCCAAAAATTATGTTAATCTTGCCTTATGTTCTGTTCGCGAACTCCGAGGATGTTTGCACGCCCATTATTATAATTAAATCTTTATTAATTACGACTTTAAATACGCTCCACACTTAGCTAATTAAATCATCTTATTTTACTTCCAACTCAATTCGCGTCTTATATTTATATACAGTGCCGGTGCAACTGTTTATGCCGCTGCAGGCGAAATAGATTTAGCTGTCCCAACTCAAATTCAAAAAATTAACCTACAATTTTTGCTTTTCGAACTCTTACGAAGGTGTAGCTTCTAATTTATAATTAATATAAAAATAATTAGACTTACATTCATTTCAATTTATTCATATTAATATTAATATATTAGGGTGAGTGGGAAGTTATGAGACACGTTTTGCTTTTGAGACCGAACTACCATCAAAATCGACATTTTCCGCATTTGAAAGTAATCAGCAATCTGTTATTATTTGTAATTGTTTATTGTTGTTATAATTTATAACGATTTAATAATATAAAGATGCGTTTTAGAAATATGCGTTTAAGTCTCAAAAATTAGTGAGGAGTTATGAAACACAACTAAAAATAAAAAAAAAATTACGCATTTTAATGATTATTCTTTACTTAAGTTGCTTAATGAAAATTAAGCTAGTTTTAATGAACAAAGTGTTGAAAAAACAAAATCTGTATAATGTCTAAACCTAAATACTAAAATTATAGAGAAACACGACAAATTAAGCATGAATAATGCTAAATATGCAAGAAAGATGCAATCTCAGGTTAAATGTCAAAAACGACGTACTACGCGGAGCGACCAAATCAAATTTTCAGCCTTTCCTAAACTCGAAATTTTACTTCATGCTTCACTAAAGATTGAAAACACTCGTTAGAAGCTGCAAATGGCACCCTTTTCAAAACAACGAAAGCCTAAAAAATTATAGCGTAAGCATTGGGATAAGTATACTTACAAACATTTCTTGTATAAAAAAGAAATCTACTACATACTGCAGATACTGATAAAGTTAAATATATTCTTCAAACCTGTACTCTGTAATAGTTCTAGAGATGCATACGAAAAATAAGATGGTTTTAATGTTTTTAATTCTAAGTATAGTTGCGAACAATGTCACTTTAATTTCTGACATTTTCTATAACTTTAGATCTAAATCCATCAAATCCATCAAACAAACTTGAATCACTATAACTTCTAAAATCTGTACAAAATTCGAAACTGTATTTAAAATTTAGTTGCGAATATATGGAGTAATTACATTCATAATGCTTATAATGAAAAAGTTTTCAAATTTCGTATTCGGAAAAAGTTTTGGTTTACGATAAATACGAACTGATTCTGAAATACATTTTCAATTTCTGAATGTTTATTTATTTTTTAACGAAAAAATTCTTGACAAATTAAAAAACAATATAAAATACAAACAATTGAAAACAGTTTCACTAATTAAATTAAATGAACGTTGAATCCAAATTACCGACCGCAACAACTTTGGTTTGGTGTAAAATATTTATACAACTGTCATCATTAAAATGATTTACTCTAAAATTAAAATGTTACTTTATGCTTAATTAAAGAATAGAAAACATTCTTAAGGGTTTTGTTCTAGCTGAAAAAGTGCTTTATAATGGTATTTGTGTTTGTCAAAATGTCTGAATTTTCTAAAATATTATTAAATATACAAATCTTTATCTAAAAATCGTTAAGAAAAGCTACGATTTTATTTGAAATTCTGAGAAAAAAAATCACGTTTCTCATCTATATTAGAAACACCCAGCTTGAATAAATTTTTTTTGAAAATCGTTATTCTCAACAAAAAATTAACTTTGACTGCTTACATCGTACATAATTTTAAAGTCGAAACAACTTAAATTAAAACGAATTTAATTCTAAAGAAGCTAATGTTCAGCAATTTTTTTTATTCGTGGAAGGTTTTCTTTAATTTGTTTTCTTTTTAAAATACTCACTTCTATAAATGTATCACTTGCTTTATTTAAACCGCCTTGAGTTGTAAAATGTTTTTGATGCTTAAAAATTGTGCTCAAGATCGATAAAAAGTGCGAGCGAACTTTCGATCAATTTTTAATTATTCGGAAAAAAAAATAAACAAAATTTGTTTATGGCGTTAAACGAACAAATAAATATATCGGACACTTTTTTCTCATTAATCACTTGGTAAAACATTTTAAAATATAATGGTTTGTAAATTAAATTCACTTGGTTTTGTTTCACTTATATGTATTTTATTTTCTACTAGCTTAATGCCATTATCAAGAATGATGTACAAATGGATTTGTTTGGGAATATATACAGTTTCGAGTTTTAGGTTTTTCTGGGTAATAAGGGCATTTAATATCGGGGAATTCCAAAGGTCTTCGTTGTCGTTGACCACATTTTTACTTGCTTTTTTGGCTTTTGAAATTTCTAAACCCTCCCGGTAGTTAAGCGTTAATCCCTTATTACCTGTATGCAGAATTTTTAAATCGTTTGATGAAAAATGGTGATTAGATGTGATACAGTGCTTAGAAAAACCGGTGGTTTGTTTTTTATTCTCTATGTCTTTTTTTATGCTCTTTTAACCTGATCAAAAGACCTGCCGGTTTGTCCTATATACACTGCATCACAATCATCACATTTTAATTCATAAATACTACTTTTCTTCAATTTACAATTTTCAGTTTTGATTTTATTGGTAACTATTAATTTTCCTAAATTATTTGTGTTTGTCAAAATTATGTTATTATTCTTTCCTTTTAAATTATTTTTGATTTGTAAAGACAGTGGCTTAATATATTCTAATCTATTCCATGTTATTGTGTCTGAATTTGTCCCACTATAAAAGTAATTTCGTAATTGTTTGTGTTGTTTCTTTTTTAACATTTTATTAATTAAATCTTCAGTGTAGCCATTGTTAACTGCTATGGTTTTTATTGTGTCTAGTTCATTTTCAAAGTCTATTTTATTTAGAGGGATATTGATAAGTCTGTGTAAAAGGGCGTGAAATGTACTGTATTTAATCTGACTATGTGTATTTGAACATTCTGGTATGATGACATCTGTGCAAGTTTCCTTTCTATATATTTTGTATGACAATTTATTGTTTACTGTTTTCGTGAATGTAATGTCAAGAAAATTGAGGCTGTTATTTATTTCTTTTTCAACTGTAAATTGAATGTTTTTGTTAATTTTATTAATGAAATTTGTGAATGTTTCCAGTTGTCTATTTGTACCTGTCCATATACAAAATACATCGTCTACATCACTTTGAAATTTATTTATTAACGAAAACAGAAAGCAAACACATTTATGTCTGATAAGATATGTAGACGATGTATTTTGTATATGGACAGGTACAAATAGACAACTGGAAACATTCACAAATTTCATTAATAAAATTAGTGCTTACTTTAACAGCGAGACACTGTCGCCAAAGGTTGGACTGGTGCAGAGAACGGTAGCATTGGGAGGCAGAATGGCACGATGTCGTATTCAGCGATGAATCATGATTTTGTCTAGGCACGCATGATGGCCGTAGAAGGGTACGACGCTACCGTGGAGAACGACCTGATCTTAGGTTTGCTATTGAGAGGCATGTACACAGGACTGCTGGAGTAATGGTTTGGGGGGCTATTGCTTATGGTAGTCGATCACCTCTTGTATTCATTCGAGGCAGTATGACAGCTGCGCGTTATGTTGAAGACGTCATACGACCGACTTTGTTGCCTTATTTAGATGGCCGCCCAGACGTACTTTTTCAACAAGATAACGCACGTCCCCATATTGCTCGTCGAACTATGAACTTTCTTAATGAAGCTGGTGTTAATGTTTTGGCGTGGCCGCCCCGTTCGCCTGATTTAAATCCCATTGAACATGTGTGGGATATCATGGGAAGAAGAATATTCTCTTTGCACCATCCTCCACAGACTCTAGCACAGTTGATCGATGAAATTCAAGTTGCTTGGAACGGGATGCCTCAAGAAGACATCGACCATCTCATTTTGTCGATGCCCAGACGTCTACAGGAGTGTATACAGCAAAGAGGTCGCCAAACACATTATTAATTTTTTTTAGATTGTTTTTTAATAAAATTTCTTGAAAATGTAATCATTTTATTCTTGATGTAAGACTACCATACTGGCAAAAAATCAAGTTAAAATAATAACTCCTTCTGGGTGTTACGCTTCTAATGTCATTGAGTATATTAACAGTTTCAGAAATTTGTGGTTTTTGCACTGACTATTTTAATTATCCGTTTACTTTGAACGATTGTTACATGATCAACTTGTACTTTTCCGATTGAAATTTTATAAACGCTTATTGTGTGCCATTTGACCAACACCGACAACACTCAGCGGGCACTAAAATGTTACCTAATTTTTGGATTAAAATTTATGGCATCCGTCGTGCGGCTGCATGGGGATAGTTTGAAAAAGAATAAGTAGAAATATTTTTCGATATTCTCAATACTTCCCGAGATACACGAAATGTTGTATAGAGAAAGTACAAATTATATAAAAATCATGAAACTTTATAATTGAGAATATTATCAAAAACTGCGAATCAAACAAACTTGTTAAATCAAGTAATTAGTCACATTAATAACATTATAAATTTTACATTTTAATAATTGTTACCGACCTCATGGCTATCTTTTTTTGTAGGGAAATATACGTTTTAGGGTCCCAGGAATCAGAAACAAGTGTTATCCCTAATATTTGAGATAATTGGCTCAAATATTGAAATATGTTGAAAAGTCTCGTTAAGTGATGATAATCAAAAACATTTAGAAAACAACAAGATGTCTTTTAATAGAATAAGTATAATAGATTTTCTCTGAGAAGTGTAATTGTAAAAATTATTGAATACTCTATTTCCAGTTTACTTGTATGTCAGGTTAATTCAATTATTTCAATGGTTTTATTCTTA
Source organism: Philonthus cognatus (assembly GCA_932526585.2). Classification (NCBI taxonomy): domain Eukaryota; kingdom Metazoa; phylum Arthropoda; class Insecta; order Coleoptera; family Staphylinidae; genus Philonthus; species Philonthus cognatus. The sequence goes on along the minus strand of OW052243.1, from coordinate 65,829,906 downwards.
GTCAGATTACATTTACAAAAGGTACCGATGGGATTATGTTTACAGACTAAATAGGTAAGTAAAAATAATTCAAAATGATTTAAGAAAACCCGATCAAAAAGTGTCTAACTAAAATATCGGTTAGTGAAAAACATGATAAGAAATTACCGAATTGGATTCTGCGGATACGGATTAAATGTGTCAACAGTAAATAATCTTTTTAAATCCCAATATATTTATGGTTTTTAGAAGGTTGCGGATTATCTGTAAGTTGCAGTGGTATTGTTCTGGTCGCGCAATACTTGAGGGTATACACCATAATAAAAACGTGGTCGAAAAATGCCTACAAATAGGTAAAAACAGATAGATCACTTCGAAGAATTTGATTTTTCATCCCTTCTATAAAGCTATCCCCACTAAAATAATGAATATTATGCAAAAAGAAAATAGTCAAGGAAAAAAGTTAATTCGATATTCATACACGTTATTCAGAGTGTAAATGGATGAAACGGAACGTAGCATTTTTAATGTTAATTTCTCAAAATTAAAATACTATCTTTCCTAATTATTTCAGGGAAATTATGATATTCATTTGGTTAAAGTAAAAATATACACACCGAGCTTTGCTATTTATTGCATTTTTAAAAACCGGAGTGTCATGAAATTAAACAAGGAAATGATGAGGTGTTGATTTGTTGGCTTTTTATTTAAAATATATTCTGTTGATTTTGTGTTACACTTCGATCTATTCTGTATAATTATTACTGAATAAAAAAAAAACGAAATAACTGCTTCTAAAATATCGTTAATAAATAAGAAAACAGTTATATGTATATTTAATATAGTTTTTTAATGTTTGTTAGTTTTTTGTATATATGAATGTTCATATGAATCTATATTTCTATGTTTTTAGTTTTGTGTATTCGTAAATAATTTATCTAGTTTATTGAAATAATTTCTGTTTTTTTATTATCAATTCCGATTAAAATACCCATCAAACATTTTTCAAATTGATTTTTTCATTGTAAAAAGATTTTTGTATTTATCTAACTTTTAAATAAAAAATGTTTAATAACATAAATATATTAAAAATCTATTAATTTTTAAACACGTTTTTATTAAAAATATATATAATAACTAAAAATGTTGGAAATATATTTTACAGTTTTCCATTGTAAAATAACTTTATTTATTTATACAAATTATGAATATTTGAAACAATAATCGATTAATCTTATAATTTTAACAATTTTTTTATAAAAAATATATTAAATAACTAAAAACGTTGAAAATATATTTTAGAATTGTAAATTTCATTGTAAATTTATTTTTATAAAATATATTCCCGAATTTCATAATTTAGAACACGCTTGAAATCTCAAAATAAAAGAAATATTTTCGAATAGACTTTTTGTGGTGATAATAAATGTTATTATTCGTCTACCACAGTTCATATACAGGAAGTTTTCGTTTAAAGTATACATATTTCAAATTCACCTTATTTTCTATAAATCTGTAGATATTCGTTGTGTTTTTAAAAGAGTTCAATTTGATGCTTTAAACGAGTGTTTTCCTCTCCCAGACTAAGCATGAAGTAAAATTTCGAGTTTAGAAAAGCTCCGTGAAAATTTGTCTCGGATCGCGCAGCGACGGGAGACAAATTTTCAGGGCTTTTCTAAACTCGAAATTTTACTTCATGCGCCACGCGTATAAAACACTAAAATATTGTGAAATTTAAGTATATTTGAACCTCACGTAAAATCAGTGTTTTGTGCGCGGGGCGCATGAAGTAAAATTTCGAGTTTAGAAAAGCCCAGAAAAATATACAGTGTATTCTGTATATTGAGTTATTTATACTTAAAAAACTCTCTGTATAACTAATCAATAATATAAATTATTTGCCAAATTTGGTACATACCAAAATTTTAATTGAATTTATGAAGACAAAAAAACAATCAAGATAAAAATAATATCAAATGAATTCTTTAATGTAAACTCATTGAATTTAATTTTTTGATTTTTAGTTAAATTTTAGGTTTATTTAGGAGCTATTTAAATATATCAGATTCCCAAAGTCCATAATTTCGAACACGCTGGAAATCTGAAAATAAAAGAAATGTTTCGGAACAGTTTATTTTTTCTGAAGGTCATCAAATTTATCATCGTACAAGTGGTGTAGACGGGATCAAATTACACGACGAAATAAGAGCGAGCGCGTTTGTGTGTGTGTGTGTGTGTGTGTAGACGCAACCGGAGCAGTTTTCTCTAGAATACTTCTACGTTTACTCTATTCATAAGTAGATGGACCCACTTCCCGACCACAGTCTCTCCTTTTCTATCCTCGAAAACTCGGAATCCAGTTCTACCATAAGCATTGTCTACCCTTGGCTACAAGTTGTTTGTTCTTCATTAAAAATCGTGAAAAAAATAATGTTTTCTGTCTAAAGAAGGTGTAATGTTGGAATACAATGGAGGCTGTACGGAAGGTGCAGTGGCAAATTATTGTTTCTAGCGAATAACCAGATTGTTAGTGCATACATCAAAGAACTTACAATCAATCATTTCATTGCTATTAATTACGAATTCGTTTATATCTATTACAGTATTATCTTAAATGAGATATTCAATACGTATCTACGGTAAGTGATTTCTTTCGGCTGTGCTGACAACCCGGACAACCCTATTTTGTTAGGACCCGAATTTGGAAGGACATTGCTATTTTCTACATTATTTTTATAAATTAAATGTATTAACCATGTATATAGCAACTTTTATACCTCTCTGTGTAATTTAAATAATGTTCACATTAAAATTATTGCTTAATTCACCATAAACATTATTTATCCATTATTTTTTTATTGCTTTTATTAGTACAAAACAACGCGATAAAATATATTACAATAAAAAAGTTTTGAAGGGAAGTGGAGTAGTAATACGTGAGGAATTAACTGCTGCGAGGATGAAGTTACTTAAAACGTGCCGAGATAAATTCCAGGAAAAAAATGTTTGGACTCTAAATGGTTCTATTGTAGTGAAAATCAACAACAAAAAAATTAAAATTAACACTATCAATGATTTAAATAAACTGATATAGCCGCAATCTACCAACGATACATTATACAATAAATTTAGTTTAATTTGAATGAAGTGAAATGCTCGTAAATAAATTAGAAATTTGTCATATTAATATTAGGTCGATCGTGAACAAATTTGATCTGTTTAGAGATGAAGTCTTAACTAAGAATTTTGACATTATAGCCCTGACAGAAACATGGCTAGACATCAACTTTCCCTCGACTTATATAAATATGCCAGGATATGAGTTAGTACGTCTTGACAGGAGAGGTCGTGGGGGAGGTGTTGCCTTTTATATCAAAAACTACTATAATTTTAGAATATTAGGCGAAAGCATGGAATATTTTTTTGAGTGTTTGTGGATTGCAACTACGTTTAATAATAAATCATACTGTATGGGTGTCGTGTATAGGCCGCCGGATGGTAATTTTAGTATGTTTTTGAATTGTTTTGAAAGCGCTCTGTCCGATTATACTCTTGAATTTGATGGAGTTGTTTGCCTGGGTGATTTCAATATTGATTTGCTAAAACACAATAATACTACGGCTGTACAACTAGAATCACTATTTTGTTCATTAACTCTCAAACAAATTATAAATATTCCTACACGTGTTACCAACTCAAGTGAGACATTGTTAGATTTAATTATCCTGAATGAAAATCTCAATACAACAAATACTGATGTTATTTTGTTACCAGATCTTACAGATCATGGACTAATTAAAACTACAATTTTACTAAACTCTATAACTAGTACTAATAATAACACGATAAATGTTCGTGACTTTAAAAACTTTATTTATGACGACTTTATTGCTGATATGTACGCTATTCCTTGGTTTTTAATATATGATATGAATGATGTAAATGAAAAATTGACTTTTTTAAATCTTAATATTATAAACTTATTTAATATTCATGCTCCCTTTAAAACTATTAGACGCAGTTTCACTCCAAAACCGTGGATTACTTATAATATAAAAGAGATGATAAAAACTAGAGATAGGGCTTTAAATAAATATAAACGGACGAAAAGCCAAGTAGACCTAAATTATTACAAGTGTCTCAGAAATATTACCACCACAGCTATTCGTGTTGAGAAAAAGGCATTTTTGGAATATAGAGTACACATATATAAGTCCAATAAAAAGCAACTGTGGAGTGATTTGAGAAAAATTGGCGTTTACAGTAAAAACGCTAATACGATTCCTCAGCATTTAGCTAACGCAAATGAAATAAATAACTATTTTTCTCAAAACACTCAACAATCTAATCCGAATCCAGACATTTTAAATTTCTATAATGCTACTACGAATGATGGATATAGAAACAAATTTTGTTTTTCAACAATTACTGAAGATGAGGTGGCAATTACTTTAAGTAAACTTAAACCTTCACAATATGGTAGCGATAATATAAATTCCAAAATGATTAACTTATGCAGCCCTTTTCTAATTCCCTATATTACTCACATCATTAAAGAAAGTATATCTACTAATATATTTCCCGATGCATGGAAACAATCGATAATAACTCCAATACCCAAGATAAATAATCCATCTGTAATTAATGATCTACGTCCTATAAGCGTTCTCCCTGTGTTATCAAAATTGTATGAGAAAATATTAGAAAAACAAATTCAAAATCATCTAAAGTCGTTTAATATTTTACCTGAACTACAATCAGGATTTCGTTCTTCTCATGGCTGCTCCACTGCATTATTAAAAATTACTGATGACATTATAAGGGCGATTGATGATAACAAAATAACGATTCTTATTTTGTTGGATTACAGTAAAGCCTTCGATAATGTCAACTACAAACTTCTTGAGTCAATTCTTAAATATATTGGTTTTAATACTTCATCATGCAAACTAATATCTATCAAATAGACAGCAAACAGTTAAATGCGGTCAAAGTGTATCTTCGGCAACTAATATTTTATCAGGTGTACCTCAAGGCTTTATCCTCGGCCCTATTTTGTTCTTAATTTATACCTGCACGCTAAACTCATATATCGATTATTGTCAGTACCATCAATACGCAGATGATACCCAATTGTATTTATCGTTTGATGCTGCTGATGTGTTAAATGCTGAACTTAAAATAAATCATGATCTTGAGAAAATTTCTAAATATTCATCATTGCATTTTCTAAAAATAAATCCTAATAAAACCACAGCTATAGTTTTTGGTGCCGAACAGAAGAGACAATCAATATTGCAATCACGCAGCATTCATCTTGATGGAACTCCGATAACGTTTTCAGATTGCGTAAAAAACTTAGGATTACTCTTAGACTATAAGCTCCGTTTTAGAGAATATGTAACGTCAATAACCAGGCGAGCATTTTTTGCACTGAAGTCAATTTATATGAATAAAGACATACTAAGCAGACAAAGCAAAATAATCCTTTGCGAGGCATTAGTGCTATCTAATTTTACCTTTGGCGAGTCGGTGTACGGCCCCTGTATAGATGAGGTGTGTCAATCCCGTATTCAGAGAATTCAAAATGCATGTGCCAGATTAATTTTTGGCATACGTAAAAGGCAACCAATTCGTTACAAAATCAATGAACTCAATTGGCTTATAATGAAAAACCGTAGGATCTTACATACTGCCTGTCAGTTTTACAAAATTGTTTTAACTAAAACTCCTCCATATTTACATAAGAAATTGAGGTTTCGATCAGATGTTCATAACATCAATGTTCGTCGGAAGGACGCCCTAACTATACCTTCACATCGAAAAGAGCTATATAAAAGGAGTTTCAGTTATAACATCTCAAACTATTATAATAAATATAATTTTTCACAATCGACCTTCTACCCGTTTAAGACTAATTTTAAAAAGTTGCCATTTCACCAGCAAATCAATTGACTATTTTATTTACGATCCGTATCCACTTCTCTATTTATTTAAGAATTATTTTTTAATTTTTTTTTGTTTCTATGTATTTTTTTTCAATTGTTTTTGTTTTCGTTTTGTTAGTACTAATTACTATATTACTGTTTAATATTAAAAATTACGTTATTATTTATTATTGTTAGAATTTGTTTTTAATTTATAAGGTATTATTTCTGATTTATTTATATTACTATTATTATTATTATGCGAACTAGAGGAAGTAACAGCAATATCAGACTAGCGTTTGATACACAAGCTGATCTAGTTTCGCTTTTGTTGCTCGGTAGTATAATGTTTTAGTTTGTATTTGTTCTGTATCTAAACTGAGTATGCAAATAAACAATTTATTATTATTATTATTATTAATGCAAACGACAGTGATGTAAGCAATTGTAATGTGAGTGACAACACTGTCAACGAAAAAATGGTCGTAACACTAGTGACAAAAGAGTTTCTAGAAGACATAAAAAACTAAATGACTATGTACTGTAATCACACATAAACAATTGTAAATAAGAGAGATGTAATTACGTGTAACGATTAGCACGCGTGCTAATGGGGTTGCCTACCATATTATGTATACGATGCGACATTTAATCAAGACCAATGCACTAACAATCTGGTTATTCGCTAGAAACAATAATTTGCCACTGCACCTTCCGTACAGCCTCCATTGTATTCCAACATTACACCTTCTTTAGACAGAAAACATTATTTTTTTCACGATTTTTAATGAAGAACAAACAACTTGTAGCCAAGGGTAGACAATGCTTATGGTAGAACTGGATTCCGAGTTTTCGAGGATAGAAAAGGAGAGACTGTGGTCGGGAAGTGGGTCCATCTACTTATGAATAGAGTAAACGTAGAAGTATTCTAGAGAAAACTGCTCCGGTTGCGTCTACACACACACACACACACACAAACGCGCTCGCTCTTATTTCGTCGTGTAATTTGATCCCGTCTACACCACTTGTACGATGATAAATTTGATGACCTTCAGAAAAAATAAACTGTTCCGAAACATTTCTTTTATTTTCAGATTTCCAGCGTGTTCGAAATTATGGACTTTGGGAATCAGATATATTTAAAAAGCTCCTAATAAACCTAAAATTTAACTAAAAATCAAAAAATTAAATTCAATGAGTTTACATTAAAGAATTCATTTGATATTATTTTTATCTTGATTGTTTTTTTGTCTTCATAAATTCAATTAAAATTTTGGTATGTACCAAATTTGGCAAATAATTTATATTATTGATTAGTTATACAGAGAGTTTTTTAAGTATAAATAACTCAATATACAGAATACACTGTATATTTTTCTGGGCTTTTCTAAACTCGAAATTTTACTTCATGCGCCCCGCGCACAAAACACTGATTTTACGTGAGGTTCAAATATACTTAAATTTCACAATATTTTAGTGTTTTATACGCGTGGCGCATGAAGTAAAATTTCGAGTTTAGAAAAGCCCCGAAAATTTGTCTCCCGTCGCTGCGCGATCCGAGACAAATTTTCACGGAGCTTTTCTAAACTCGAAATTTTACTTCATGCTTAGTCTGGGAGAGGAAAACACTAGTTTAAAGCATCAAATTGAACTCTTTTAAAAACACAACGAATATCTACAGATTTATAGAAAATAAGGTGAATTTGAAATATGTATACTTTAAACGAAAACTTCCTGTATATGAACTGTGGTAGACGAATAATAACATTTATTATCACCACAAAAAGTCTATTCGAAAATATTTCTTTTATTTTGAGATTTCAAGCGTGTTCTAAATTATGAAATTCGGGAATATATTTTATAAAAATAAATTTACAATGAAATTTACAATTCTAAAATATATTTTCAACGTTTTTAGTTATTTAATATATTTTTTATAAAAAAATTGTTAAAATTATAAGATTAATCGATTATTGTTTCAAATATTCATAATTTGTATAAATAAACAAAGTCATTTTACAATGGAAAAATGTAAAATATATTTCCAACATTTTTAGTTATTATATATATTTTTAATAAAAACGTGTTTAAAAATTAATAGATTTTTAATATATTTATGTTATTAAACATTTTTTATTTAAAAGTTAGATAAATACAAAAATCTTTTTACAATGAAAAAATCAATTTGAAAAATGTTTGATGGGTATTTTAATTGGAATTGATAATAAAAAACAGAAATTATTTCAATAAACTAGATAAATTATTTACGAATACACAAAACTAAAAACATAGAAATATAGATTCATATAAACACTCATATATACAAAAAACTAACAAACATTAAAAAACTATATTAAATATACATATAACTGTTTTCTTATTTATTAACGATATTTTAGAAGCAGTTATTTCGTTTTTTTTTTATTCAGTAATAATTATACAGAATAGATCGAAGTGTAACACAAAATCAACAGAATATATTTTAAATAAAAAGCCAACAAATCAACACCTCATCATTTCCTTGTTTAATTTCATGACACTCCGGTTTTTAAAAATGCAATAAATAGCAAAGCTCGGTGTGTATATTTTTACTTTAACCAAATGAATATCATAATTTCCCTGAAATAATTAGGAAAGATAGTATTTTAATTTTGAGAAATTAACATTAAAAATGCTACGTTCCGTTTCATCCATTTACACTCTGAATAACGTGTATGAATATCGAATTAACTTTTTTCCTTGACTATTTTCTTTTTGGATAATATTCATTATTTTAGTGGGGATAGCTTTATAGAAGGGATGAAAAATCAAATTCTTCGAAGTGATCTATCTGTTTTTACCTATTTGTAGGCATTTTTCGACCACGTTTTTATTATGGTGTATACCCTCAAGTATTGCGCGACCAGAACAATACCACTGCAACTTACAGATAATCCGCAACCTTCTAAAAACCATAAATATTTTGGGATTTAAAAAGATTATTTACTGTTGACACATTTAATCCGTATCCGCAGAATCCAATTCGGTAATTTCTTATCATGTTTTTCACTAACCGATATTTTAGTTAGACACTTTTTGATCGGGTTTTCTTAAATTATTTTGAATTATTTTTACTTACCTATTTAGTCTGTAAACATAATCCCATCGGTACCTTTTGTAAATGTAATCTGACTAAGAATAAAACCATTGAAATAATTGAATTAACCTGACATACAAGTAAACTGGAAATAGAGTATTCAATAATTTTTACAATTACACTTCTCAGAGAAAATCTATTATACTTATTCTATTAAAAGACATCTTGTTGTTTTCTAAATGTTTTTGATTATCATCACTTAACGAGACTTTTCAACATATTTCAATATTTGAGCCAATTATCTCAAATATTAGGGATAACACTTGTTTCTGATTCCTGGGACCCCAAAACGTATATTTCCCTACAAAAAAAAAAGATAGCCATGAGGTCGGTAACAATTATTAAAATGTAAAATTTATAATGTTATTAATGTGACTAATTACTTGATTTAACAAGTTTGTTTGTTTCGCAGTTTTTGATAATATTCTCAATTATAAAGTTTCATGATTTTTATATAATTTGTACAACATTTCGTGTATCTCGGGAAGTATTGAGAATATCGAAAAATATTTCTACTTATTCTTTTTCAAACTATCCCCATGCAGCCGCACGACGGATGCCATAAATTTTAATCCAAAAATTAGGTAACATTTTAGTGCCCGCTGAGTGTTGTCGGTGTTGGTCAAATGGCACACAATAAGCGTTTATAAAATTTCAATCGTAAAAGTACAAGTTGATCATGTAACAATCGTTCAAAGTAAACGGATAATTAAAATAGTCAGTGCAAAAACCACAAATTTCTGAAACTGTTAATATACTGACATATAATGACATTAGAAGCGTAACACCCAGAAGGAGTTATTATTTTAACTTGATTTTTTGCCAGTATGGTAGTCTTACATCAAGAATAAAATGATTACATTTTCAAGAAATTTTATTAAAAAACAATCTAAAAAAAATTAATAATGTGTTTGGCGACCTCTTTGCTGTATACACTCCTGTAGACGTCTGGGCATCGACAAAATGAGATGGTCGATGTCTTCTTGAGGCATCCCGTTCCAAGCAACTTGAATTTCATCGATCAACTGTGCTAGAGTCTGTGGAGGATGGTGCAAAGAGAATATTCTTCTTCCCATGATATCCCACACATGTTCAATGGGATTTAAATCAGGCGAACGGGGCGGCCACGCCAAAACATTAACACCAGCTTCATTAAGAAAGTTCATAGTTCGACGAGCAATATGGGGACGTGCGTTATCTTGTTGAAAAAGTACGTCTGGGCGGCCATCTAAATAAGGCAACAAAGTCGGTCGTATGACGTCTTCAACATAACGCGCAGCTGTCATACTGCCTCGAATGAATACAAGAGGTGATCGACTACCATAAGCAATAGCCCCCCAAACCATTACTCCAGCAGTCCTGTGTACATGTCTCTCAATAGCAAACCTAAGATCAGGTCGTTCTCCACGGTAGCGTCGTACCCTTCTACGGCCATCATGCGTGCCTAGACAAAATCGTGATTCATCGCTGAATACGACATCGTGCCATTCTGCCTCCCAATGCTACCGTTCTCTGCACCAGTCCAACCTTTGGCGACAGTGTCTCGCTGTTAAAGTAAGCACTAATCTTGGACGGTATGAAAGAAGCCCAAAGGATTGAATGCGGCGATATAAGGTTCGCATACTAACGTGCCTACCTTCTTTTCCAATCCATTGATCACCGATTTGACGCGTAGTAGCGAAACGGTCTCGCAGGGCTATTTGTCTTAAGCGCCGATCTTGACGTTCTGTGGTACGCCTTGGTTGACCAATTGGTCTTCTTCTTGCCCCTCTACCTTCTTCTGTCCATACCTGATACACACGTATTACAGTTGCTGCAGTGGAATCAATACGGCGGCCAATTTCGCGATAGGACATACCGACATCTCGATAAGCGACAACTCGACCCCGGTCAAAATCGCTCAAATGGTGATATTGTGGACGTCTTCGGACTCGAGGCATTTTATTTAAGCTTAACACACTCAATGGAAACACGAAAACTAAAAACATCTGTACTAAACAGCTCATATAAATAGTTTTATCAAAGAAGAAAAAGTGAAATATTTTTTTTTTCACAATAAATATAAAAGGCACAAGGTTGAATGTGTTATCAATTTATGCTTTAAATATAGTCACTCTGTTGCTAAAATATGAATTCAAAAAAATCATTCCTTCTTGGTGTTACGCTTCTAATGTCATTGAGTATATTTATTAAAAGTATGGTTCATTTAATAAAATACGCATCGTGATTTAAATATATACTGTGTCCATTTTGGGCTCTGATTTTTATCTTTTGCAGAATAAACACTCATGTTGAATTGAATTATTGCTTTGTGTTTTAATAAATTTGATGCCACACAATGACTTTTCGTAGCAACTACTGTTTTGACGATTTTATTTTCGTATAATCGTTCACTATTTTCAAGCTATATTTCAAATTAAACTGAACTTAAAAATAATACCTCGAAAATACTGCTAGTAGGTAAAGAAATGATTTTAATTTTATTGTAATCGTTTTGGTTCAATAAACGATACAAACTCAAATTCCAATTACATTGGAAATCTTTACATGAAACATACAATGCGCCTTGAAACGGGACACATAGTATATTTAAAACTATTTTAACCCATTAACGTCCAAGCAATTTTAACTCTAAAAGTTAATTTTAATTAAAATTCTACACTTCTTTTTTGTGATTTCTATGAATTACATACTGTGAATTTTTTTTTTAAATACACATACTGTATACGTGAATTTAATAAAAATTTAAAAATCATAAATAGTTTATTATTATATTAAAGTGATAATGGATTTCAAAAAATTAGTGCTTCAACAATATAATGTATACGCTGTCAATGTTCAGGTATTCGTCGATTTTATATAAAAACGTGCAATTTGAAGTTAAGAACGAGTGTATCCACTCCCAGACTAAGCATGAAGTAAAATTTCGAGTTTAGAAAAGCCTGAAAATTTGGCTCGGGCGCGTAGCGAAGCGGAGCGACCGAGCCAAATTAGGCTTTTCTAAACTCGAAATTTTACTTCATGCGCCACGCGTATAAAACATTGTAATATTGTGAAGTATTTATAATACACTTTAAATAACAAAATATTTAAATTTTTCTTGGTATATTTTCAATTCAGGTCAAATAATATAATATATCAAATAAACTTATTTAGTAACTTTATTATCAAAAAATAATAATGTTGCGTGTATGCATCAACGGCGCTTAATGGGTTAAAAACTTCAAACGGTAATAATTCAAAAACTAAAAAAAATGACTTAACTGCATTTTGCACTGACCCCTTTAATTAAAAAAGAAACCCTTATCGATCAGTAGATTTGATCTGATCAATAGGATTGATCTGATTAGTTAATAAAATGATAAGTTGATGTATTTGTTTTACTTTTTATGAAAAGTTAAATAGTTTTGTATTTTAAGTTTCTTGTACAAAATAAATAATACTTAATGAATTTTACAACGTTCACATATAATTTCATAAAATCTATTCTCTAATATCGCAGAAAATAAATTTGTAGAAGGAAACGCATGAATGAATGTAACACGCATCCTTAGCTCGTTAAAAGAAAAAAAAACGTGTTTTCAAGATTGAAAAATCAACATCTGGAATATGATACAACGAGAAGCGCGGAATAGAGGGAGAAAGACATTGTCTCTCTCTCACTCTCTCTCTGAGACTTGATTTCGCGACATCTGGAGTAAAATAGTCGTAACCGACCGACCGCAGGAAGCCAGACTGGTGTATATAGGCAGCCATATACACCAATTTGGCATCCAGCGCTCTGCTCCCATTCGCGTGTACCCAAAATGTATATGGGGCCTGGCTAACTGGATATATATGAACTGTGTTGTAGCCTAACCAAAAAGATAAATTACAAATGGCATAGCGTGTACGTGACAAATTATTGTACAGGCATCTAGTGCATTTTTGTTAAAACAGATTATTATTTTTACAGTTTCCTATTAAGAGATTTTTTAGTGGCCTTGGGTAAACCGCTTTGTGAGTAAGAGCTATAGGCATTTTGATGTGCTAGACAAGGAAGAAATTTTGGTCTCAGAATTCCATATGATGTTGACACCCCGTGGGGGTGGAGAACACGAAATTGGAGGTAAGCGGACAAATGTAACGTCTGTCTATCTAGTGCATTTTTGTTAAAACAGATTAGCATATTTACAGTTTCCTATTATGATTTTCTAGTGGCGCTGCCTACGGCGCTAAAATCCTTGGGTAAATCATCGGTGAAATAGAGCTATAGGTATTTTAATGTGTTAGACAAGGAAGAAATGTTGGTTTCGCAATTCCATATATTGTTGACACAAATTGTATTGCTAGCATTTTTGAGGGTGATGTAATAAATATATCGCGTACATTTCGCGTTTTGGAATTGTTCAACTTTGGTTGGTAATTGCAAATAAATCACAAATATTTTATTTCATACATTAATTCATTGAAGTTATTACATAACATAACTATTTCATGGGCCACTTTGCGATGTTTCGCCCTAGTTGTAATTTCTCGGCCTACTAAATCAATTTCGTAATCAATTTTCGTAAAATATGAATGAGGTTAGTTTTAACGGAAATATCAACTTGTCATTATCAATGGAAAGGGAATTGAGAGACGAATAAGTTAGAAAAAAGTTGCCATTTAAAATAACAAAAATTATATAATTTCCGGTTAAACCGGATATGGTTTATATTGCCTGAGTAATTAATCATTAAATGAAAATGTTTTTTTTTCATTCAATTTTTGGGGTGATTCAGGTGTAAAAAAAAACTTTGGCATCTTTGCTAATTAATAATTATAGGATAAAGATTTTATTTTCTAACTTTGAAAAATAATGACTACCCTAATTCGCTGATAATAAAAATATGCATATTTTACTCACGTATTGTAGTATTCAACGTGTACATTCTCTGGCACGTAATCGGTTGCATTCACTATTTGATTCAAAATATTTTTTCTCTTGATCGTATTTTTTCTACGTTTATTACGTTTCCTTGTTCTTGGATATTCGCGCCCCATATTTTATAAATATAATGTAACACACAAAACAAACTAAAATTTCACAATAATCTGATGGCAACCACTGATGAGAAATGAAATTGTTTCACTATTTAACCAAATATATACCAGTAACGAACCAATGGTATAGTCAGAATGTTTTCTTGAGGGAGGGGGAGAGGGCGGCGGTAATTGAAATAAATCAACAAGTTGGGGGGAAGGGGTTCACTATATTTTGTTGGCACTGCAACATGATTCACCACACAGTGGCTTGCTTCATCGGGCAGATGAATAATGATGAATAATTATTCATTAGTTACATACTGTGTAAACAAATAAACACAATCCCTTACACATCACAACATTAAAAAAATAGAAAATGTAAACTGAAATTACCACCACTAAACTAGAAACTGTGTTTATTATAAACTTACTACATTTCAAATTGATATCTCAAATAATAAAAAAGCTCAGTTTTATATTACACCCGGTATATATGCTATATACCTCCAACAATTTATTTATTATTTGAGATATTCATATGAAATTTTGCTCGTTATATAATTCAACATTGCAGCTTACCCCCAGTACAGAAGATTAGTATTAATTTTAGGTAAAATCTGATTTTTGTTATATATTTATGTTATAATTTCCGGGTGTTCACATGACTATCAAATGTCCATATTTATAGCAGTTTTTTGTGTTTTTGTAAACGTTCTGAGTATTTGTCTCTAAAATTAATTAATTAAAAATAAATATACAGGGTGGAAACCTTAACTGGAATAAATTCGGTATTTATGAAATGAGATGTTCCAGAAACAAATCCTCGTACAAGTCGATTTTTGTTCTTTATCGCGCACTTTTTAGCGTCTTCAAAACAAGTATGACGTCACTAGCCTTTCACGTATGACGTCATAGGCAATTTTTTAAATAGAAACATTTTTTTCTTATTTCACCAAATTTGTAGCCCTTTTTATTCTCTTTACGACCATGTAAAAGTATTTTGTTTTTTTATTTTTTTATTTAAAAAATTAAATAAAAATTCTTAAAGAAAAACTTATATATTTTACCGGAACTGTTTCAAAATGTAAGGGATGGGGTTTATTACCGATTGGCTATTTGCCAAGAAAGAAACGGTACTCATTTTGAACATTTGTTACATTAATAAATTTATAAAAAAACATTTTTTGTTTAATTTTTGAAATAAAATTTAAAAAAAAAGCTAAATATTTTTACATGGTCGTAAAGAGAATGAAATGGGCTACAAATTGAGTAAAATACAAAAAATGTTTCTATTTTGAAAACTTGCCTATGACGTCATACGTGAAAGGCTAGCGACGTCATACTTGTTTTGAAGACGCTAAAAAGTGCGCAATAACGAACAAAAATCGACCTGTCCGAGGATTTTTTTTTGAACTTCTTATTTCATAATTACCGAATTTATTCCAGTTAAGGTTTCCACCCTGTATTTCTTTCAAATTGAATAGAAATAATTGATATCTGTTCAAATAACGCTATGGGGAGCGCATCTCGGAACGAGCGCCGTTTTTTAAAAAAATCACTAGCAGAATATTTATTTTAACTAACGAAACAACCAAATTGATTGTATAAAGGTAAGATTGAAAAATACGAATATTATTGAGAATCGATTTTCTACAAAAGTTTACTACTCGTAATTTTAAATTGTTCAAGAAGAGAGAGATTAAATTAAAATTTCAATAGAAAAACCAGCTAAGCCTGGATCAGTATCGGTTCGAAGAAAATATACCAAAGAGATTATTTTTGCCCTCCAGAGAAAGCAGGTATAAATAATTAGCATATTGTGCGAGCTGAAGAAGAAACGATTAAGCAACTTTGTCGCACCGCTCCAACCTGCGGGGGTTGGAGCGCGGGGTTACTCTCCTGCAGATTCGGTAGCTACAAGGTTGTAAAATGATTATAATTTTATTGAGGGTATTCAAGTTCATTGCCCAAAGAAAACAGGTACGGCTAACGCAAAGGTTAATAAATACATTATTGGGGACAATAAATGGGTTTTGTTGAAAGACCACAAATCTCTCTATAATTTATTGCACCAATGCCGGTCGAAAAAGCGAGTTTAGCTACATCTAGACGACCGTTCTTGTAAGTACTTCTTTGCTACCCTCCCGTTAACCTACATACCGTATTCCACTCGGCCATTTATCTTAGTGTTTGCTCCGAGAAGCACGGTCTTTCAGTTTTCCATAATTTGTGGAAGATAGTTTTTCATAATTTGTGGAAGATAGTTTTCCATAATTTGTAGATGATAGATTTGCTCCGAGAAGCACGGTCTTCCAGCTTTCCATAATTTGTGGATGATAGATTTTCTGTAAGGTATTTTTAATTTCTATTTTTATATATAATAGGTTTACTATTATTTGATAGATTATTTATACGTATTAGGTTAGCTCTATTTTGATTAATTTAGTTGATTTTTAAGAATCCTTTAAATCATCACGCCCATAATCACTTGTAAGGTATAGATCTTCCAGCGCTATATGAAAAAAATGACTTCAAATTTGCAATAAATTTTTATACTTTTATAACACCATAAACCATAATCCTCAATAAAAGTATCCCTCAGCAAACAGCTTATTGCATGCTCGGCCGTGAGTCGGCTGCATAATTTCAGGTCCGTATTAGAACATTTCATTCCAATGACTGACGTAGATATGTAAAAATGCACATTCGGTGGTATTCTCTATCGAAAACGTTAAATTTAACGTTTGACAGCAGAGTTAAATCTAGTCTAAAATAAAGGGAAATTGATTAAATTCCCTATCATTTTAATAGTTTTTGTTGAACTTATAATTTAATTTACACCAGTTGTCACCATTTATTTTAACGCGGATATCAATAATTAAATTTTAACGTTTTCGAGATAGATAGTCCAATAAATGTATACCAAGGAAAACACTTTAATTTGCAGCTCTTACGATACAAACGTCAGTTATCTGATTGAAAGAGTTAAATGACGGTTGCAACTTGTTTTCTAGTCGATAAATTGTTTCATACTCATTAGCATGAAGTTCTGTTTCTTAACACTTCTCTATCAATTTACATCTTATTAATTGATACACAATCTACATCCAAAATATGTTTGAATTTATGATTGAATTTTTGTTAATCGCATGTTATTTTTGTATGTATATAAAAGTTTTATAAAAATGATGTATTTTTCTTGATAGTCGATAAGTAAATATTAATTTAATTATAATAATTTAATTAGTAATTAAAATTAAAAATGTTTCAATGTTGTATATACAACTGTATATATTATGTTTTATTAAAGCAGTATTTTCAAAAATCGTAATTATAGCCTAAATAACTGAAAATCAAATGAAATAATTTTGACATTTTAAAAATATATCTAAATATCATTTATTTTTCTAAGAAATTAACTAACGGCCCTAACTTTAACTTATACATTTTTTTATTTAAAAAATATTGGTATTAAATATATACAATAATATTAATTACTCTTTTTAAATATTACAAAGTATCAATTACAATAATCGAACTCAATTGTCCATTAGCGTGAAATAGTGAATGAGCGGCTCTTAGCGATTATACAGGTAAAGGTTATTAAGGGCCAATGACAGGATTATATGTATATAATCCTGTCATTGGCGGAATTAAAAGGAACTGGGGATATCCCAGATTAACTCAACTTCTGAACATCTCGACATTCCTCGAAAAACTAATGGTCAATTTGACCCTTTATGCAATAAGGAACCAAGAGGCCCAGGATTAAAAGGTATTGGGGATATCCCAGATTAACTCAAATTCTGGACTTCCCGACAAAATGATTGTTCATAACAATTTCCACTAAAAGTATACTTTTTCGTGTGATTTATAATACATATTTAGAGTTGTTTTTTTTTTCATTTTTATTTTTTTGATTATTGCTTTCATGATTTTAATTAAATAATCGATCAATTTAAATAAAACTGTCCAATCCAACACTCTATACAAACAAATTCTATCAATTAAATTATATTATAACTTATTTCTAAATGTATTTTTTTGCCATCATTTAAACAAAAGTAAAACTAAAATGTTTATTGCTCTTATGGAGGTTTTGAAACAACATCAAGTGCTACGTTTACCTCCGTACCATTGTGAATCAAACCCTATTGAATTGATTTGGGGCATACTAAAACCTCAAATACGGCGAAATAACACAAATCCTAAGTTTAGTGAAGGAACTGTAAATGTAGTTAAAAATGAAATTTCTAAAATTTCTAAGGAACAGTGGACGAACAGCATTCGACATGTCATCGAAATTGAAAATAAATACTTTTCCAAACATGTGGAACCGCTTATTATAAATATTTTGGAGAATGACTCAGACGAATCTGATAATGAATTTATGTATAAAGTGTATTTTTGTATAAAGTGTATTTATGTATAAAGTGTAATTATGTATGTATAAAGTGTAAATTTTCATTTTATTACATAATGTTTCTTTAAATTTCAAATAAAAGATTGTCAGAAGAAATAAGTTGAGTTAAACAATTCTGCCGAAATTTAATTTTAAATATTTATAAATTAATTAAATCGTATAATTATTCTTCTTAAAAAAATTCAACTCAACTATGGAATTTGATATTAGTGGTGTAAAAACTTGCGCCTGAAAATTTCTAAAATAACATTATTTTTTTTTATTGATGCATCATATGTCTTATTTCAAATACTTCGCAGCGTGTTTAATTTCAATATTAAAACACGCGCGTGTTTTAAAGTTGCTAAGGACAACAACGTCAATTCAAACTTAAAGTCAAACATAAATGTCACTATCTATTAAACTTTAATAACTCGTTCATTTTATTTATAATAAATATTGAATATACAATCTGTATTATTTAAAAAATTAATATTTCCGTGCTTTAACTCGGAATCAACATTGCTCACATGAACATTGGTAACTGATTTACTTCCAGATGTGCATGCATTCGTATTTCCGCTAATAGCATTTGATATAATATTGGAAACACTGTTTTTATTGTTGATGGACTCTTCGACATATCCAGTAGCCACCGATGCCGATTTCCAACCAACTTGCCGCTGTATTTGATCTATAGTCATCCCACCGTTGGCCATAATAGTTGCAGAAGTACGCCGGAACGCATGTCCTGTGTACTTCTTTGGTTCGTCTAAGTTAAGGAAAAGTGCAATTTGAAATGGGCATAAACCAAAAGTATTAATACCCACTACTTGTTTAGTACACTTTCCCTTATCAAAGCGTAAGAAAACACGGTCAGTACTCACATTTTGAGGACGCAACAACAAATATTTCTTAATAAACCCAACGTAGGGTATACCATTACTGTCAGCGACAGTAAAACGCCGAGCCTTTTCTGTCTTAGACGGACGTATGAGAATAAGTAAGGTATTACCCTCTTCCTTAATGTCGGATAACGCATATCGCACAATTCGCATCTGCGACAAGAACCAAAGATTCCAAAAATGGCAACAACTTTCAAAAACAAATACGTTATATCTGAAGCATCTTCAAAAAACTTTCTTAAATCTTCCTCTCTAAAGGCATAGGACTTTTTTGCGATACAATTCTTACTAATCGCCTTCATAAATGCTTGCACTTTTCCAAATGATTTGATATCCACTCCCTGTTGTAATCGTAACATACATTGTAATTTGGAATGTATGGCCCACATTGTGGACGACTTGTACTTCTCTGACAATTCCTGTAGGTACGCAAGCATAACTTGTTCTGTTACACTGGCAACTTGGCATTCTTCCATCCATTTAATCAAACGGTTGTACTCTTTTTTGTAGGTTACTTCCGACTTTTGCGGAATCAACCGATTCTCAGCTTTAGCGCTCAAGCTATCAATCTTTGATTGCATTTTCAAAGGGTAATGACAAACTGATGAGAAATTGATAATTTGTTTATTTCACACCTTGACAACCAAAGGTACATTGATTCCGTCATCTTAAACATGCTCGAAATTTCAAAATTTTGGGCCAATTTATGGTCTTGCACCAATAAAAAAAATAGCGTAAAGTATGCTGGCGCCGTCGTGCTTGCAAAATCGTGCGTGCTTTAAAGACCTAAATATCCACTTATACTTTAATATACACTGGCGAAAGAAATTAACGCATCATTTGTGATTTTTTTGATATCTTGGAATCGAGTTTTCTTTGAACACAAACATATTTTTACAATAAGAAATATTATCAAGCATGCTATTTTACATGTTGTGTTTTGTCTTTTGTTCTCATGGTTTTCTGTCAATAAATAAAATGAAGCACTTTTCATTATTCTGACTGTAAGAAAGGTTCATATAAAATTTCTTTTTGAGTTTGTTTTCAAGTAATTGTTAAAATTAAGTGCTAAATAGTGAAGAATGAATATGGATAGACGTCCGAATCTTAATTTAAGCAGTGAAGAAGCTGTGATTGTGGTTACACTTGCAGAAGAAGGTAGGAGTCAGCGTTACATCAGTCAGCGTCTTGGTGTTAATCAATCGACCGTATCTCGTGTCTTGAAGAGACATCGGGAAACTCAGGCATACTCAAGAAGGCCAGGACAAGGGAGAAAAAGGGCCACAACTGCTGTTCAAGACCGTTTTTTAATGATGCAGACGTTACGCGAACGGTTTATTACGGCTCCTAGGCTACAAAATATGCTCGCAGAGATCCACAATGTTCATGTAAGTTCCGTTACCATCAGAAAAAGGTTACGTGGTTTTAATTTAACTCCGAAAACAGCGGAAAAGGACCACAATTAACCGCAGACCATCGCAGAGCCAGGTTAACATTTGCGCAAGAACATGTAAACTGGTTACAGGCCGATTGGGCTAATGTTATGTTTAGTGACGAGTCCAGATTTTGTCTTTACGGCAGTGACAGACGAATGCATGTGTACAGACGGCCAGGTGAACGTTATGCGCAGTGTAACATTGTTTCGACTGTTATGTTTGGTGGAGGCTCTGTTATGGTGTGGGGTGGTATCACTTTAGAGGCTCGTACGGAGTTGGTGGTCATACCAAGAGGAAGCATCACGGCAGCGTCTTATATTGCAAACATTTTAGAACCATCCGTAATGCCTTTTGCTCCCTTTGGAGGAAACGATTTCCTGTTTATGCATGACAATGCAAAACCACACAGTGCCCGAATTGTACAACAGTATCTTGACCTAGTGGGTATCAACACAATGCAATGGCCAGCCAGGAGTCCCGATCTTAATCCGGTGGAACACCTATGGGACGCGATGGGCAGACGCCTTAGAGCACTTCCTCGGCGTCCAAGCAATCAACAAGAGCTTGGACAAAGATTGCAGGAAATTTGGGAAGATATTAACCAGGATGAAATTGGATCATTAATTAACAGTATGAGCCGTCGCTGTCAGGCAGTTATTCGAGCAAGAGGAGGAAACACTAGATATTAAGTCTTATAATCACATGTTAACTTTTTTCCTCTTTTTACTTATGACATTATTTTAGTCATTAATAAAAGAAAATGTGTTGAAAATCATTATTATAGTTCAGTTGGTTTTGTTGTTATTTTTATTGTTTTTAAACATCAAAACTTTATTTTTAAATTAAAAGAATTAATGTGATGCGTTAATTTCTTTCGCCAGTGTACTATTTAGAATCGTATAATTTTTGTTTAAGCAAAATTTGCTGTACCAATTCAATCGTAGCTTTATTATAACTAACACGATTTTATTGAAATTTTAATTTAATTAATGATCCATTTTAAAATGCGAGGCGCCTCACTTTGAAGTGCTGTATTTTAAAAACAAAAAATCTTAAAAATATATCTGAGCACGTTTCTGTAATACTGAGAGTGTTTTTTTATTATTATTGAAAAAAATCAGATTGACCTGCAAAATATATAATTTAATTTTCAATCATATAAATATTTGATTTTTCGTGGATTAAAAACCATAACCATCGCGCATCTTCAATCTCTCAATGAGGTTTTCAATCGACGAAAAATCAAATATTTAAATTATTGGAAATTAAATTATATATTTTATGTTATGAGCAATTTCTAACAATTAACTATAATTAAAAAACCGGATACTTAATTACCGAGAACGTTGAAATAGGATTTTGATATAGTAGGGGTTGAAAGGGTTCAGATATGCATTTCTTTCTTGCACCACTCTATAAATAAAGATTTAATCTTTTACCAGTATTTATTTCAAATTTTTATACTTAACTGATTAGGATTTATAAAGAGTTAGTAAAAATTCGTCGAATAAATAATTATTTATGATAAAAATCTGATTTCTTCAATAATAATAAAAAAAAACACTCAGGATTAAAGAAACGTGCTCGGATATTTTTAAAGATTTTTTGTTTTGAAAATACAGCACTTCAAAGTGAGGCGCCTCACTTTTTGAAATGGATGTAGGTATTTTCACATGTTTGATGGTTTGATAAATCACACAATTTAATATTAGTTAATGTTAAAAGAGCATAAATGTTTTGAACTTTTCATTCTTACACTTAAATGAACTCGGTTAAACAATCAACATTTTTAATCTCAACATCTCTGAACATTTTTTCTTCCGCTTTTTGCCTCGCGCCCCGGGGACAACACACCTTGTAGCGGCCCTGTTCATTTCGGTCATGAATTTTCTATGCAAATCATCTGGCCAGGGCAGGTTAGTTTTATTGCGGTTATGGTCATAAACCCCCAATTATCATTTACAAGTTAACCGCAAACTGAAGTCATTTTTTTCATATAGCGCTGGAACTACTATACCAAAGAGATTATTTTTGCCCTCCAGAGAAAGCAGGTATAAATAATTAGTATATTGTGCGAGCTGAAGAAGAAACGATTAAGCGACTTTGTCGCACCACTCCAACCTGCGGGGGTTGGAGCGCGGGGTTACTCTCCTGCAGATTCGGTTGCTACAAGGTTGTAAAATGATTATAATTTTATTGAGGGTATTCAAGTTCATTGCCCAAAGAAAACAGGTACGGCTAACGCAAAGGTTAATAAATACATTATTGGGGACAATAAATGGGTTTTGTTGAAAGACCACAAATCTCTCTATAATTAATTGCACCAATGCCGGTCGAAAATGCGAGTTTAGCTACATCTAGGCGACCGTTCTTGTAAGTACTTCTTTGCTACCCTCCCGTTAACCTACATACCGTATTCCACTCGGCCATTTTTCTCAGTGTTTGCTCCGAGAAGCACGGTCTTTAAGTTTTCCATAATTTGTGGAAGATAGTTTTTCATAATTTGTGGAAGATAGTTTTCCATAATTTGTAGATGATAGATTTGCTCCGAGAAGCACGGTCTTCCAGCTTTCCATAATTTGTGGATGATAGATTTTCTGTAAGGTATTTTTAATTTCTATTTCTATATATAATAGGTTTACTATTATTTGATAGATTATTTATATGTATTAGGTTAGCTGTATTTTGATTAATTTAGTTGATTTTTAAGAAACCTTTAAATCATCACGCCCATAATCACTTGTAAGGTACCAGGCTGTAAATCCAAAGGAAAAGAAATTAAAATGTTTTATTTTCCTAAAACTTCGAATAGTGATTTATGGTTAAAGTTTTGTTTATTATTTATTTTATATTGTTATTTGCAATTATTGTATTCTTGTGATGTTGTGTCTATTTTTTGTTAATTTATGTTTCTTATTAATTTTTTAAAATAATTTTTTTTATTTAAATATTTAATTGATGAGGCGGATACATGATGAAACTCCATAATACTATTTGAAATAAAACAACGCAGTTAGGAGGGTTTCACTTTTATTAATTAATAAAAGTGAAACCCTCCCAACTGCGTTGTTTTATTTCAAATAATATTTTTAAAATAATTCAACTTTTTTTGTCTTAATTTTATTTCTACCTGTTTGTACTTATATTCAGAAATTAATTACAAAACTATAAAAATAAGGTAAGTGTTCATTTCTATTTATTAATCAAGTCATTGATAATAATAATTTATTTATTGAGAATAAGGAATATACTAGTTTATATACAAACACACACAGTGAAAAACAGAAATCTGTAATGTGAAATTTACTCATGCACAGGCACAGAGCGTGTGTGTGTCAACACATACACTGTTGACACACACACGCGGTGCGGCCAAACCAAATTTTCAGGCTTTCTAAACTCGAAATTTTACTTCATGCGCCACCGGTACAAAACACTGACATATTACGAAGTTTAAAACACACCGCTAAACCTTACATTGAATCAGTGTTGTGTACCAGTGGCGCATGAAGTAAAATTTCGAGTTTAGAAAAGCCTGAAAATTTGGTTTGGCCGCTCCGCGCTTCGCGCTACGCGACCAAACCAAATTTTCAGGCTTTTCTAAACTCGAAATTTTACTTCATGCTTAGCCTGGGAGTGAAAAACACTCGTTTAAAGCTTCAAATTGAATTCGTTTAATAAACCGAGCGTCGGAAAATGTACGACGTATGCATTATGTATACTTAAAACAAAAATTCTCTTTATGAATATGTTCGCTATAACATTTCCGTTAAAAAGTTTTTTTAAATAGTTTTAAATATAACGTGTGTCCCGTTTCAAGACGCATCATAATATGATCACAATAAATAATAATTCAAATTTAAAACAATTTGAATTCGAAAAAATAAGCTTACGCTGCTCATAGTTTGTACACTTTGAACATAATATATAAAATCACGACAATATTTGTATAAACTGCAAACAATACGTCTTAATTAATCAGGCCCGCGCCTACCATACTTGCAAAGTCGTGCATTGCACGACGGCGCCAGCTCCAGAGGGGCGCCAAAATTTCCAAGACTTCAAAAAAAAAACAATAATAACAATAATCGACACCGAGAAAAAAGAAGGCGCGTCCGAACTCTAAGAACACTTTGGGGCTGGGCACTCGGCGCCCATGACAATAATGGAGAAATTTATAAACCTTAAATTGGCTTCTGTGCATTATTGACTGTGGGGCACTTGGCGTCCATGAAAATAATAGAAAAATGTAAAACCTTAAATAAACCTCAATAAACCTCATTCAAATAAAAAATTTCTAAATTTGCTTCTGGGCAATATTGACTCTGAGCAATGAAAATAATAGAGACATTAATTATAAACCTTAAATTGGCTCCCCCTCAATTCAATTAATATTTTCTACGTTTGCTCCTGTGCATTATTGACTTTGGACACTCGGCGCCCTCAATCAAATTAATATTTTCTAATTATTATAAGTATTTATTAATGACAATTCAAAACTGCATTTCAAGCTTTGTCTGCTATGTGTATTTCGCGGCGGCGCCAAAATGGTCAATCATTGAACATTATCCAATAACATTTAACCTGTTACTTCTTTGTTTTTACATAAAAATAAATACTACTAAAATTACGGTCACGGCTGAAAACAATTTAAAATATTTGCTTTACATTTTAATCCAGAAAAAAAGTTATTACATATTTGTTTTATTAAATAACTTCGCATGCCACTTGATTTTATAGCCATTATTATTTCGGATCATTTATAATTTTAGGATATCGCCAGACAAGATGCGTGTGTACTTGTATCTCGCTGTTATTCTTCTAGGCGTGAGTTGTTTGTTTTATAAACATCTCGTTAAATAAGGGATTTCAACGTTTGCAGCAGTTTTTAGGTTTATTTATCTTGTATCAAATAGAACCTTTTATGCATTGAATAAAGATAATTCAATGCTTTAATGCATTATTAAAATAATGTCACTCATTTCTAATCCAATTCTTGTCGAAGCCAGTCATTGCATTTGTGGTAAATTTTGTGAAAATTGTTTTTCTATTCTGACGAGCAGCATGTAAGTATTAATAATTATTTTTAATTTTATAAAATAAAAAATGTATATAGTGATTAATTGAATTAAGAACCAGGCTTTAACCATATCAGCAATTAAATTATTGTACATTTAATAAACATCCAGCATCGGCAGTTAATCAATTAAATAACATCACCTATATCATAATATATTCGATTAATTTTCAGTTTGTGCATTTTTTTATTTTGTTTTATATCCAAGGCTTGGTGCTAAAAGGGCTAATGTCGAAAATTCGCGCAATCACCAACCCATAGATATTATTATTTTACAATTAATAGTCAGTAATGGTTGAAGTGATAGTGAAATGTAGAAAATAATTAAACAAAATTTCAAAATATCATTAACAATTAAATCGGTAATATTTTAAAGGAATTTACTCTCAATTATTGAATTTTCGGAAAACTAAGAAATACGACTTATCAATTATTTGTTTCCAGTTTCTTTTATCATTAGTGATATGTGCACAATTTAGGCATTAAAATGAGTTGTTACTGATTACCTGAATCGTCCTGCATGTGACATCTACAAACGGTCAATAAGTGAAATGTAAATATATGGACATAGTTCCTTCTAAAATCACCGATTCAATTATTATTGATTTTATATTCATACAGAAAAAAACATATGTAGAGCAAACTAATTTTGAAAATACTACGATCATAATATTTTTGAATATAAATGAAACGGAAAAAATATTTATTAAAATACTTATTACAGTCGCTATTCGCCATTATGTCAGAAAAGAGAAAAAAGAATTCTGGGTGGCAAAGTTTACAAAAGAAGAAGAAGAAAGAAGAAGAACAAAGGTCACATATTAAAATTACAATTTTTTTTTCAAAGCCTGAAACTCAACTACAACCACTCAATCAAAACGAAGTTTCTCATCTTCCAAGTGTAACCGAGTCGTCAGTGCAAGAAATAAATATTCTTAATATGCCATCATGTTCCACAGCAGACGGATTCATTCATTCATGTAGTACAACCTCAGCAGAGATATAAAACAAATATCTAAAGATGTTGCACTGTGGCCAAAACAAATAAATCCAACAAATATCCAAGAATTAATTGAACGTGGACCTTCTTATTATCAGACTAAAATGGATATTTATCCAAGCACGTCGGGACGTAAATTTTCGAATAAATATTTCCACAGAATTTTACCAAACAAAGAAAAAATTGAACGTTTTTGGCTACTGTATTCTGAAGCAAAAAATTCAGTGTTCTGTTATTGTTGCAAAATTTTTTACGATAGTGAAATTAAATCTATTCGACTCAATGATGAAAACGGTTATAATAACCGGCAGCATTTAAGTGAACATTTACAAATTCATGAAAAAAGTAAATTACATTTGGAAAACGTTTTAAAATGGCTCGATCTTACCAAACGATTCAATAAAAATAAAATAATCGATGCAGACATTCAAAACGTATTAAAAAGAGAAACCAAACATTGGCGTTCCGTTATTGAACGAATTTTTTATATAATTCAATTATTAAGTGAGCAAAACTTAGCTTTTCGTGGAAGTAGTAACAAGTTATTTCAGAAAAGTTATGGCAATTTTTTAAAATGCGTTTAAATGATTTCGAAATTTGACCCAATTATGACAGAGCATGTACAACGGTCCCAAACACAAATCAAGTTCAAACATTATCTAGGTGATAAAATATAAAATGAAATTATTAATATGATGGGCGATAATATTAAAACCAAAATTGTAGAATTAACAAAAAAGGCAAAATATTTTTCAATTTTGTTGGACTGTACCCCTGACATTAGTCATCAAGAACAAATTTCTGTCTGTATACGGTTAGTTAATTTAAAAAGTTCAGGAATTAGTATAGAAGAACACTTTTTGCTATTTTGTCCAATAGAAGACACAACTGGAGAAGGCTTAACTAAATTTCTTTTATCTACATTACAAAAAGAGGGTATAAATATAAATGATTTGCGGGGGCAAGGCTACGATAATGGGGCGAATATGCGTGGTAAGCATAATGGTTTACAAAGAAAAATTTTAGATTTACATCCGCGAGCTTTCTTTGTTCCTTGCTGTAACCATAGTTTAAATTTAGTTATTAATGACGCCGCAAAGTCTAATAATCATACAATTAATTTCTTTTCATTGGTTGAAGAACTGTTTGTATTCTTTTCAGCCTCTACCAAACGATGGTCTGTTCTTAAGAAGAACGTAACACAATTAACTGTAAAACCATTAACTGATACTCGCTGGTCTAGTAGAATAGATACCATAACACCTTTAAGGTACTATCTTGGTGAAATGTATGATGCGCTCTTTGAAATAAGTGAAGGAAACTTCGAAAAGAGTGTAAAACATTTAGCAGTCTCGTTAGCGAATAAATTGAAGCATTTTGAATTCATTTGTATCCTAATTTTTTGGCACGATGTTTTAAGTAAAATTAATATAGTAAGTAAAATTCTTCAGAGACCTAAATTAAATGTAAGTGAGTGTTGCACATATTTAGGTAATTTGAAAGAATGTTTAAATGAATATCGATCTGACGAAGGTTTCAATGAGCTCCTAGAAAAAGCGAAAGAAATGGCCAATAATTTAGATATACAAGATCCCCAATTTTCCGTTCTTAGCGGCTTGAGACCACGTAGAATAAAAAAACTGTTTGATTATGAAGGCGATGATGAACCAATAATTGACGAAACATTAAACTTTAAAGTTAATTGTTTTTTCCATACTTTAGATATAATAAATAATTCCATAGAAGAACGATTCCAAAGTTTATCTCCATATGCAACAAATTTTGAGTTCTTATGGAATTTGGATAAATTCAAAGATTATTCTGAACAAGAACAAATAAAATTGTGTGAAAATGTGGAGAAGATATTAATAGATGAGAAACAAAATGAACGCGATATTATTGGTC
The DNA here is from genome assembly GCA_932526585.2 of Philonthus cognatus. NCBI lineage: Eukaryota > Metazoa > Arthropoda > Insecta > Coleoptera > Staphylinidae > Philonthus > Philonthus cognatus. Next base: position 65,801,132 of record OW052243.1, on the reverse strand, counting down.
TAGAGCTTGTAAAAGAATTACAATTTTTACATAAAATAAATCTCAATTCCATGCATTCTCCAGAAGGAATTTTAAATTATTTAATTAATAATAATTTAACGAATTCATTTCCAAACATAACTATACTTCTTCGTATCTTACTAACAATGCCGGTGTCTGTTGCAACTGCGGAGCGTTCATTCTCCAAACTAAAACTTATAAAAAATTATTTAAGATCGACCATGGGCCAAAACAGATTGAATAATCTTGCCACTATATCTATAGGATCTGATCTACTAAACGAACTAAGTATTGATACATTAATTCATGATTTTGCGAAAGCAAAAGCTCGAAAAGTTCAGTTTTTTTAATGTTTTTATTTTATTGAATAATACATTTTTATATAATTTCACTATACATGTAATTTTCGTTGTGTTTAAAATTGTTATATTTTATTTATAATGTTTATGTTTGTATCAGAGTCTACATATTATGTTATGTTTATATAAATGCAATTTTTTTATATATATTATACACGTTTATAATTTTCTTATATTTTTACTTATGTTCCTTTCTTTAATACCTAAAATGCGTTTTCTTTTATAATAAAAAGAGGCGGCATATCAAATTTTGCATGACGGCGCCGAAACTGCTAGGCGCGGGCCTGTAATTAATAAGACAACTTAAGACTTCCCGTGCAAATACACCTCACGTGTGTTTGCACGGGAAGTAGTTGTTTCAATGGGTATTTATTGTAAGTTGTCTTATTACTAAAGACGTATTGTTTGCAATTTATACGAATATTGTCGTTATTTTAGATATTATGTTACTTATAAATTTTAAATTTAATAACTTCTTAATATCCAGGAGAGCAAGTGTCCTACATGACAAACTGAGACCAAAAATACCAGTTATTGCTTAAATTGTTTTCAATAAAGTTTATTTCTTCTCGCTTGAACGTTTTTCTTGGGAGGTTGGTAAAAGTTGGTTTAATGTTTTTAACTATCGGTTATTTAGACTCATTAATTCACATACACCCTGCAACTAATAATATCGATTTTCGAAAATTGGCCTTCATTTTACAGTATCAAATCTTTAAAGCAATTCGTTTTTGATTTTTTTAAATTTTGAATGCTGATGTTAACAATATTATTTATTGAGGAGTACTGGTCGTACTTCATCGCAACACAAAAATGTAGATAACAGGAATCACGACCAGTGAAAATAGTTTTTATTTGTTTTATCTTAGATAAATTGAAACTAAATTTTCTTCGGGGTTATACTTTTTTAAAGATACCGTTTAGCAGGAACGATTTATTACATAGTTTCTCCTTTAGTTACATAGGGCACTTTTGCACTTTGCATAAATAACACACATTGAAATCAATAATTAAAAGCTCAAAACTTGATCTAAATAGTGTCAAAGTCACAAAATATCTTAGCACATCTGTTTTATTGTTGTAAATTTTAATTTATGTTAATTAAATGTCTATTGAAAATCGGGTAGAATTTGTGTAAGAAAATGTAATATAATAATTGACTTGTGTGTGCGATGGTGTGTGTGTAGGTTGTGCCAGATTAAAAGAGTTAACGATCAATACACTTCTCGATTACTTTAACTTTTTATTGGTAGTTGTTAAGGGCGTGCAAATACATTTATTAAAGTTTTAATTATTTTAACCTACTTATAAATGCTTGGGCTTCAATTGAAGGCGTGTAATTTATAGGATTTTTTTTATTTTTATGGTAGCACCACAATTTCTTGATTAATGACATAAAACTATACTAATAAATCACGTTTTTTTTAAATTAATAAGAAAATCGTTTTTACACTGGTATGGCGTAAAACGATTGCATTTTAAGGACAACAGCCGTATGCATTTTTCAATCATTGTAACTCATTGTGTTGAAACAAATGAGTTACAGCTGAATTCGTTTGCACATAATTTACAGCAAAAACAATAGGCAGATTTTTTTGCAATAGAATATACTGTCTCCATATACCGGGTGTACCATTTAACCTGACAAATTAAAATAACTCGAAAAATACGCATCGTACGAAAAAACGTGCTCAGACCAAAAATTAATAGTACCAAAGGGGGCATCATCCTGTTCTAAATTCAGCCCCCTGCTCCACCCGCAGTAGGTGGGGCGGGGGGCAACTTGGAAATGTCAAATAGGAACCCCCATTTTTTTATTAAAGATTCGGATTCTACGGAAAAAAATACATAAGTTTTCATTAAAACATTATTTTAATTCATAATAAAATTTAAATTTAATTTAAATTGAAAAATTAACGCATTTTTTTAATTTTAATTTGTATTTGTGAGATATGCAACATATTTTAGTTGTACAAATCCTGAGGTGACTGGCAAGCTAGCTTAGCACAATTATTGTACGTCACACATTGTCATTGACATTCTCTTCTAACTTCTTATCATGGATGTATCTGTGCAAGAAAAAATTCAAATGATTTTCATTTATGGCGAATGCAGGCAAAATTTCGACAATGCTATCAATTTGTATGCTAAGCGTTTTCCTGAAAAAGTACGATCACGTTCTTTTTTTGTTAGAGTGGTTAATCAATTTATTACTGACGGAAGTTTACAACCGCACAAAAGAATGCATAGAGCTACTGTTTGTGGAGAAAATAATCAAATAGCAGTGCTAGCCGCAGTGGCTCATAATCCACATGTGACCCACTGAGCAAAGAAACGTTGCAAGACACGTTGCATCAATGTTACCGCGCAACATGAAACGTTTCGTTTTAAGTTCTTTGAATGTTGAAAAAACGTTGAATAAACGCTGAATGTCCGCCTACAGGAACAAAGCAACGCCTATGCAACACGAACGATTACTATTATTTGTATGCAACCTAACATACGAATGTATGTATGCATGTTAAGTTGCATACGATGAATGCATATAATCCGTATTGTATTCAACCCGATGTGCAGCAATTAAGTCAAGGTTATAGGAAGGTCTCTCGTAATCTCAATGCAACATTTATTTCTGGTTTTAAGTGGGTAAAAAATACAAATATATATTGGTAAGTAGAATACAATAAAAAAAAACTGTCTTACAGTACAAGTACCCCGGAACTTAAGTACTTAGTACCCTTAAACTCTGAAACATTAAGATATTGTTAACAATATTGTTAACAACAGTGCAACTTCAATTGAAATCAGCGGCTTATACGCGTGGCGCATGAAGTAAAATTTCGAGTTTAGAAAAGCCCAGAAAATTTGTCTCGGGTCGCTGCGCGACCCTCGACAAATGTTCACAGGGCTTTTCTAAACTCGAAATTTTACTTCATGCTTAGTCTGGGAGTGGAAAACACTCGTTTAAAGCTTTCAGTTGAACTCTTTTAAAAAAATTACGAATATCTGAAGATTTACAGCGTATAATTGGGACGTTTACTTAAACGAAAAACTCTCTGTATGTTCAATGTCCATGAAATGTGTAAACCACGATGCTGCATTATAGCAACAGTTTCAACAAGTATACAATGGTGAAACTTTCTTGAAGAAGTACTACCAAGGTTGCTAGAAGGAGTGAGTTTAGATGTGAGGCAAAACACGTGGTTTCAACCTGATGGTTGCCCAGCACATTATTCGTTAGTAGCACGCAAGGTATTAGACCGGGATTACAATAATCGCTGGATCAGTAGATCAGAGCCGATAAACTGGCCAGCCAGATCAGCAGACCTTACGTCCCCTGAATTTTTCTTGTGGTGTTACTTAAAAGATGTAGTTTATACATGCTGCAACGAATAAGGGATGCCTGCGCTGCAACTACACTAGACATGCTTATGAGATGTGTACAGCAATTCCTAGCATGAGTCAACAAGTGCATTGAACTTCAAGGACATCAGTTTGGGGCATTTAATTTAATTAAGAACCCCGATGGAGACTGGCGAAACGAAAATAATATATCATTAAAAACGTATGTGTTTTTTTCCGTAGAATCCGAATCTTTAATAAAAAATGTGGGTTCCTATTTGAAATTTCCAAGTTGCCCCTCGCCCCACCTACTGGGAGTAGAGCAGGGGGCTGAATTTAGAATAGGATGATGCCCCCTTTGGTATTATTAATTTTTGGTCTGGGCACGTTTTTTCGTACGATGCGTATTTTTCGAGTTATTTTGATTTGTCAGGTTAAATAGTACAGCAAGGGGCTGAATTTAGAATAGGATGATGCCCCCTTTGGTATTATTAATTTTTGGTCTGGGCACGTTTTTTCGTACGATGCGTATTTTTCGAGTTATTTTGATTTGTCAGGTTAAATGGTACACCCGGTTAAATTATTAAATCTATTTCAATTTGGTTCTCATTGATCACTTGATAAAACATTTTAACCAATATTGAATTTAAATTAAATTCACTTGTTTTGTTGCCCTTAAATATTTATTTCTTCCAACTGGTTTTGACTTATCGTCATTCTCAAGGCATAATATACAGAAAATAAATATTTATAGTGTTATATACATTATCCGGTAGTAATGGCAGTAAGGCAGTGCCAGATGTCTTCGCACTCATTTAACACGTTCTTCCCTCTTTAATGGCCTTATGAATCTTTAGGCTTTCTCTATAATTCAAATCGCGTTCTTTACTACCCGAACAAAAAAGTAAATGAATGCGATGCAATGTTTAGCAAAACCCGTGGATTGTTCATTATTGACAATAGATTTTTTATGTTCGTTTAATTGTATTTACAAACTTCCACCAGTTTGCTCTATATACATTGTATGTATCTTTTCTAAAAATACTGTAGGTACTCTAATTTTCTATCGTTATTTTTTAATATTTTTAATTCTAAAAATAAAAATTATTGTCTATTTCTATCTCTAATTTAAATTGAATTTTAGCATTAATCAAATTAACAAACTTGAGGAAATTATATAGAAATGAATCTTGTAGCAATATTGTATCTATATTGATGTCTTGATTATACATTGAAACTGTTATTCAATGTGCATACAATATGGAAATAATATAGATTGCAAAGATTATTACTATATTAATATTTAATATAAAAACAATATTGTCTATATCCAGAATAAAAATAATAGATATTTCAAACATTAAAAGTGCGATTCTTTTCGCAATCTACAACAAGTTAGTCTTACAAAGACTATATCAAACACTCATTGAAACAACTACTTCCCGGGCTAATACCCCGACAGACATTGAATTATACAACAAGTGTTTGCTGTTACATACAGTAACCTACTGCAAATGTAACAATTTGGGTCAAATTATTCAGGCCATCTATAGACGCGTTTCGAGATTTATCTCTCATCAGTATAGCTTCGCCATTCCCTCTAAACAATTTGACACCTTAGACTGGCGGTCAAGTTACCGTTCAAACATAAGTATAATGAAATTGCCAATTCTTGGTTGCAGAATACTTCAAACATTAAAAGTGCGATTCTTTTCGCAATCTACAACAAGTTAGTCTTACAAAGACTATATCAAACACTCATTTCAATGAGTGTTTGAGTATTGTTAAATCCAGAATAAAATAAATAGATATTTTAGTTTGCGCAGCTCGTTAATTCTTGATCAACTAACACTCTACGCGGTAATTTGTCTATGCGCATCAGGGCTAACAAATGTGTGATTTTTGTTCGCAACTGTGATTATGTGTGAACAATTGATATTGTTTGTTTTTTAATGGGGTTGGTACTTATAATACATAAATATAAAAGTGTGCTTGCATGTATAGCAATAATTTATTAGTTAAAATTATAAGTGTGTGTAAATTCATTCGTTTGACTCGATTTTAAAATCTGTTTGGGTTTGTGATAGAGTTCCTAGGAAACAAAGACACAGAATTGCGCGACAACCTGATCTCATCAAGGAACGACCTGTATAAAGGAACGACCTGTATAAATTGTTTAATGATGTCAATCTCTAACTTCAAGGCGATGACTTAAACTTGATTAGGACAAAAAATAGCGTTGCTGCTTTTGTATCCAAACTGTTATTCTACAAAAGAAATATTGACAGACGGGAATTCAATAACTTCCCAAATTTATCAGCAGTATCATTTAAGAACGACGACTTGCTTGTTTACTGTCAACACTTGCAAAACCTCCACAATGATTTAAAGGAAAGATTCCAGGATATTTTAAACATGGACATACCAGACTGGATTTTGGATCCTTTTTTAAATGTCAGCACAGCAGGATCACCCCAGTTAAAAGAATTTGTCGTCAGTTCTGTTAGCTCGAACTGACGACAAATGAGGAATTAAAAATTAAATTTAAGAATTGCTATCAAGAATGTTGGCTGCAGAAGCCGATTTCGCAACTGTACCCAGGATTATGGTTGATTGTTTAACGATTTTTGATAGCATTCCCATCGTTCTATTTAGCTGAACGTGGATTTAGTGCTACACGTTGGTAACTAAAAAGAGAAATCGGCTCCATGTTACTGGACGCAGAGACTTACGGTTGTTTTTAAGTAAAATCGAGCCTGATATTAACAACCCCTTAAAATGCATCAAATTCAACCTTCTCATAAGATAAGTTATAAACTCAATGTCTTTTGAATATTTAAAAAATTACTTGTCAATAAAATTAAGTATGCGTTTCAATTGTTCTCATTGAAACTTTCTTCCTTAAACTCAGAAATAGGATAGGGGTCATAAATTATATTACGACTATATAAAATTACACATTTAAATATAATCGTAGCAATAGCTGTTTTAGATTCGCGACAGATGGTAAACAAAAAAAAATCTCAAAGTAGGTGGTGGGCACAATAAGATTGTGAGTATGGTTTAGAGCCTGGGTCTCCAAACTTTCCAGCCTTAGGGCCATACTGATTACTCCAGTAAGCTCCGAGGGCCATAACCATGTTGCCGGTGGTAAAAAGTTAAATAGTCCACTGATGAAAAAAAAATGCCCGAAAAAGTACGCAACGTTTAAAAAAGGCTGCAAATCGGACTAAAGTCCGCAAAACGGCAACACTGCATATTATTAATTTTCCTGTCATTATCTGTAATTTCTAAATTGGTCGTAGAGTACGAGCCATGAGGAGTAACGTGACACGACATCTGGTGGACATAAGCGGAAATAGGTAGTTCTATCGCTAACAGATGGCGCCAATAGCACGTACAGAATATGCTCGTTGGTTCGAGAAAGTTCTGGTGTCTTCCACTCACTTCTAGATGGCAGTAATTGGAATATATAAGAAGGCTAGTGGCGCAACCACAAGTCAGTTCCTATGACACTGTTGTGAAATAAAATAGTGCGTACCTCCTTAAAACGTGTTTGTGCGTGTTTAAGTTTAAGACATCTTTGTAACAGTATTTTGATTTAAATTGTTGCTTTTGTGTGTGATTCAGTAGTATGGAAAAGAAGCGAAAAAATCATTCAAAGAAATTCAAAGATCAGTGGAACATTCAGTATTTCGTAATTGAGTCCAGTAACAAGGCGCTATGTTTGATTTGCAATGAAAGCATAGCCGTTCTCAAGGAATATAACATTAGACGTCATTATGAAACAAAACATTTTCAAAATTACTCAAAATATACAGGAAGTTTGCGGACAGAAAAATTCGAAGCTATGAAGCGCGGATTGAAATCGCAGCAATCTTCATTTACAAAACTCAAAACTGAACAAGAGGCTGCAACTCGTGCCAGCTTTCGTGTGGCTCTTGAAATTGCAAAACGTGGAAAACCATTTACCGATGGAGAAATGATCAAAGAATGCATAATTGCAGTAGCCGAAGAAATGTGCCCTGAAAAGGTAAATTTATTAAAAACTGTCAGTATGTCAGCAAAAACTGTGGCTCGAAGGGTAGAAAACATCACTGAAAATATATCCTCTCAACTGTTCGACACAAATGGACATGTTGAGTGGTTTTCTTTGGCCTTGGATGAGTCAACGGATGTGTCAGATACTGCTCAGGTGTTGATTTATATTCGAGGTGTAGATAAAAGCTATGAAGTGCATGAAGAACTTCTTGATATGTATAGTATTCATGGCACAACCACTGGTACAGATATTTTTAAAGGAGTTGAAATGGCCATTAATCAAAAGAACCTTCGATGGAAAAACTTGAAATGTATTACAACTGATGGAGGCAAAAACATGAGTGGGAAAGATAAAGGAGTGGTCGCTCTTATGTCAAAGGCTGTAGAAAATGACGGTGGTTTTTTTTTTTTTTTTTTCCACATGAGGTGGTATCGCTTTGCGTCCCTGCACTACGGTCTCCGTGGTCCTTTTGTGCTCCTCTGGTTATTTTACTCCCTGTATATTCCTGTGTCTTCTAGGAAGTCCAGGAGTTTGGGCCAGGGGATGTTCTTGAGCTGTTCTTCAGGAAGCACGGGCTTCCCGAGTTGCTCCGTGCGTTGCCGTTTATAGGCTTCGCATGTGCACAGTAGGTGTTGGGGAGTTTCCTCTTCTTCCAAGCACCCACGGCATAGGGGGCTTTTCTCAAGACCCATCCTATGTTTGTGCTTATTCAGGTCACAGTGCCCAGTAATTAGTCCTGTGATTTTCCTTAGTTTCATTCTGCTCAGTCCTGACAGCGCTAATGCGCTATCAGGTACCGGGCCATCCAAGAAGAGTCTCGTGTGCCTCATTCCCATTTGGTTGTGCCATGCCTTTGTATGCTCCTCTGCTAACTTGCGTCGGATTATTTCCTTTCCGGTTTCATGTGGTATTCCGAAAGCGGGTTCAGGTCCTATAAATTCGCCTGTTGCCCCTTGTTTGGCCAGCAAGTCGGTCCCCAAGTGTCCAATAATTCCTTGGTCCTTGGGTATCCATACTAGCTGTGTTTTTGTTGTTGTCGCCAGTGCGTCCAGCCTGTTTATGCAGTCTATAACCAGTCTGGACTGAACTATCGGCGAGGCTAGCGCTTTTAGGGCTGCCTGGCTGTCCGACATAATGGTAATTGGTCCTTTGTTGAGTCCCGACTCCATTATGTGGTGGGCACACCAGTCAATGGCGGCCACTTCAGCCTGGAAGATGGAGGCATGTTTCCCCAGAGCAACCGTGAATTGTTTGCTCCGGTTACAGCCTCCATAGATTCCAGCCCCGGTTCCTTTAGTGTTTTTGGACCCGTCTGTGTACCAGATGGTTCCTTTACTCGTTCCCGGGTATGTTCCATTTGTCCATTCACTCCGCTGTGGTATGATTATTTTAAATCTGCGGGATGGGTGTACGATTTTAGTGAAATCGGACCTCATTTTTAGGATTTCTTCTTCTTGTAGCACTTTAAATGTTTCCGGTCTAGATGACCCTACATTTAAAGTGTGTCCATTTATGTGCAGTCTGTAGGCTGCCTGTCTGGCTTCCATCATAACATATAGATGTAGTGGTGGAAGCGATAATATGTGTTCCATGGCTGCTGTGGGCGTTGTTCTCATTGCCCCAGTAATCAGCAGACACGCCTGTTGTTGCACTCTTTCGAGTTTTACGGCTGCGCTCTTGGTTTGGGTTTTTTCTCCCCAAGCGAGCGCCGCGTATGTCACTATGGGTCTTATGACCACTGTGTATAGCCATTTGGTCATACTGGGTCTCAGTCCCCATGTGCGTCCTACCATTTTCTTGGTCGCAAAAAGTCCTCTCATGGCCCTTTTGCTGATGTTCTCCAGGTGGAAGTTGAAGTTCAATCTGGTATCAAGTATGACCCCTAGATATTTTAATTCATTTTTGATTGGGACTTCCATTTCATACATGCGTAGCGATGTTATGTCATCGGTTTTTCGTCTCCTGGTAAAGGGGACTATCGCCGTTTTGGCCGGGTTTACAGCTAACTCTTCGTTCTTGCACCATCTTTCCACGGTAGTTAGTGCCCTCTGCATCAGGCTTGATACAGTGGTCCCAAACTTCCCGCTAACTAGAATGGTCAGATCATCTGCGTACCCCAGGGCATAAATGCCCTGGTTTTCAAGTAGCAGCAGAAGGTCGTCCATGACGAGGCACCACAGGAGCGGCGAGAGAACCCCTCCCTGGGGGCACCCGCCAGCGACCACCGCTTCTGCTGTCTTTCCGTATAGGGTAGTTGTTACAGTCCGGCTCCTGAGCATCTTGTTCACCCAGTGTCGGACTTGCGGGTAGATCCCTCTTTTCTCCATTGCTGTTGCTATGGAGTTGAAGGTTGTGTTGTCAAACGCCCCTTCAATGTCCAGAAAGGCCCCCAACGCAATGTCTTTGCATTGTATGGTCCTTTCGCATCTGCTCACTAGCTGGTGGATTGCCAGTTCGCATGACTTTCCCGCTTGGTAGGCATATTGTTGACGGTGTAGTGGTGAGTCCTTTAGGACTCCTTCCCGTATGTGCCTGTCTACTAGTTTTTCTAGTAGTTTTAAAATGAATGATGAAAAGCTGATCGGTCTGTAAGATTTGGCCAGGGCATACGAAGCACGCCCTGGTTTGGGTATAAATACCACCCTTACAGTCCGCCAGCTGCTTGGAATGTATGAAAGGGCAAGGCTAGCTCTGAGGATATCACATAGTGGTCCCCTCAGCGCTGCTATCCCCTTTTGTAGCATGACAGGATATATCCCGTCAGGACCTGGTGATTTGAATGGTTTGAACGTGTTAATTCCCCACTCAATGTCACCAGGTTTGATAATTGTTTTCGCTGTGTCCCAGTCCTGTTTTGGAGCCCATGTGTTGGGCTCGCTTAGGTCCCCGGATACAGGATTTTCAAGTGTTACAGAACCCGGGAAGTGCGTCTGCAGTAATACTTGCAGGGTCCCTTCTACCGAGTCTGTGTACTCTCCATCTTTGGTCAGCAGTGAGCCGATGTTCCCAGCATGATCTTTGCTGAGCGTCTTAAGTAGGCGGGAGCTTGTGGGTTCACTTTCTATGTCCCCACAGAATTTTTGCCAAGAGTCTCTCTTGGCTTTTTTGATGGCATTGTTATATGCCGTGAGGGCCGTTTTGTACTGCGCCCATTCACCGTTTCTCTTGGCTATGTTGAATAGCCTTCTGGTGCATGCCTTTGCCCTATCAAGATCCCGGTTCCACCAGGTGACCCTGGTGGAAGTGGGTTTGGTAGTTCTTGGGCAGCTTGCTTCAAACGCCGTATTGATGGAGTCCGTGATGCTTTGCACCATGAACTCCAGCTCATGCGTTGTTCTTGCTCCTGTTGGACAGTCCCCGATTCGGCTGGCTAGTACCTCATTGTACAGGTCCCAGTCAGTTCTCCTCGGGTTTCTGTTTTGGGTTTCCGTTGGTTTTTCTGATTCGATATCGAATCGTATATATCTATGGTCTGATAATGATGGTTCATCAGACACATGCCAAAGTTTTATCAGTTCACTTGCCTTGCGAGAGGTAAGTGTAATGTCAATTACTTCGCTTCGCACCGCGTTTACGAACGTGGGTACATTTCCAATATTTGCTATTTCAATGTCATTCTCTAGGATAAAGTCTAATAGTTTCTCACCTCTTGGATTGATGTCCGTGCTCCCCCATATAATGTGGTGTGCGTTGGCATCGCATCCAAGGATCAGCGGTATGCCATCGTGGCTCCCGCGATTTATCAGCCGCTGGACGATGTCTGGCGGCGGTGGTCCTGGTTGGTCGTAGGGAAGGTAACCGGATCCGAGTATAAACTCCCTCCGCGTTCCCCTTTCCACTACTTCCAGCCGTGCTGCCACTAGGTCTCTGCAACATAGGTCCCATAGGGGCATTAGATTCAGTTCATGTTTTACGATTATACATGTACGTGGGTTACACATAGGTTCGGCCACTATCAGTCGCCTGCCCTGTATGTTTAACCCCTTTACAATTCCCTTGTAGAGCCATGGCTCTTGTACAAGTGCAATGTCAATATTCTCATTAAGGATATATGCACTGAGGGCAGCGGATGCCGCCCTACAGTGGTGTATATTAATTTGAAGTAATTTGAACATTACTTACCCTTCGGTGATTTGGGCAACGGACTGCTGTCCATTGCTCCCTCTCCGGGCAATGGAATGTCTTCCATTGTTCCCTCTGTGGTCTCCTCAGGTTTGGCGTCGGTCTTTGCCGCCAGGGCCCTGAGGGTGATCGTTGAGAGGCTGAAGTGCAGCTTCTTCCTCTCGCTGACCTTCCCCCAAGAGAACTTGTCCATCAGTAAGATGTACTGAGTTCCCCTGGGGTCCGGCCTCTCGTTGACCACTCTCCAGGTATCGGTGCTCAGGTTGTTCTGCACCGATATTCTGTTGAGGAAGGTGGTCGCCTCTATGGGTGGTCCTGGAGCCCAGGTTAGCACTCTCCTGGGTTCCGGTAAGTCCTTCAGATCAATGATCTGAAGTTCCTTCCCGTTCCCCAAGAGGTTTTTCTCCTTGGAGATGCTCTCGAGCCATGCTCTGGTTTGCATGTCGGAGCATATTACTTTCAGAAATCCCCCTTTGTGGGTGCATTCCTGAAATCTCGGCGATGCTTCGCCTTTCGCCGTGGCATCAATGCATTGGATGATCGAGGTTTTAATAACCTCGGCCTCCTCTGCACTGATGCTATTCTCGGGATATCCCTTCGGTATAATAGCGAGTGCTATGCCCGTAAGGATATCGCTGAAGGTCCTCTTTGGCGGAGGCCCTTTCTCCTCCCTTGGGGTTTTCGCCGGTCTCTTGAGGAGTCCCGGAGGTGTGCAGTCGCTCGACAGGTTTCGCTTTGGCGTCCCTGACGAGCCGGGTGCTGACGTTGGTCCAGGGTATCGCGGATGCGTCCCCCCCCCTAGCGTCGGCTTTCCCTGAGGTAGGTTTCGCCTAGGCGTCCCTGCCCTCAGGGCGAGCTTTTCTCTCCTCTGGCGTCGCTTGGTCGCCCCCGATGGCTGTTTAGGGCGTTCGGGTTCGGCCACGGCGGCACCAGTGGAGGTAGGGTTCTCCGAAGAGCCCCCTATGGTTGTTGTTTTTATTTTAATTGTTGGTTCCATTTTGGTCCCACGAGTACGGAGGAAATAACCGGTCGCTGTGCGCAGTGCCCCGATACGCACAGAAGGCTCACTACGTTGGGAGGTCGCCCGGTATCCCAACGGAATCGTTCGCGACACTTAACCCTGTGCCATACAGCTGTTGGCACGATATCTGTACACCGTAGCTTGGGGGAGTTGGTTCGCGGCAACTGGTTTAGGCCGGTCATGCGGGGGTGTCCCACCTGCCCGACCCTATGCCAGCTACTGGCCGAATGCTCGGTCGTGCTCCTATCCACCACCTGGAGACGCGCTCGGTAGCCTCTGCCTGCAGCTACCAGTCGGCCCCATTGCTGGTGCCAACTGGTTTCATCGAGACGGTGGTTCCAAACCATTAGTCTTACATTGTATCATTCAACAGTCTTTGTGCGGAAAATGTTTGGATATGTCTGAAGTTCTGAAACCAGTCATATCAACTGTTAATTTTATCAGATCTTTTGGGCTGAATCACCGACAATTCCGACAATTTATTGAAGAGATTGGAGAAAATGACTTACCTTATCATACTACCGTACGTTTGCTTAGTTGTGGGAAAGTCCTTCAGCGCTTTTTTGAACTTCGAGCAGTGATCGAAATTTTTTTGAATGAAAAGCATCGCCCTCTTACTGAATTACAAAACAACGCATGGCTGTGGAAGTTAGCATTCTATGTTGATTTGACAAAACATGTGTACGAACTGAATTTGAGATTGCAAGGAGAAAACCAGCATCTTCCTGATTTATACACTAATATCAAATCATTCCGGAAGAAATTGATACTGTTTCAATCACAACTACGAAGGAAATGTTTTTCACATTTTAAAACATGTGAAATATTCAGCCACACCACTGAGACTGAGTTTCCTATCGATTTTGCAATCGAAACTTTGAGTGCTTTGAAAAAAAAATTTGATACTCGTTTCTCGGACTTTGATGCCATTGCGAATCAAATTAAGATTTTTCAGAATCCTTTTGATACTGACATGGAAACCCTAGCCCCGGAACTTCAAATGGAAATGATTGATCTACAGTGCAGTGATATAATTAAGAACAAATATCAAAACTCATCTTTGTTGGAATTTTATAAGGGTCTTCCACTGACACAATTTGATAATTTGCATAAATTTGCTCGTGGGCTGTTTTCTGTTTTTGGTACTACTTATTTGTGTGGGAAGACCTCCAAAATGAAGTACACAAAAATGTTTACAGGTCTAAATTAACTGATGAGCATCTTAAATCTCTTTTAATAATTGGTACAAGTAAAATTAGTCCACAACTACAAACTATTGTCAGTGGAAAATCTCAATTACATAAATCTCATTAGTATTTCATATGTCATTATGCTTGTTATAAGTTATGTTTTTATTTAAAATGTATAAAATGTTAGTTGGATTCATTTCAATAATTTGTTAGTTATTATATACTGAAGTTTAATTTTCTGCATATTATACATGTCTTTACTCATTACAATTCTGTGTTTCTTTATCCAACTTATGATAAAAACAATAACAATAAGCCTACAACAAAGTTATGAGTAGTTAGCCCATGACCATATCAATGTAGATGTCATATTAATAATTAATAAACATAAAATTAGAATACTTCAGTAAACTAAATTTAATTTGCTATAAAAAATATGTTCTCTAAAAGGAGTTTTCAAGTATGCTAGCTCTCCGCGGGCCGGACAAAATCTGTCCGAGGGCCGGATGTGGCCCTCGGGCCGTAGTTTGGAGACCCCTGGTTTAGAGTAAACGGCATCAGCTATACTGATGAAAGATAAATCTGCATACTCGTCTATTGATGGCCTAAATAATTTGACCCGAATTGTTGCATTTGCAGTAGGTTTTATATAACAGCAAACACTTACAGCGTTTTCTGCTTACTATCTCAGTCCGCACTAGTGCTGCACTCTCAGAGATTTTGCGTTTTCTGCTTCTGAACTTTTTTCATAAAAATGTGCATTCGAGTCGACTGAGGGCAAAAAAGCGACACTAGCGGCACTAACCAATGCTCCATTTCCAGTGCAGTTGTCTTGGCGGACAAAATAACGTGGATTTAAAACAAAGGTAGTGGAATGACGACTCTGCCCGCGTTCGGTGTGCACCGATTCTGTGTAAGCCTAAAACGCTATTATTGTATGATCCAATGTAGGGATGTTCAATATATACAGAGAGTTTTAAGTAACACCGAACATGCCAGAAAATTTTCACTGTAACTTTTCCTATGTTCGATTTGTACTGGGACGCATCAAAGCATTGAGTGCGATGTGATTGGCTACGATTTCCAATGGTAATATAGTCAATCCAATTTACATTCTTCTGGGTGTGATTTCCTTGGTTACGATTTTTAGAAGTTCTAATGCAAATTAAGACTAATGTAAATAGGGTACATGTAACGTCAAAATAAAATATGCCAGTTATTAAATCTTGTGCGTTTATGGTAAGTGCAGTGTGTGGGAATATGGAACATACTTTTTTGCTCAAAGCAAGCCATCGGCATTTCAAGACAATCAAGATTAATACTGTCATGAAACATACAGTGCGTTTTTCTTCTAAGTATACGTCCAAATTCAGCCTATTTTCTGTAATTCTTTAGATATTCTTTGTTATTTTTTTAAGTTCAATTTAAAGCTTTAAACGAGTGTTTTCGAGGATCGCGCGGCGACCCGAGACAAATTTTCTGGGCTTTTCTAAACTCGAAATTTTACTTCATGCGCCACGCGTTTAAAACACTAAAATATGGTGAAATTTATATATATTCGAACTTCACTTCAAATCTGTGTTTTATACGCGTGGCGCATAAAGTAAAATTTCGAGTGTAGAAAAGCCCAGAAAATTTCACTGGGCTTTTCTAAACTCGAAATTTTACTTCATGCTTAGTCTGGGAGTGGAAAATACTCGTTTCAAGCTTCAAATTGAATTATTGATTTTTACAACCGTCTACTAATTTCTGATTTACAGAGATCAGAGATCAGTAATTAGAACTGAACATATATTTGTTTGTTCACTTTTATATTTACCGTGAAAATATAAGTACAGCATATCGAGTTGCTTATACACTGATGTATGAGACCCTGGCATAGGTAACCAAATTTGCACATATGCTTTGGTGTGATGTACAGGGAATTTTTCTTTTTAGTAGATATACAGGGAGTTTTTCTTTAAAGTATACGTATTCCAAATTCAGCTTATTTTCTTTAAATCGTTAGATATTCGTTGTGTGTTCAATACAGTTCAATTTGAAGCTGTAAACGAGTGTTTTCCACTCCCAGACTAAGCATGAAGTAAAATTTCGAGTTTTTCTAAACTCGAAATTTTACTTCATGCGCCACGCGTATAAAACACTGATTTCGAGTGAGGTTTAAATATACATAAATTTCACAATATTTTAGTTTTTATACGCGTGGCGCATGAAGTAAAATTTCGAGTTTAGAAAAGCCCAGAAAATTTGTCTCGGGTCGCTGCGCGACCCTCGACAAATTTTCACGGGGCTTTTCTAAACTCGAAATTTTACTTCATGCTTAGTCTGGGAGTGGAAAACACTCACTTAAAGCTTCAAATTGAACTTTTTTAAAACACAACGAATGTCAAAAATATTACAGCTTATGCAGGTTTACGTAAAAAAAAATTCACTGTATCTTCAATTCATTGCAAGTTACGCAGTCAATAAAGTAATAAATACACCTACATTATCTTTATTGAGTATTATGTTAACAAATAAATGAAAATTGAACTGTTTGCCAAATAAAGCAGCACACCTAACACCCCAGTGCTGTTGTGCTGACAGCAGACTTAGGTGTGGTACTTGCAAACCTGCCTTGCCACACTCTTCAAATTTGGAATATTTCTATTTAAAACTGCCAAAAGGCAGTTTTGTAACGGCATTTTTGCTGGTACACCCAAAGCAACGTACTTGGGGTGATCCTAATCAAATGGTTTACACAATACGCTCAATCGAAGTTCTTAATAATCTCCAGTGAAATTGAAGCAATGTATAAACTTATCTTGAAATATTAGCAAACGGAAGTGACAGGAATCTGTTTTTCTATTATTTTTACATTTAAATTAAATCTGCTCTCCTCTTTCTCATTTTTCTTTTCTGTTTAATATTAACATTCCATTAGTGATGTAGGCGATTAATGAATGACATTTTATTTTGACGTTAAATGTAACTTGCGTTAGAACTACTAAAATCAGAGCCAATGAAATCGCACTCAATGCTTTGATGCATCCCAGAACACATCGAACATAGGAAAATTTATATTGAATATTTTCTGGCATGTTCGGTGTTACATAAAACTTTCTGTATATCGATATTTTTATAGAAAATAATCGATATTTATATCAATATTTCTTTTTCCGATATATCGCTAGTATCGATACCATACTATCAATATCGTTACATGCGATACTCGTTATTTATTAGACGCTATATATGGGTATTAAATGAAGAAAGAAATGCAACACATTTTACATAAAGTAAAAAAATGTAAAAAATATCATACCTACATATTCCGAAAACAATTGCTAGACGCAATCGAATTTTAATAAGCAGTATTCAATTGAAATCATTGTTTTATACGCTTGGCGCATGGAGTATAATTTAGAGTTTAGAAAAGCCTGAATGTGAATTTATGCGCTACGCATCCAAATCCAAACGGTTAGGCTATTTTAAGCTCGAAATTTAACTTTATGCTAAACCTGGGAGCGAAAGACACTCGTTCGATATATAATAAAATTATGAATTGTTAAAGAAAAAAAATGAATAAAAATCTTAGAAATTCAGCAAAAGCGTCAATATTTTTAAAATCAACTAAAATCCTGAAAATTCACAAAAAGCGTCAACAATTAAAATCCCAAGAAAATCTTGAAAATTCGCGAAAATAAAGAAAAATATATAATGAACGTAAATCGTCAGAAAGTTAACGAAAATGAAAAATGAACAGACATTTTGGAAATTCACTAAAATTCACGAAAGGCGTCAATTCAAACTTACCGAATGCCTTGTAAATTCACGAAGTGTCAAAATTTTAAAGATTACCGAAAATCTTAAAAATTCACGAACTGCCAAGATTTTTTAAAAATTGACGAAAAATTATCATCAATGTTTTTAAAATTGTGTAAATTTTTCAAAAATTTAGGAAAACTCTTAAAGATAACTATTGCCCTGGCGCTGATGGTCTGCCTGCTTCCCTATTAAAAAAATGTGCATTCGCACTTAGTAGACCAATATGGTTACTTTTTAAATTGTCACTATCTAGTGGTTGTTTTCCATCTTGTTGGACAAACATAATTCCAACATAATTCCAGTATATAAGAATGGCGATATCAAACTTGTTCAAAATTATCGTCCTATATCCATAATTGCAACAATCCTAAAAAAATTTGAAAAATTAATGACGGATTTCTTAACTAATTCATTGCAATCTTCAATCTCTCACAAGCAACATGGGTTTCGAGTGGGGGCATCTACAGAATCTAATTTATTGTTATATGATTCTTACATTGTCAACGCCTTGGAACGCAAGTTGATTCCATCTATACCGACTTCTCCAAGGCGTTTGACTCTGTTGATCATACGCTATTACTCAACAAGCTTCATTATGTTGGCATTACTGAAATTCTTTTACGTTGGATAGAGTCCTACTTAACAGATAGGTTGCAAGTGATTACAATTGGGCAAATAACATCAAGACCCCTAAAGGTTACTTCTGGTGTTCCTCAGGGATCTCACCTGGGTCCCTTGTTCTTTAATATATTTATAAACGACGCTACAAGCTGTTTTCAGAATGCCAAGTGTTTACTTTTCGCTGATGATATGAACATTTATATGGGGTAACAAACCTGCAAAATGAACTTGATCACTTTTATAGCTGGTGTAACGATAATAGATTAACGCTAAACATCAAAAAGTGTAATATCATTATTTTTTCAAGAAGTACAAGGTCGATCATTACAAATTATGTTTTCAACGATGTAGCAATAAATCGTGCTGATATGATAAAGGATTTAGGTGTCACTGTGGACTCGAAGTGGTCATTTGCACACTATATTTCAAACATTGTCACGAAAGCCTATCAGATGCTGGGTTTTGTAAAGCGTAACAGTAAGAACTTTACAAAAAGTAGAACGCTGGTAACACTGTATAATTCGTTAGTGCGAACCCACTTGGAATATTGTTCAGCGGTATGGTCTCCATACACTGAATGCGACATTGATAAAATTGAGCAAGTTCAACAGAAACTTGTAAGGTACCTTGCCTATAAATTTAGTACTGATCAGCCCTACTTTGATCTTTTGACGACTTTTGGCCTTCGCAGCCTAAAGCAAAGGCGTGTAGAAGCTGACATTAAGTTAGTATTCAAACTACTCAATGAATATTTGGATTGCCCTGATCTGATGGAATTGGTTGGTATATGGATTCCACCGCGCTCTCTTCGGTCTAATATTACATTCCATATCGGCTACAGGCGCACGGATTATGTGAAATATTCCGCTTCTGTTCGGGTTTTGCGTCACGCGAATATTTTAAAATTTGACTTTTTTAAAAGATTTATAACTTTCCTTGTTTAGTTTTAAATTCAGTGTTTGTACATATTTGTTTTTTTGTAAATCGTATTTTTCATGTAAATGGCATCCTGTTGAAATAAATAAATAAAAAACCTTTTTATCTTATAAAAACCTTCAACATTTTTAAAATTAACGAATATTTAGGAAATTTACAAAAATTGCTAAAAACTTTTCAAATGTTTAAATGTTGAAGCTAGAAAATCTAGAAAATTATGAAAAGAATCAACATTTTTAATATTAACAAAAATCCAAGAAATTTACGAAAACCGTCCACATTTTTATGCAAATCTTTAAATTTCATGAAAATCGTCAAAATATTAAAAATCAATTCAAATCCTGAAAGTTCTGGAAATTTACAAAAACTGCCATGGTTTTAATAACTAACGAAATGTCATGAAAAGTGTTAGAATATTTAAAAATAGCCGAAATTTCAGAAATTTCATAGAAAACGAAGTTTTTAAGTTCAATTTTAAAATTGACGTGAATTTCCTGAATTTTAATTAAAATTAGAAATGTAGATGATTTTCATGAATTTACAAGATTTTCGTTAATTTAAGAAAAATGATACATTTTATGAATTTTCAAGGTTTTCGTGTATTTCCTAAATATTCTTTAATTTTCAAAACGGCGAAGTTTTTTATAAAATTCAAAGATTTTGGTCGTTATTCCTACATTCTCGATCTTGAGGGGTCCTGGGTTGGCAGACATTGTCTACATACAGAACCTATTAGCACATTAGCATAACAGAGCGAGCATTACAATAAATAATACCCATAGAAATTTAATTGTTTAAACTTTAAGTAAATTTATAATAGTTTAGCAAAATTGCTTAGGTTAAAATTATACCGAGTTGCATCGTAGGGTTAAATTATATTGGTTTTTAACAATTAGGTAAATAACAAATTGTCATAAATTTAATAGAGGATAAACATTAACGGTTCAAGTTTATATGAAATTTATGAATGATTAGACTATTAAAATCCAATAATATTACATGGGGCGTGACATTAATTGTTAGCAGGGGTCAATAGACAGTTTTGGGGATAATAAAAAAATTGATGTTTACTTTATTCGAAATTACGCACGAAATTTAAAATTTAAATTGACCGCTCAACAGGAGCGTGAACATTTGACCTGCAGTGTCAGCACTGGGAAATTGTGATTGGCATCCCTGTACTTGGTGCTGACCGGTAGGCACGCTCATACACACGGGGGTCAACAATATAAGGAATTGCGAAACCAAAATTTCTTCCTTGTCTAGCACATTAAAATACCTATAGCTCTATTTCACCGATGGTTTGCCCAAGGATTTTGGCGCCGTAGGCCGCGTCACTAGAAAATCATAATAGGAAACTGTAAAAATGCTAGTCTGTTTTAACAAAAATGCACTAGATAGACAGATGTTACATTTGTCTGCTTACCTCCAATTTTGTGTTCTACACTCCAATGAGGTGTCAACAATTATGGAATTCGGAGACCAAAATTTCTTCCTTGTCTAGGACATCAAAATGCCTATAGCTCTTACTCACAAAACGGTTTACCCTAGGCCACTAAAAAATCTCTTTTGCTGTTAAGAGACTGTAAAAATAATAATGTTTTAACAAAACTGCACTAGATGTCTATCTATCTTTTTGGTTAGGCTACAAATTGTTTGTTCTTTATTAATAATTGTGAAAAAAATAGTTTTCTGTCTAAAGAAGGTGTAATATTGGAATACATTGGAGGCTGTACGGAAGGTGCAGTGGCAAAATTGTTGTTTCTAGCAAATAACCAAATTGTAAGTGCATACATCAAAGAATTTACAGTTAATTATTTCATTGCTATTAATCACGAATTTGTTTATATCTGTTACAGTATTATGTTAAATGGGATATTCAATACGTGTCTATGGTGAGCGATTTCCTTCGGCTGTGCTGACAACCCGGACAACCCTATTTTGTTAGCACCCGAATTTAGAAGGACATTGCTATTTTGTACATTATTTTTATAAATAAAATATATTAACCATGTATATAGCAACTTTTATACCCCTCTGTGTAATTTAAATAATGTTTACATTAAAATTTTTGCTTACTTTACCGTAAACAATAATTTTTATTTGGACTTAGAATTAAACTTATCAAAATCTAATACCTAATATTTTTAAATAAACCGCCATATTTTGGATTAAGCGACTGTCGCGCCACCATAGTGTGGTTTGCCCTGTTGCGACCGTTTTTTTCCCACAGTTGTGCATCTATATTGGTTTTTAAAATGTTGTTTCCGTCATTATTTACAATTAAATAAATCAAATAGCATACATATAAGTCATGGAAGCACAGATATGTGTAAGCTGCGCCCTTTTACTGTAAAAAACTAAACATTTTTGTAAATACAATAGAATTATAAAATGAAGGTTCTGTTGTTCATTCATGTTCAATATAACAATTTCAGTTCCCTGAAGAAGCTGTCAATGCCGGAAATACATCGGAATCAAATAAAATAGTTTAATTTTATTCAGCCCAAGTCGTTGACACCCACATCAAACTTAATCCTTCGCCAGATTTTACGGCGTTTCTTCCCTATTGGTTATTTGTAATATTTAGGTTGTTTTGTTTGTTAAATGGTTTTGCCGTAATTCGGAAAACAAAAGTAATTTCAAAAACAGAAGGAATTTAAAAAAAAAATTGCTTGATTTTTTAAATGTTTACGCTTTTCGTGAATACCCAAGATTTCCTTAAGGTTGCGATTTATTATGGGTAAAATCCAACGTTTTTGGTAGTTACTAGTTCCAGCACCATTAATGTTCTGATAGTAGGACAATATTACATGATACATCAAAATAATCCTAAAACTTGGGGGATTTTAATGTCACTATTTAAAACGATTAAGATATTTAGGTTAATTGTAAAAAACCTGAAAATAGCTATTTTTGAGTCATTCATTTACTCCTTTTATAGGCAACAAAAACTTGTACTATGTAAAATTAAAGGGTGTCCGTACATTCGGCATTCAATTAGCTCAACATTCATTAAAACAAATGTCCATGATATATTGCGTTTACCTTTTTATGCTGGAAATAGAAATATAGGTCTATCTCACTCTAGCAAAAATCTGGGCAGAGTCTTTCTAACTCTAGTAAACCGACTAAAATTTTAAAATTTTGGACGGTAAATTTCCTGGATTTTCGTTAATTTTAAAAAACATTGATTCTTTTGATAAATTTTTAAAATCTTAACGATTTTTGTGGATTTCTAAATGTTCGATACATTTAAAAATATTCGCTTTTCAAAAATTCTTTACAATATTCGGAAATTTTAAAGTTTTTGACGGTTTGTCGTAATTATGATGAAATGTCAACAGTTTAGAGCTCGCCTATTATACAGTCATTTATTTGTGATTAACACTAGACAATTCAATTCGAGTCCTTAAGAAAAAGTATCGACATTTTAAATATCGATATTTTACCTTATCGATACTTTGATATACGATATAATCAATACTCAATATCGATATTTTTTTGGGATCGGAACATCTCTAATCCAATGTCCATCGGGGGATTTAGTCTTTGTAAGACAAATTAGTTGTAGAATTCACTAATAAAAACATATGTACGGGCTAACAATATGTCTTTCCAGGGCCGCTTTGATACTGCCCATACGCCCCTGGTTGCTACAACTGTAGAACTCATACAGGAAAATTTTATTCTGTTCTAAATACCCGCCATCAGTTCTAGACCCCATATGCAAAACAAAGAAAAAGTATTGTTTTCGCGAACATTTTTAAATCAAACATTTTTGTGGATATATCTATTTTGAGGTCCTCCGAGTTGATTGATAAAGACCACTAAGAGGTCCCCCGAGTTGATTAAGACCATTTTTGAAAAATGTTGTTATGTAATTCTGTCCTTCTGTAATTCTGTCGCCACGATAAAGTCTAAACCGATTGATCTGTTAAAATTACACCACAAACTTAAGCTTTCTATTACAATAGTAGTATCCGATCAACTTTTGGTGAAAATGCGGAAACCGGAAGTGGTAGTTTACTCTTTGCATTTTTTTGGATTTTTCTTTAATACTGATCATATAAAAAATATAATTAAGAAATGTTGCAGATAATCAAAACTTTTGTCGTAGCTCCTTAAGTTATTTTTAAATATTTTTGTAAATATCTATTTTTTTGAATTATTTGAATTAATTGCTATAAATCAGTTAGCATTGATAATTGTGTCGGTAGTTTGACATTGACATGATTAATATTTTGTGGAAAAGGGAACCTATAAGTGAGGCGTACGAACAATGTTTTAGAATGTACGAACAATGTTTTAGGAAGAATACGTTCAAATAAAATACGATAGCTGAACTTCTGAAAGGTATTGGTTTCAGGTATCTAACCAAATTTCATCAAACCCTGCTGATTGTGATTGGACATTTAATGTGTGCAATCTGTCACTGTGGAATCCATGAATAAACTTTAACTGTGCTGGCTATTCCAAGATACGAATACGTGCAGGTAGGTATCAATTCAAATCAAACAGATGTTAGTCAACAATATACAATTTATTTTATGTTAATGACATGAAAAATCTTACAACTTGAAGAAAATCAACAAAATTTACGAAAACTTCATAAAAATCATCGATGTTAGTTAAAATACGAATATTTAAATCATAAAATATAGACGAAAACCCTAGAAATAAGTCAAAATTTAAAGAAACTTTCTAAAACGTTTAAATCACTGACGTTCAGTCAGTTGCTCATAGAAAGATTCGTTCTACTCTTGTCATTTTCTAAATTCGTATGATTTGTGTATCTGTTTTCAAGATTTTCTACCACTAATTAATAATTTTATCAATGGTCTCATTTATTTCCACATTTTGATGCTTTTGCAATGTCTGGTTGCATCTATGCTTTTCAGATATGTCTGATAAAATCATTAAAATATTCAATATTTATCAACTTTTTTGAAATTGTGTTACATGTACAAGGAGTGATCAAAAATTAAGTTTACATAATGTACACGTTCATTGTGGGCTTTGTACCGTTAATATTTGATCGTATCGTTTCAATTAGTTTCCTAAATATCGCTTACTCTTATTAAATTTTGTGAGTGAATAGTTGTTATATGATTTTCAACCGTATTGACGAATTTCAATTATTTCATTAATTTAAGTCTGTAATTACTGGATTTACAATTAATTTTTATTTATTTCGTCATTTTTTATGATTTCCAGAATCATAAATTTTATAAAATTGGGCAATAAAATTAACAACATTCACGAAAACTTGTAAAATTCATCGATATTATATATTTCATTTCAATTAACTACGCGAGAAATGCGGACAATTTTATCTCCAAAGGTAATTAGGTCAAAATATGAAAGACAGTCGATACAATCAACAAGTAATCTATAAAATTAAATGACAGTTAATTTGACTACCATGACATTTTTATCATCATATAATCACTGTGTTATTATCTTAACTTAAACTTAAAATCGCTTAGTCGGTTGTAAATTGATTGTATTATAACTATAAGTCATTTAGTTAACTGTTTTTTAAGCATGATAGTATTTAGTAATTACATTTCTTTCTCAACTGTTTATTGACTATTACAACTTTAACTATCAGTCTCTAAGTATGATAGGATTTTGTCATTAAATTACTCGATCGACTGTACAGAGTGGGTGCAGTTTGGAGGTTTTCGAGAGCCAGGGTAACTTTTCCGTGTTTTAATTAATGGTGAAAAGAAAATTGATCTATCTCTTACCGTTTCCGCTCGATTTTCTTAAGTTACTGTAACTCATTTGTTTTTAAAGTTATAACCAAACTATAAAAACCTTCTCATGTCAACTATTTACGCCCATTAAAATGACGTACCTGTTTTATTTCAAGGACGTTTGCTTTTTGTTTTCTTATATCAAAATCACATTTTTCTTATGGGCGCATATGGAGATATGCATATCATTTAACAGCATTTTTAACCCCGATTTCAACGATGTGCCACATGCATACTTTTGTCAAAAATAGTCATTGACAAACTTGCCATGGCAACCCTTAAACAATTTCGTTGCTAGATGATGCTTGTAATTTGTTTAAAAATATGACTAATGTCGATGTGGTAAATTTTGTTTTCTAAATAAGCACTCTTGCTTGTCATAAACTTCTACTTTGGTTGTCGTATGTAACAAATAATATTTTTTTTACAAAAGTATACAAGTGGCACATCGTTGAAATCGGCATCGAAAATGCTGTTGAATAATATGCATATCTCCATATGCGCCCATAAGAAAAAAGTGAATTTTGTGTAGGAAAATAAAAAACGGAACATCCTTGAAATAAAACACTTACGTCATTTTAATGGGCGTAAACAGTTTTCATAAGAAAGTTTGGTTATAAAAAGTGACCCTGGCTCGCTCAAACGGTTTTTGAATATCTCATTAAATAAAAAAGTTTTCCATATGTGGCACCTCCAAAATGCACCACCCTGTATTGGGTGTCCGAATTTCAAGAGAATGCATGAGGATCCCGGGTATTTGAAGAGATAGAGAGTCGGTTCTTTTGTTTTCGAGATATTGTCAAAAAACGTTTTTTTTTTGGAAATTACGTTTTTAATTTTTTTTTAAACTATTTAATCTAGACCTTTACAACTTTGACATTATAGAGGCACTTTTTAATGAGGAATCTAGTAGCATATTTTATTTTAAGATAACTATAACATTTGCCCGGAGACCATAGCAAACTTTTGTTTTTCTCATGGGCCCCATTTTGGATTTTCATATTTTTTAAAAGAATATGTTTTTCTGAATTCAATGATGTATTACACTTATAACTTATTGTACATTTGATATCTACAATTTTAATCTTTTGTAAAGAGTGCTTAGGAAATAGTTGAGTAACTCACTGATTTGGCATCTCCTAGATCCTAATAGTACATATCACCCTTGAGGACACACATCCAGCTGATTTGTTACTGCACTGGTAGAAAACGTATTTCTTTATAAACGAAATACTGATAACAGTTATGCGTTAGTGTTACTCATAACTATATCCAGAAAATAGATTTTTCAATAAAAAGTAATAAAAAATGTAAGAAATAATTTTTATTTGATATAAAACGTATACGATAGATTTGCAACGTATATCCAGAAATTAGACACAAAGTCAAAAATGGTTTACAATTATTCACCAAAATTTGTGAATATTTGCACACTAAAGTGTGAAGATATAGCCATATACACCACAGTGGGGTATAAATGTTTCGTTAGTTACGTTTGTTACGTATCCGGGTAATAACTCGGACTGAGTTGATTGAAGTTTTGTAAACGCCACATGTCAAGAGATTCCGTCATAAGAAAATGTTCAAATTGTCTTTATAATTAATAAAATTGTGGATAGTGAGCGTGAAAGTGATGTGTGTACTTCAGTGGAGTTGTCTCAAACAAGCGCGCGAGAACTATTAAACTTGCATATGAAAACCCTATAAGCCAAAGGATATAATTGCAAAATTTATAAAATTGAAGGTAGAAGTATGAATAATAATATAAAATATTGAATGCAAATCTTCCTTAAATTACTACGTATCTTTTGTAAACTTTAAAATACATTTTCTTAAAATCAAGGTTAATGCATCCCTTTACTTAGTTCTTTTTAGTATACTAATCTATATTTTTTATATGAGCACCCTAGTCATATAAAAAATATAGATAAATATACTAAAAACAACTTTAACCATATTAGTGAGAATAATATGCTGTGTTAAATAACATTAATAGTTATAAAATTAATTTTAAACAACTTACACACAATATCACTAAATACGTTCACTGTACTTTCTATAATTACATTTTATGTCCAACAAATTATTCTTGTAATAATGTTTAACTATTAATTTCGTTTCTTTCACAAGTCGTAGAAAAAGTACATGTAAAAATTAAGTAGATTTGGTTTATATCTCATTTGACATTTAGGGCACTCGCCTATAGCGTCGTGCCCCAAACTTGCCTTCGTGAGATATAATCATTATATCTACTCTTGTTGTACAATATACTATTATCGTTGCTCTTAGTTTGAACACGACACTGTTTTTACTTTATGTTATGTATGATAATGGTAACATATTATTATTATTACAAAAGATTAACAGTTATTAATTAATTTTGACTGCTAAAATTAAATGAATACTGTCAAGATTTTGTTGATTATTAGACATGACGTCATTGTTTCCAAGGTACTCTTTTCAGAAAAGAAAATATTATAATTTTAAATATCAAATCTAAAATAAATTATGAGTGTGATCATTGAGTTAAGAAAAAAATATTAAAAACACAAGATGTCTATGGTTTCCGGGTAAATGTTACAGTTATCTTAAAATAAAATATGCTACTAGATTCCTCATTAAAAAGTGCCTCCACAATGTCAAAGTTCTAAATGTCTAGATTCAATAGTTTTTTTAATAAAAAAAATAAAAACGAAATTTCAAAAAATCAGTGTTTTAGTGATATCTCGAAAACAAAATAAGTTATTACAAGTTTATAATTTCAGATTATTGGTGAGTCCTAAAATGAGCAACTTTGCTCCAATTTAACCGACTCTCTATCTCTATCAAATAAATGCGATCCTCATACATTCTGTCAAAATACGGACACCTTTATACTGATATTTGTGACATTTTGAATCTTAATAAATTGCTTGACTGTCATGGATTATCATAGAATGTTGTCATATTATATCTTTATTGATCGTGTTTTAACTATTGTGACTGTAGTCTCTTGATCAGCTGTCTTTTGTTTAACTATGCTAGGATTTTGTCTGACTATGTCTATTGATTATTGTGATATTATGACTGTAGATCACTTAAATCACTATATCAAATACAGTGAATATAGTGATTTAATGACAAAATCCTAATAAGATAAAAATTGGCTGTCTTTTATCTTATTAGGATTTTGTCATTAAATCACTAAGTGCCTTACAGTCATAATACCAGGATAGTTGAAATACAGCCTAGAGAGACATAATTAGACAAAATCTACCATAGTCAAAAGACAGTCAACCAAGTGACTTACAGTCAATCACAATTATCTCACAAATATTTGGACTATAATAACAGTTGACATACAAGTCGGCGCCGGCCGGTAGGTTGACTGACATAGGTCTATCGTTTCAGTTTGTCGGCGCTAGCCTAAATGTCGTGTCAACTTGGCATGAGCCGGCGTTAGCCAACATTTGCACTATAATAATAGTTGACATACAAGTCGGCGCCAGCCAACATTTGGACTATAATAACAGTTGATATAAGTCGGTAGCCGACATTTAAATTATTATGACAGTTGATATAAGTCGGCGTAAGCCGACATTTAACCAATCGTGCAAATATGACAGTCTGAATTGAACTATAATGAGATCGCCATGTTATTGTTTTTCTTTGTGATAGTTACGATACACATTTTGACAGTTGTGACATAATTTAAAGTAACAAGTGTCTTCCACTTCCAGAATAAGCATGAAATAAAATTTTGAGCCTAGAAAAGCTCCGCGTAGAAAATTTGTCGAGAGTCGCGTAGAAATTTGACTCTATGTGAGACGCGTATAAAACACTGATTTACAGTAAAGTTTAAAATATATAACGCTTAGATGTGATGGTGATCAATATTTACCGAGATGTAGCGGAAAAAAGTAAGAATCACTTTTTTGTGAATAGTTCTGGAATAATAATAATAAAAGAAGAATAAATTTAGTTTAAGCAAGTGTTCCATATTATTGATATTTAAATCATCATATCTTTAACGGGAAAAGTGCTATGATGGACACATCGCCATTTTTTGTACAGAGATCATTAGTTCTGCCGTTTTTCATTTATTAGTTTAACAGTAATTGGTACTACAATTTATACATTCTGTAGTTCTCCAATTTTACAGGTTATGACTTCAACATATCAACAGTTTTACAAGTCATCAGTTTATTAGACTTAGTAATCCATCCATCAGTTTTACAATTAATCAGTTCTGCAGTTTTAGTAACCAAAAATTCCAAAGTTCAACAGTTTATAATGGACTTTATTCTACAGTTCATCAGCTTATAACATATTTAATATTCTCGTTTTCCTTTTTAAACAGTTTTGTAATAAAAAAATATACACGAGAAATGATTGTATGCATTTCAATGTATCGAATAATGTTGCTCAAGAATATTAGGAACAAATAATGGTTTAATTTTTTAAGAAGGTTAGACGAAATTTACGGAGTATAATAATAAATGCAATGCGTCGAAATTTATAGTTTGCTCCTTTTCGGAAAAATATTAGGCGAATATAAGTTGTCCATTGTATTAAGTATACAGAAAGAAATGAATAGTTAAAATAGAGCGGATATAGCAGAAAGTGAAGTGTTATGTGAAATTTATAATGTTTGAAGCTGGCGGATGGTGTAATGATTTAATAATGGTGATAGGAGTAGGAGGGTTGAAAACAAAGACATAAATGTTCGCAATCGGAATAGAAATGTTGTGTTTATAGAGAGAAGATGCAAATCATGATCATTTGTAAGTTACAAGTTAGGAGAAGCTGGGTATTATATTCATCACAACTTTATAATTTACGGATTGTATTTTATATGACCGCATAACATTACCGTAAATCTGCATAATTACGACATAGCGCAAAAAAAACAAGTGGCAAAAAATGTTAGCCACTTACGAGTAAGCTGTTGAATTATCTCGTAGCTATAAATAAAATGTTTCACATCGTATGCACCCCTTACTGATGGTAAATGCCCACCCTGTTACTTGAAATGGACCAATAAGATTCGGGCGTCGGTGCTTCGCGGGGGTGGTTTCTGCCGACGCCGATCCAATCGACGCAAACGACGTCGACGGTCGCCATAGTTACTCTTATACACTTGTACAGATCGGCATGGCATCTGAACATTTTATATAGTGATTGCAGTTTCGTGATAAACTCTCTTAGTATATAGACGAGATTCAATAATTAACATGGAAAAATTAACACAGTTTGTGTCAAAGTCATTCGAAAACAATAACAGTTTAGTGAGTGACCAGAACATGACGGAGAGCACCCCGATTTTAGAAGGTCCCATCAAAAGTGAGGATGACTCCCAGACGGAGACAAAATCGACTATCGAGGAGGAAAAACTAAAACCCGTCGCTAAAAATTGGCTCATTTCGGATACGCCAAAGACAACAGCTGCTTGTTACGGAATTGATTTAACCCTCAATAATCAAAATAATGTGATTTATAGTTCGAGTCTCATCCTTAATCAAACGCGTGCTTTCGAAACACTTCAGAAAAACGATAAACTAAACAACGGATCTAAAATCAAGTGGTTTGATATCAGTGATACAAAAACACCGTCGCCAAAAAACAGTTATCGGTCAACTTCTTCATCTCCAATTGACCTTGAAGATTCCAAATCTTGTCCTGAAATTGAAAAACACAGCGACCATCAAAATTCTAGTAAAAGCCAACAAACAAGAGAAGTTGTTATTAATGATGGTGACAAGAAAATGTGTAAGTTGTTTAATTATATGTTACATACACATAACCTGTTTAACATGCTGGACCTAAAGACATACAAACCAATCATATAGAAATAATTGGTGTTTCGTCGTAATATGTTACCTGTTATGAAAATCATGATATTTACATATTTTTTTTTTTTTTGAGAAAAAATTTTAATGGAAGAGATGTGATGGAAAATATAATAATATTATATTAGTATAAGTTAACAAATATGTTATCATTTACTAAGAGAACTTTCCACAATAAATCTAACTGTTTATAATAAAACAGTACAGTTGGGAGGGTTTCACTTTTATTGTTGAACACTGCAACATGTTTCACCGCACACTGGCTTCATCAGGTAGATGAATACTGATTTTACAAATTACAAGTGAAGACTTATATACTAATATAATTACAGCTATGGATGTAAAATTGTTCAATCTAAAAAGTTATTAGATTTTTTTGGTTTGATCTCCCTAGTGAATAAAATATCCTTATGAATTGAGTTATTGAAGGTTAAAAGTTGATCTAACTGTCTGACAGACAGTTATATCAACTTTTAAACTTTAATAACTTAATTCATAAGGACATTTTATTCACTAGGAAAATCGAATCAAACAATTCCATTAAGTTTCTAGATTTAACTCTTTCACATCCAGATTATAAACACGAATTCAATATCTTCCACAAGCTGACACATAGAAACACTACGATCCATAGCACATGATTCCATAGGCTAACCACTGTCCTACTATCAAGTCATAATTTTAATAATGGCTTTCGTAAAAAGCTAATCCTTTTTAAAAAACAAAAGCAGGAAACCTTAAAATTAGTTAGTATATCCCACCAGTTTTCAAAATCAGAATACTAAATATTGCTCATTAGCATTAGCAATAATTTAATTCTGGCGTATATTTGTTGGAATGTGGAGATTGTCCCAAGGTATAGGTTGGATTTAACTTTCCAAACCGTATTTCGGAACACAAAAGATGTTTCAATTTAAAAAAACTTCCTAAACCTATGAAAATCATTTAATCGAATTCCAACAAGTTATCAAACCTAAATTGAAAATGTTCACGAATGTAACAAAAGTCGTAAACTAAATGTGTTGCAACAATTAGAAATTATTAAATATAACAAAAAAAGTATTCTGTTAATTGATCAAATAGAAGTTAACAATTCCCCTTTAATAATCATTTAGTTATGACCACAAAATGTTTGTATTAGTTTCAGCATCATTACCTTTTTAATTACACCCCCTCCCCCTATCATAGCTGTAATTTCATTAGTATATAAGTCTTTACTTGTAATTTATAAAATCAGTATTCATCTGTCTGATAAAGCCACTGTGTGGTGAAACTGTGTTGTTTTATTTCAAATAGTATTATGGAGTTCCATCATGTATTCGCCTTATTAATAAAATAAATAAATGTAACTCTATTTACACACTTTTCCGGCTCTTATATTTTAATCAGTTAAAATGCTTTCCAAATATATTTATTGTATTAATATATTTCATTAAAATATTCATATTATTTTAAGAAAGTCGGACTCTACTTTTTTTAATTAAAGTATTTATCGATAATACCTAATCTAGGGTTCTGTCAAGATCGTTTATGAAAAAGACAAACATATAAATAATTAAAATATGTTAAACATAGTCTTAAAGCTCCAAAGAGAGATTAAAAATGGATTGACCTAAATCTAACACACTGTGAATATCAATTATGACTTTGAAAGAAAACACTTGGTTAAATTTTAGTAATATTTAAAATATAACTGAAATTTAACGAAGTGTTTTCTTTAAAAATCATAGGTAAATATGTTTAACTACGTGAAATATGAGAAACTTATTTAAGAATATTATTATTTAATAACTAGCATTTTTGTGAGATTAATCTTTTAGTTTTCTTTTCGGTTTCCACTTATATTTTCAGAAGAAGATGTAAAAGCCAATGCATGTGGTTTTAAAAAATTATTGCTTATAAATGTGTTACATTTTGATCACGCTAAATGCTTAATGATATAAAAATACAAATGACTATGGTAGAGTCTGAAAATAACTTTAATCTTTTTATTGACAATACAATTTTTGTGTTAGTATTTTTTGTGTTTATCATATAAACATTCTAACATGTAAACCAAAATGTTTATGAATGTGTACAAATTCACATTCAAATGCATAGACAACTTTTTAGAGTCTGTAAATTACATGATTTATAAAACAACAAACAACGTTTAATTGAAAATACTAAATAATTACACACTATTTATTGCATTTTAGGAATCCTGTTAAATTATTCATCTAACAATTTAATTTCCAACATACACAATATTCTAATTTTTATCCAATTCTCACAAGCAACTGCCCGTTGCATCCACCATTTTTCAAAGTATTTATATTACCTAAAAATCTACATATCGTACATACAAGGTGTCCCATTAGTATGTTCTCGAAAGATATGTCAGCTCTCGTTAAAGATAGCAAAACAGATTTTTTACGAAAGTTGCTTGACCTTAAGCCTACAAATATTTTCAAAAATCATTGTGCGCGATAAAGACAGTAGGCAATGTAACTTGTTTTTTAAAATGTATCTCTCAGTATATTATTCGCTTATAAACTAACCAAAAAGTTGAACGTTCAGAGCATACTGCGACGAAACTAATTTCGGCCATTTTTTATTTTCCTTTATAACTTGGTTATTACTGATAACAAAAAGATCATATTGTGGCATCATTGAGGTACTTTTTTATACATTTTAATAATATGTAGTTAGTAAGCTAATATATTCTAAGATATGGATACTAACTTCACTTTTTCATATGGACGTCAAAGTTGGTTTATAAGTTTAGTTTTTAGAATTTATACTTTCTATTAATTGGTATATTATATGGTGGGTTTATTTTTATTAATAGGAAAATTAGATGAGATTTTCGTATACTTTTAATTTATTTTATGCTAAAATTGTGTTCAAAACTTATTTAATTCCTTACCTACTTGTATTAAAATTACAATGTATAGCTATTGTTTTATTTTAATATAAAATTTCATATCCTACTTTTTGGTTAGTTTTACACCGGACATGGATAGTACTCATTGTTCTGCACATTTTATACCTATAGATAGTAGAGGCACTTAATTTTTTAAAATGCATGATCACTTAAATAAAACACTTAATGATTTTTAACTATTGTTTGTGTATTTCACGACATCGTTTCTCAACGTTGTTGCTTTTTCAGGTGAACTTATATAACTTATATATAAGTATTTCACCTAAAGCAGCAACAATGTTGCAAAACAATAATCGTGAAATACACAAACAATAATTGAAAATCATTGTTTTATTTAAGAGGTAGTATATCGCTATCTCAACGCTGAAAACTCAGTATTTGTTGTCTTCACTACATCATTATCTATGTATAAAACGTTTTACAGAAATAGGTATAATTTAAGGAAAGCCTACACTTTTTGCCTGTCTTAATAAAATGTTATTTTCTTTTATCGTAATTTTATAGAAAAATATTAAATATTGGTAAACTAGCGTAATGTCGACTTAAATTTGATTTCTTCAGGAATATCGATAAAACATATTGAAAAACTAAATTAGTGAAAATGTAAAATATTTCTATTCGACGATTTGTGATTTTTTTTCACTAAAATAAATTTTCGGAAAATTCAAATTCGTGCCAAACCCCTGTGAGTTTATTTTGGTAAATAAATAAACGAAAAAATTACAATCGTCGCAAAGGAACATTTTACATAGTCACTGATTTAGTTTTTCAATATGTATTGGAGATACTGCAGAAGAAAAGAAAATTTAAGAAGTGATTACGCTAGTTTACCAATGTTTATTTTCTATTATTAACGGTAGAAGTAGGAAACAAGTAAAAAGTGTATACTTTCCTTAAAGTTAACCTATTTTTGAAAACTATTTTATCCATAAATAAATATGCAGTAAAGACAACAACATGGCAAGTTTTCAGCGTTTAAATAGCGGCATACTACCTCTGAACTGTACATTGTTTCTTATTTAACCGATTCTCTATTTCTTACTTAAAAAATACCCTTGCATGGACTGCCTAATCGGGACACCCTGTAATATATATATATATATATATATATATATATATATATATATATATATATATATATATATATATATATATAAACATATATATATATATATATATATATATATATATATATATATATATATATATATATAAATATATATATATATATATCTGTTAAGTTGCAAAGGCGACCTCGCCTCACCATGAAGAAAATATTTTTTCAAAAAAATTAAGTCATATGCGTGATGAGGGGAGGGGAACTTCAGGAATCCGCATATCAAGAGAGAGGAAAAGATTTTTGAGTTATAAGTTACAAAATTATAAATGTAGAAGGGTAAACTAAATATATATTTTATATATATTATATAAAATAGATATGCAATGAACGATTTCACCTCACACAGTGTTGCCGTTAAGATTTAAGGTGATAACGACTGACAGTATACGTTTGAATATATTAAATATTGGACATATGAGTACTTTTACAAAATGTGTTTTCTATAAAATATAAGGAAAATATCGGGAGCGCTTTCCCTCTCTCGTATTTTGAAAAAACAAAATAATTCGGAAAGTATTTTAGCAATAACAAAGTGTAATACATGAATTTCAACTATTTTAATAGATTTACAACTTTTGTTACACACATTTTTCGATATTCAGAATACTTACTAGAAAAAAAGTATATTCTTGATTCTCTAATATATAATTAACTTTTCAATTATGTAGATATTAGAAGAAACGTCAAGAACATTTTTGTGTACAGAGTAAATAACAAATTTTATTCATTCAACTCCGTCTATTTTTACGAATACATATCTTGTAATATCTATACGATTAAACAACAAAAATTAAACACAAAGAGAATTTATAATATATAAAATAACGAAATATTCGTGAAAAATGCAAACAATACGTCTTAATAAATACAACTTAAGACAATAAATACCTATTGAAACAACTATTGCCCGTGCAAATACACGTCCGGATATTGAATTATACAATGAAATATTTAAAATCTTATTTGATTTGCTACAACGTTCTATTAAAGTATATGTAACATTAAGGTCAAATTCTCTTCAGACCAACTAACAAATAAAAATGAAAAATGAAAGAAGAAATTACAAGAAATTCGTAATTTTATATTTTATGTGTAAAGTGTGCAAACTATAAGAAGCGTAAGCTTATTTTCTCGAATTCAAATAGTTTTGAATTTTAATTATTCTTGCAAAGAGAATTATTATTTTTAACAAAATATAGTTTTTTTAATCATATGAAATCCAAATCTATACTAACATTGTGTGTTTAACTATTACTTTATTGTGTGACTATAGTTTCGAAATTTCAACATGTCATTGTCAAATTAAAAGTAAACTATAGTCACACAATAAAGCTTTGATTATGCAAATACAGTTACCAAGAGTTGCGATGAATGTGGTGAGTTCTACAACAGTGATCGTTGTAGAAAAATGTCCTATTTAGGAATGTCTGTCTGCCTATCAATTTTCGCTGTACAGAGTGGTGCATTTTGAAGGTGCTACATATGGAAAACTTTTTTATTTAAAAAGATATTGAAAAACCGTTTTTAGAAGCCAGTTACTTTTTCTTGATTTAATCAATGGCGTACATAAAGTTGATTTATCTCTAACCGTTTCTGCTCTATAACCAGAAGTTGATAAAATGAAGTAGACATGTGACTCATTTGTTTTGAAAGTTATAACCAAACAATGAAAACTTTCTTACATCAACTTTTTACACCCATTGAAACGTACATTTTTTATTTTAAGGACGTTTCGTTTTTATTTTCATATTTTTAACCCTGATTTCAATAAGGTGCCACGTGCATACTTTTGTCAAAAAATTCGCAAAGAGACCATGACAACTGGTAAACAATTTCGTTACTAGGTCACGCTTTCAATTTGTTTGAAAATATGATATGGTATATTTT
This sequence comes from Philonthus cognatus, assembly GCA_932526585.2. NCBI lineage: Eukaryota > Metazoa > Arthropoda > Insecta > Coleoptera > Staphylinidae > Philonthus > Philonthus cognatus. Next base: position 65,764,169 of record OW052243.1, on the reverse strand, counting down.
GTTTTATAAATACGCGCTCTTGATTGACATAAAGTGCTTCTTTGCTTATCGTATGTATACAAATGGCACATCGTTAAAATCAGCATTAAAAAATTGCTAGTCTAATATGCATATCTTCATATCAGCCCATAAGAAAAGAAGTGAATTTAATATAGGAGAACAAAAACGAAACGTCCTTGAAATAAAAGACGTAGCTCATTTTAATGAACGTAAAAAGTTATCATAAGAAAGTCATACAGTTTTATTATAACTTTAAAAATAAATTAATTCTCATAGATTATTAATAAAAGATCGAATATATCAAGTTATATTTGCACTTTTTTGATTTTAATAATTTTTAAAAAATCGTCTTAAATATTAACAAAATTGAAAAATAATAAAGAGTTGTAGATAATGAAACAACCTACAAGTTTTGCACAAAATAGATAATTTAATGTGACCAATATCAAAGTATATATTGAAAACAATGAATACTATGGGATAAATAAAAAAAAAATAGCTTGCCTCACTATTGTTTCTATTTACTCGACTAGTTTCGCTTTTCAAGCATGAGTAAATAGAAACAAATAGTGAAACAAACCAAATGTTTTTTGATTTATCTTTTAATATTATTACTTTTAACTGTTTGCAAAAGTTATTCAAAATATAGTGAATACTATTTTAAATAAAAGTTGCAGATATATAAGTTTCGAACATTTGCTTTATTTCTACTTTTTTTTTATATTGCACCCTTCGTTTTTGTAATATAGACATCAGTCTATTTTTTACATAACATTTAATATATAATATATTTAAAATCAAAGGATTTAAATCCTTATTTTCGAATAACGAATACAAATCCTTTCAAAAATCAGCCAATTTTTTCTACTAAATAATATAAATATAAATTAACTAATCGTTTTTGCAAATAAAAAGAATACCATAAAAATGTGGTGACGTGTCTGTCTATTACAGTACTTTCCTGTCATTGTGTATCAATTACAGTAAGCCTCTAAACATAACCTATTTTATTCTCGCCTTAATTTTCGTCATCATAAGGTAATATTTTTTGACTGTTTACGAAGTATTTAATATAATTACAAAACGAAATTAACTTATGCTTGAATTTCTGTAGTTTAATGAAGATTATTAACATGATGTATAATTTTGGATTTCTTAACCAAACAAATGTCTGAATGTTACTTCATCCTCTTTAAGAATTCGAATACTTTTACAAGAATTCGAATCACCTACATTTGGATTCGAAAACGAATCACGAATCCTGGATTCAAATCCTTTTAGAAGATTAGAATCCTATCCAGCTCTGTTATGAAACGAATATTCAGTTGTTATGAAAACGCGATCACAACAAAAATTATACAAAGCAAATAAATGGCATATCGTTAAAATTAGCATTACAAAACGCAATATTTGTATATTTTAGCAATAGTTGATTGTAAATACACAATAGAATTGCTGTAAAGATTTTAAATAAAATGTGTCATACAAACAGTTCTAAAAAGCTGTTTCAAAAATGTTTAACAAAATCTGAAAAAACCATTACCAAGGAAAGGTACGAAAAGTTATCTGCTCATGAAAAAATCATACATTATTAAATGTATTGCTCAATTTCTATAAGTATTGCGAATAGCAAAATATCTGTTAAATACAAATCTGGTCGAATTTCATTTTTCATTTTAAATGATCAATACTCGCATATTTTTCAACAAAAAATTAATTTTATTATACGAGAATCTTCGTAATTACATGCCATTTTATAAGCATTTTATGAATTAAATATAATGTTCCTGTCATGCAGGTAATGTCCACTTTCTTGAATGCGATTTTCAAATTTTGCCAAAAATCGTTGTATACGTGTTCCAACACCTCATGATCAAATATTGTCCCTTGCCGCTTGATTTCCTCTTTTAGATCGGTCTAGGTGTGGGATTTGTGTGTAAAGACACGTTATTTGAGGTATCTCTACAAAAAGAGTCAACTGTCAAATCTGGTATACTTAGGGACATCGCGTACGCTGCGCAATTGGCAATGATCGTGGTTCACTGACATCTCTCGTTACCGCGGGGACTTTTATTTGCCGATGTGTGACTTATTTTTGTGAAGAAATCTCAAGCATAAGTTGATCGTGAGATGTTGAAAAACGTATACAGCGTGGTCAATCTCACGTGTCCGGGATTGGCAACAAAAAAATCCCTACATTAGTACATTTTTATGTTTGAAAGTTTACAAACATGATTCAGTAATTTATTATTTCCGCCGAACTGTCAGACGTTGTGCTGCACTCGTGTTTACTGTTTTCTCCAAATTTATTAGGATAATGCCATTTACAATACAGCACGATATATTATTTATTGTTATAGTGCACTTTTGAAGTGGTACCCAGAACAAAGATGGCACGTGGACCTTTGTTTAGAGTGTGAAGGTGGTCATTTTGAACATTAGTCAGTGAGAATATTTATAAATTTATTTTTGTTTGTTACTTTCCAAATAAAGTTTTTCGCTAAGATAATAAAATTACTTAAAATATTTGTTCGTACTTTTCTGTATTTTATATCACATTACACCAAAACGAGATGTTTTCGTTCATACCTGTGATTACTAATTGTGTAATCGTGATCACAATTCTGTATGTTCGTTTTCTGTAATTACTTTCTCCCCTATCTCTAATTAAGCGATCTTCACTGCGATTTGGATAATCACAAGTTCAATACGATCACGTTCATTAGAATACTAACATTACCTGTTCCTTGTGTTGATTACCTAATCTTTGACTCATGATGTTGTTAATTGAAAGTAGCTACCATTGCAAGCATTAAGAATCATTTTTTAAGAAAATTGCTATTGTGCTATTGTTTAACATTTTATATGTCGTAGAACTTTGCGAAACATGAAAATAATGAATACAAATACCATCCAGTTTATAACATAACCTTCGTTTGACTTAATTTTAATTTAATGAATATGGAATAGATCATGATAGCAAACTGTTCAATCATGCTACCTTAAATTTAATATTGCCAACTCAGGTCAGTTGACATTGATCACCCGGTAAACCAACTTTGAGTAAAGGTCCGAAAACTGCTTTCAAGAGAGTGTACAACCAGGGATGACTCGCGGCTTGAAGTAACGAATGTATGGCATTTTTACGATCATTTTTATGAACGAGGGCGCTAGTAAATCAGCGCACATCTATGCAACCACTAGACTAGGGCCGTCCCCGTGGACGTCACCTGTCTGACATTATCATGCATTTTGTTATATACAATTAAAATGGCATATAATTACGAAGATGTTTGTGTAATAAAATTGTAATAAAATAAACAAGTGAGTACTGACCATTTACAAAACGTCCAATTCCCGTCGGTCACCCTGTATTATACTCTGTAGCTTGAATAGTTTTTAACGCACGTTAACACCTCAGTTCTGCTCTCTATGTGATAAAGATTGTATATACAAAGCTAAACTAAGATACTAACGTGCCTCATATAAAGGCACAATTAATGCTGCATTCCCGTGTGTTGTTCTGAAGCAGCAAGATGCATTTTACGTGATAAGAGGACACAGCGTATTTGGAGTTTCTAAACCAAAAAGATGTTAGCGTCAGCAGTCAACCGCTGAGCTATTTTTATAAATGACATGGTTGGATGTATCCTTTTCACCTCAGACACTTATTTCAGATCTACACGTTACAGAACATTGTTATTGGAGAATAACATTCAATCGATTTTCACTTTTTTCGTCATATCTTTAAAACAAATTATACTAGATGATTATTGTTGATATAGTTTTACCTACAGTCAATAGTATAAACTTTTATCTAATTTAACCAATTTATTGTTTCTCTTAGTCTATAATTTGCATCTAGCATTTGTTTCAAAGATATGATGATAAAACTAAAAATCTATAAAATATTGTTTTTACTATAACTTTGTTAATAAAGGAGATATTGAGCTGAAACTTTGTTGTTAGTCTAAATGAGTTGTTAAAAATACGAAGAAATTCAGATTTTATACAGGGTGTTTTATTTTATGAAATATGAAAATTGCCTTTTTAATTTTACATATAACACTTTTTTTTTCTGAATCCAATATATCATAGGGCGCATTTCAGGAAAATATTTTTGGTTGTACAGGATGTCCCAAAAAAGTGTGACTTCATAATGATATATCTTTTTTATTACATGCTGTATATTTTGTTCAGTATTTGAGTGCCTTTTGTGTATACCTACGTACCCCTAAAATTTTATTGAAATCGGTTTAGTGATACTAGCAACAAAATACTAAAAACATTAGTTTTGCACTATTGATTAAAAAAAAATAAAAAATCAAAATAGTGCCTCGTTAATAAAATTATACAAGGTACTTATTAAATAAGGTCTGACAGTCCCGTTAACCAAGTTTAATTGATATGAATTATATAGAGTGTAAAAAATTTGGTGTCAAAGTTTAAAGTACTTTATTTTTCTTATTTTTAATTGGAGAAAAACAAACATTTTTTCTAATTACAACGCTATCGCAATTCCTAATATAATAAAAGTTATTTGTAGAAAACTCGTTTTATCAACTATTCCAATAGCCAGTTGAATAAATAAAAATCTAAGGTTGCTTTAAAAACGGTAAGAATATATGTCCACTTCCGGTTTTCTCATTTCACCTAAAAGTTGATCAAAATTTAATGAAAAATATTCGCTGAAATATATCGACAGACCGATCATCATTAGGGTAATACTTGATTCGGGTTCATCGGGTTTTCATAAATTAAATTGAAGGGTCAATTTTTGAACGATCACAATATCTCCCTCACAAGTACTTTACAGAATGCATCAAGTCTCTACGACTAACCGTTTTTTTTTAAAGAACGCCTGCTACTGGTGGTCTGGTTCACCATGTGCAAAGATAAATTATACTGATTCGTATACTACATACAAGTTTATGGCGTGATACAACTTACGCTGTCAATTAATTGCACCTTTAAATAGATACGAATAATAATAATTCTATATTATTATTTTTTGCACCAATACAACGATTTGAGCGATTGCATAGATTGATTTCAAATTACTACAGTTTTATTACATACAGTTTATATTCAAACTGTAGCCTGTTACCTGGTATTAAACTACGTAATGAAATAATTCTATAATTCTTTAAGAATTATAAATTTAAATATAAAGTTTTGACAACAAACGTTTGCTGTCGTATTACTTACAACAGCATAACTTTGACAAATAATAATTATATGTTTGATATTCATTGTTTAATTATTTCACTAATCTCACACGTAATGTTATAATGATTCATAAGTCATCTTCTTTTCGTTTAAACTATTTTATTTGACACTGTGTTCGTTCGTCAATATTTATTGACATATTAGGGGTACATACAGGGTGTCTCGCGAAGTTTTCCGGGCACTTACGGATCATATTCTTGAGATCATTTCAAGCACAATAGTTTATATAAATATGTGTCCTATTCTCAGTATTTACTGAGCTATACACATTTCAAACTAAATTAATCCTAAATAATTTTTATTTCTATGATATCAGAATTAACCAAATAAATGACTGTATACCAATAATTTAAAAGAACATAGTCATAGATGTTCAAAAATTTCACCTCCTACTTCAATGCATTTAGCCGCACACCTGTGTACACCACGCGTTCCATTCATTATCTTCGCATGGCTGTCTTCTATCTTTTGTTTTTTCGACACATATTCATATGAACTGTTTTGCTTAAAATGATCTCAAGAACATGCCCCTTAAGTGCCGGGAGAACTTCGCGAGACACCCTGTATACATATAATAATGTAATTGTAATTCGTTAATGTAAATTAATTCTGTGATATTATTGGCTTTTATGAACTACTAACTTGTAGAGTTCAATACTTATAAATGTAAATGGATTTTCGTATTTCACACAGTTAAAATCTACAGAAAATTTGTCTTACAAAGACTAAATCAAACACTCATGAAAACAACTACTTTCCGAGCTAATGACCCGACGGACATAGGACTATACAATAAGTGTTTGCTATTACATGCAGTAACCTATTGCAAATATAATAATTCTTGTTAAATTATTTAGGCCGTCTATAAACGCTTTGTCGTTCACTCTAAAGAATACCTTAGACTGACATAAACGTTGTACGGTAACGTTTATGTCAGTCTAAGGTATTGTTTAGTGTGAACGACAAAGCGTTTATAGATGGCCTAAATAATTTTACAAGAATTTAAACATAAGTATGAATGAAATTGGCAATAATTGGTTGTAGAATACTTTAAAATATTAAAATTATATAGGTTTCTAATTAAAATGTACACTAATAAATTATTTTATTTTTACTAGTTTCGGCTTAATGTCACTTTGACAAAATTATGTACAAAAGAACAAACTCGGTTATATATACTAGGTATGGTTACATTAGGTAATAAGCGCTTTAATTATCGGGAAATTTCAAAGGTTCGTGTTATCGTTGACCACGGTTGTTCCCGCTTTGGTAGCATTACTTATTTTTAAGCGTTCTCAAAGGTTTAGAATGTAAAATTTTACAATCGTTTGAGAATTAATTGGATGCGATGCAATGTTTAGCGAAATCCGTGGTCTCTGTATGGCTTAGAATACCATTTCTACGTTCTTTTAATCTGATTTTAAAATATCTATCTGTTTGTCATAATTGTTATTGAATCCCAATCATCACATCTCAACTTATGTATTCCACTAATAAACTGTTTTTATTTGGATAAAAATTGATTAGCGAATACAAAAATATTTGTATTTGAATAGGAATTCGAGTGGTAATTGAATTCAGTTACGTTTTTATGTAACATGTTCAAGTAGTTTAACGCGCTGTTTAAAATAAACTCCGAATGTACACTGGCTTTCACTGTGGGGTGCACTCTGATTTTGCCCCTATGGCATGAAATAACATCAGCCACCCTCAAACAGCTTGATGTCTTCTAAAATATAAACATAATTTGATTTTTGGTGATTCCATTCACTTACATAGGGACTGAAACATTTTGCTTGAAGGGGATTAAAGAATTACCTCATGGGAACACAATTGTAATTGGTATTTTACACGTTTACTCAATTTTATTGCATGAACCAATTACATGTTCATTATATTCATTAAAAGAATGTATTTTGTAGATTATATTAGTAAAACTATCGTCCAAAGTGGTAACAGAAATCTGTTATTGCATACTATTATTAAATTAAATCCATGTACCATTAATAAAAATTAACTAGATATTATAATATATAAAATTACGAAAAAACTATTCGTGAACTAGATATTAATTTATTTATTTTACAATAAACTAATTCTAAGATGACATATTAACATAAACATAAGTCTAGTGCTCTGTGATTTCTAATGAAATTGTAATTGCAAATAATACTCTCTGAAACTACGTACAATTAAAATAAAACAAGAAAGTTAAGATTTATGTCATGCAGATTAATCAATTAATTACTTAATCAGTATTCAACATTACATTTCTATAACTGTAAATTACTCGGTTTGCACGACTTGGTTATTACTAATTACTAAGACAAGTAAGTTAAACAAACGATATATTTAAATACTTGCAAAAAAGTATAATAACAGGACACTATATTGTTTATACGGAAGTTAAAACAAAATGCTGAGACGATTAAAGTTAAAGGATTGGTAAAGAAGTATTAGGATTCGTCAAAATTTAGAGGAGAACGATTTTAAAAAGAAAAAACAGTGATAATTCTACGGAAGAGAAGGAACAATATCTACTTGTGTATTGCGAGCGCATCGTTATCTATTGGCAAGAGGAAGCGCTCGGCGCGCTAGCGGAGAGCGCCAATCTCTTAGAGCGGTCTTAGATGGACGGGTTGAGAGCGGCAGCGGAGCGAGATAGGTCGGGTTTTAAAAGCAGATAATTATGGGATTCGTCATTTGTTACAAATTTGCCTTAACCTTAAGTGGCACGAAACATTTCGTTAGGCGCAACCTACGATGGCATCTCAAATCATGCACATGCGAATATATACGTCTTTGCCAATACATCTACCACGCTAGCGTATATATACGTTATAACCACCCAAAATCACAGTTCATGTAAAATATTTTATTTTTAAATTGTACTTTTACAATAGAAGTATTTTATTATTATTGAGATTGTTTTGAATAATAAATTCCAAAACACGGAGCAGGGTATAATCCGGTATGCCAGGATTTACGCCAATAGCGACTTTACTTTCTTTTGCCTTTTTCCGAACACACAACGCATCTGATTTATTAATGTTCTAACAATGAAATGTAAAATAACGTATTATATTGTAATTTTTGGTTGGCTTTTCCTTTGTGGTGGGTGGTATAAGCGAAGGACTCCTAAAGCAAGCCTAGACGTTTTCTTTTTGTAACAACAATTGATCTCCGCATTTAAAAAACATCTTTTGTACGCGTAAAACGTCGCAGGTCAGCATATTCATAAAAACAATTAAAGACCTCAATAAAATATGCGAGGCGAATATATCCGTCATAGCCATTGTAACTTAGAATTTTAGTTGCTTATATATACGTCATAACCACTGTGGACATAGAACTAAATTATGAACATTCTACTGTCAGTGATCCTTCAGAACTGTCGGAAATTTTTAACGAATATTTTATCAATGAACCCTTAAAATTACAAAGTTCCTTAAATTCGACTAATTCTACAAATTCACTGCCAGATATAATCGCTGACAGTATATTTCTAGAAACATTTACAGAAAATGAATTAATTAATATATTACTTAATAAATTAAAAAGTAATAGGTCGCCAGGTTTTGATGAAATCACCGACCGGGTCATAAAAAAATCGGCATATTATTTAGCGAATCCACTATGTCACTTAATTAATTATTCGTTGGAAACAAGAACTTTTCCAATGAAGCTGAAATTAAATTTGGTGACTCCAATTTATAAAAAAGGAGATCATTCCGATGTTCAAAATTATAGGCCAGTCTCATTAGTTTCAGTATTTCATAAAATATTTGAACTTGCAATGTTAGACCGCATGTTAAAATTAATAAAAAAACATAATATCTTGAGCAATAGTCAGCATGGATTTTTAAGCGGCCGATCCACTATTACTGCAATACATGCGCTTTATGATAAAGTAATAAACTATCTAGACCATGGAGAGTGTCCGATTGGATTATTTTTTGATCTTAGTCGGGCGTTCGACTGTGTAAATATTGACATATTACTCGAAAAATTAAATAATTATGGGTTTAGAGGCGTTGCTCAGAGTTGGTTTAGTCAGTACTTAAAGAATAGAAGACAATCTGTCCGGATTGTTAAGAACGGTCGAATTTGTATGTCAAATACTGCATTAGTTAATATTGGGGTACCGCAAGGGTCTATATTAAGGCCGATCTTATTCATCCTATATATCAACGATATTGTAAACACAATACCTGTTGAAATGTTTATTTATGCAGACGATACGTCAACTATTCTGAGTGATATTGATGACGAAGCTCTGAGCAAAAAATCTATTGATTTGATACGTTCACTACAAACTTGGTTTTCCAGCAATAATCTATTTCTAAATACGAACAAAACATTTTGTATAAGATATAAAACAAAACAATCAACAATAAACTGAAATATCAATATTACTTTAAATGACATAAATATACAGAAGTCAAACGCAATAAAATTCCTTGGAATAGAAATGGATTATTACTGTGACTGGAAAAATCAATATGATACGATTATAAAACATCTAAATAAAACATCGTTTCAAATGAGATGTCTCAGAAATGTATTGAGTACACAACAATTGATACAGGTATACTATATTTTTTTTATTTATTTATATTTCTATAATTTTCATCCAAGCAGCTGGCGTCTTATTAATTCGTACCTTTGCCAAAGACAACAGGTAGTTACAATGAATCAAAACACATCTACTGTAAAAAATGTAAAATTTGGTGTACCTCAGGGATCTATGCTTGGGCCATTGCTCTTTCTGATTTACATAAACGATCTATCATATGTATCCAATTCTTTGAGAATTTTTCAATTCGCTGATGATACGACATTCATAAACGAGTCAGCTGATATAGAAAGAGCAACTATCGAGCATACATCCCTGAGTAAGGATGTACATTCTTGGTTTCAAGCAAACAGGCTCACACTAAATAAAAACAAAACGGTTAATATTACATTCTCTCTTCGATCAAATGTTTCTAGAGAAGTTAAAGCTACATTTTTAGGAATATGCCTTGATAATAAACTAACATGGCACAGCCATGAGGAGGCTGTGGCAGTCAAAATTTGCCGTTCAATATACCTGTTACGCCAACTAAAACAGAAACTTCCTGTATCAGCATTACGCACTGCATATTTTTCACTCTGCCAGTCGCACCTCACATATTCCATTCTTGTGTGGGGTCATTCGTCCATACTGAATCGACTATTTGGCCTGCAGAGACGTGCTGTTCGGATAATTCTGGGATTAGGATACCAGGAAGACTGCAGAAAAGCATTCATTGGCCTGGGAATTTTAACCCTCCCATGTCTATACTTGCTGGAATGTCTGATGCATGTTCGAGAAAATGTTGAATCGTATTGTGTTCATGCTGATAAGCATGGACACAATACGAGAACAAAAACAAATCTCTGCTTAAAGAAAGTACGTCTTTCCAAATCACGTAATGGCATTAATTATTATGGGCCAAAACTGTTCAATTTACTTCCGGACCCAATAAAGACCTTAGGTATTAAGCAATTTAAACTGAAAATTAAAAAATACTTAATGGCTAAAGCCTTCTATAGCATCCAAGAAATTTTAAATAATGACTACAAGATGATAGCATTAACATAATCAACACTATCCAAGAGTGCATTTAATTGCAATACACAATTATTGCCTAAGAATTTTAACAATATTTACATTTCTGTTTTATTTATTTGTAATTGTCCTTTTATTATATACATTGTGTCCGTTTATACTTTATACTTTTTAATGTTTCATTATCTTAACATTTTTTATTAACATTTTATATAAGTTATACATTTTATTGTTTTTATTATTATACTTATGTACCTGACGAGTGTAAACTACTGTGATAGCACGAATAAAACTACTTACTTACTTACTATGCTAATGCTAATTCACGACTTATATATGGTGTATGCTTATGGGGAACTTCGGTTCATTGGAACTCCGTATTCATTGCACAAAAGCGAATCATAAGATCGATGGCAGGCATTCGACAAAACCAATCTTGCAAGCCATACTTTCAGTACTATAAAATACTACCATTTCCTTGTTTAGTCATGTATGAGCTAGTGTTGTATACTCGCAAAAATAAACATTTATTCTCAAAAAACAGTGGTATACATAATTACAACACAAGGCATTGTAATACATTTAGCATTGAAAATTGCCGACTAAATATAAAAAAAACGTTCACCAAACGTTCTCGGGCCAAAACTATACGATAAATTACCACATTATATTAAAAATGCAATATCCACCCAATTATTTAATAATTTGCTTGATAAATTATATTACACTTTGAGTGATATGTTATAATTTTTAAATGTACATGTATGATAATTATGTTTTGATGTAATTTGTTTGCTCTCTTTAATTTTTTATTTGATTGTTTGACACTTCCAAAATTGTAATTGTATATTTTTTGTATATGATCTACAGTCAAAGGAAATAAATAATTAAAAAAAAAAAAAACCACTTAAGAGGTTAATTTCTCATATTTTGGAATTTTTTAAATAAAATAAAATTATACTCAGATCCTGGAGGTAGATGTTTACCTATACATTTATAAATTTAATTTAATTTTTTTGTTTTTACATTTTGTACAATTATGGACCCTCTAAACTCTAACGCCAACACATTTGTTTTTTCGTTTTGGATAGCATATCGAGGAAAATATGAATAATTTAGCTCGCTTTAGACGATTTACACAAATACGTTGACTGAAACGAAACCTTTCAAAACGGCTTACCCCGCCCATGTACGAGCGCGCACAAAACATTGTGTATTAAAAACTAAAAAACTCGCCTGACCCGCTCCTCACAAATTTAAACACGAGCACGAACATAGATTTGAAAAGTTTCTGACACATTTTCTGAACGGTTCTTACTTTATTATTCACACAATAAATACTGAAGGCTGAATACTGAATAAATTCTTTATCATTGGCCACCATGCTTTAGATTATCAAGCTAAGTTATCGTAGGACTTTTTGACAGTTCCTCATAAAACGTCAAGTCAAGCGGGCGGAAAATACTTTTTTACAACCGTCAAAAAAAAAGGGAAAACCCTTGACCCTGCCAATATTTTTTATTTTATGTTATTTTCTATTCCTGTCACAATTTGTGCATAACTAGTTTGATACGAGAAGACCCACGACCCTGGCTACTATTTGTTTTACTTTTCTTCTATTTTATTCCTGTTGCAACTTTCCCCCAACATGTTTGTACGGGAAAGCTCACTGCATATTTTTAAATCGTTTCTTCAGGCCTATGCTCGCTGAAATGGACCCAAGAAGCTAGCTGACTTATTTTTTTATTGTTTTCTTTCAGCTGGGAGTCTGTTTTTATTTTTTGTAAGTCACGACGGGGCCGTAATTACATTACGTTATTGAAAATGTTTCCATTGTCTGCTTATTTAAAATACTAATAAAATATTGTGTTCAGTTTATTTGTTAGAAAATAATTGTGTTTGCAATTTAGAAAATTTATATTGGTCATCAATTGATATTATTTTGTTAGTTTTGTTTGCGTTTTTAACTTTGGACATTTTTTAAATCTTGACAAAAAAAAATTTAATTTAATTTTTGGCTTATTTTACTTTTATTCCTTCGTTCATTATTTTTGAAAATATATCGGGTTTTACCGTAAATTATTCTCGAGGGGACCGATTATTTTTTATTAAATTATTAAATTCTTGTATATTTTACAAAAAATTAGTAGTCAAAATGAGTCCACAACTTAAAATATTGGATGAAGTAAATATGGATTTAAACCATTCATCGAGCAATTATTCGCGTTAGAATGAAACTATACTATGCTATTCCGCGTCCGACAACGGTTTAGCCTCTGACGATTTCTAGCGCGCGACGCCAGATTTGGTCGCGGGGTTCAAAAAACAGCTTCGTGAGCAATAGGAGCGCTATGAACGCAAGAAACGCAAGAGAGAAACGGAACTTAATTATTCAGGAATACTACAAAGATCAGCTTCGTGAATTCGCGGAAGCTCATGAGGAAGAGGATGGTTCTGCGCCCCAAACCCGTCATAACCAACAACCTTCTCTCTCCACAGGACCCGATAGAAATATAGCTGCCCAAATAAAGGAAATCCGCGACAGTTGCTCGGCTTGAGCAAAATGGCGAGTCATCCAAGATTAGATTGAATGCGTAGATTGTTGTACTCCCAGTTTAGAAAGCGTAGATAGGTAGGATGATTACGACAAAAGTGACTTCGTGTCTTAGCGGCCGGGATCCGCATAAATTCATAGCGCACTTAGAACGGAAGTTTCATGGATTGGGACTTGAAGACATTAAGAAGAACCGACGAGCGCTTGCCAGACTAAATACTGCATACGTCGCGACGAAGCTATTGAGCTGCTTTTGACGCCACAGGGAAACATACTACCAGGTATATTCGCTCTGCGAAAGCAAACACTTTTTAAACGGAATGCAAGCAACAACAGAATCGGTCGTAAGCTACCATAACAACCCAAACCAAATGGGTAGCTACCCGGAAACGTTCCCGCTGCCTGAACAGGTCAATGCTTATGGACGCTAATGGTGCGATAACGTGTAAAGGTAATAGTGACTTTTCCCCCTAGACATTCAAATAGACGCTTGTGCCGCGCATTTCCCCCTTAATCACGCATTAGAACCGCTGTCGACCGTGTCATGTCATTTTAATTATGCTGCCGTTGATAATAAATAAAAAGACAATTACGTGCCTTTTAGATCCCGAGGCCGTTCAAAATTTTGTGAAGCCCCAAATCGCAGCGACATTTACACCGGGAAAATAAAGACTAATTTAGCCAGCAACCAAGCTACTGCAAACGTAATAGCCATTCCTCACCTGAATTTTCGACTGGGAAACTCGAAATTCAGCGAATAATTTTTTGTGGTGCCTGATTTCTGCTATGAAGCAATCCTTGGGCTCGGATTCTTCATAAAACATGACGCCTACCTTGGTTGAGGATTACGCCAAACAATTTTCTGGACGCAAGAAAAACAGGACCACGACGTTGAAATTCCTGAGCTAAACCATGGATTTACGCACATTCCAGAATGTTGTTTGATGAGCTAATTTAACGTTTTTCCCGCGCATTTATTCCTAAGGATCAGTTTGCGCACCGACTTTTCACGTCTTAGCACCGCATTCAGTTAAAACACACAAACCCTATTTGGATCAGACCTTACCGCATAAACCCAGAAAAGAAACAGGAGATCGACCAGCAAATTGCTGAGTTATTAACCTAGGAATTTATTGAACCATCGCTTCTCTCATTGTGCTCCTGCAGAAAAAAGGACGGTGAATATCGTTTCTGCATTGATTACAGAAAACTGAATGATGCGACTATTTCGGAGCCCACTTTAATGCCAGTAATCCAGAAGACAATTCACCACACTGGATTTAATAAGCGGTTAAGCGGTACGCCCGATAGTGGGCATTATCAATTTAAAGTAATGCCATTTGGACTTAAAAATGACCCAGAGACTTTCCAGCAGCTTATGAGCCAAGAGGTTCTGTCCAGATTTCTACACGATTTCGTATTGGTGTACTTAGATGGCATTATTATTTACTCTAATACACCAGAAGAGCATCTTCGTCACCTCGCCCTCGTTTTCAAGCAGCTAGATCAATTTGATTTGCGCTTAAGCAAGGATAAGTGCTCTTTTGGAAAGTCGTCGGTGGAGTATTTAAGCCATGTAGTAGACGATGATACAACCCGTTCACTAGAAAAACATTTATATCAAATTTGAGATCACAGCGTACCAAAAACACGTTGCCAACTACGCAAATTTCTCGGTCTATGTAATTGGGTGCGGCAATATATCGACGGATTTTCGAGCATCATTTCTCCATTAACGAAACTCACTGGCACCAATAAACCATTTAAATGGACGCTCGCTGCGGCCCAGACAATGCAGCAAATACAGAAAATCGTCAATACACCATTTTGCCTTCACCGCCCCATTCAAGGATTAACGTTTACGGTACAAACCGACGCCTCGAAACTCGGTATATCGGCGGTTTTATATCAAACTAATAATGACGGATCCAGGCGAATTATTAGTTTTGATTCTCGTAAGTTCAACGACACACACAAGCGATATCATATTAATTCACAGAATGTTTCACGCTTGTGTGGCCGTTGCAACGTTATCGCCCCCTTTTGGAAGAACGACATTTCCGAATGGTTATCGATTCCAAAGCTTTAACCTGGTTAAGCAATTTCAAGGATCATCGATAAAAATTAACAAAATGGACCTTGTTACTTCAATCTTTCGATTTCGAGATCCAATTTTGTTCAGGAAAGGAAAATGAACTTCCTGACGTGTTGCGCAGAGATCCGGAAATCTACACAGCGAAAGATGTTCCAGAAATCGAAACGATTTTACCCCCATCGCTAAATATAATCGATGCGTCGTTGGTGCAGCAGTAATCGATTAACAAACGGAGGATGAGAGCTAGGATAAAATTCAAATCCTTCAGAATGCAAACCATCTAGATTTTGATCGAATATTCGAGGTTTTCGAAGGGCTTCTCTATTGTACGGCTGCAGGCTATAATGATGGTACTCTTTATGTTCCAGTTGCAGCGAGACGGCGAGTCCTTCTCGGCCTTTATGACGAGGCCATTCATCCAGGTCGGGATGAAACCACCAGGAGCATATGCACTAAATATTTTTGGCCTACCATTCCATTGGACGTAAGGCAGTACGTTTGGGAATGTTTAGTATGTATTGCAACGAAGCGTGGAAAACCACAAGGCCCAGCTCCATTGAAAGCGCGAAACCCCGTTTCGCCACACTACTGCGGTTGATTTTATTGGCCCACTACCTCTAACCGGCTCGAAGAAGAGGCACTTCCTAGTGATAACCGACCTATTTACAAGGTGAAAAGAAGCTTTAGCCATCGGACAAGTCCGTTCTGGAAACATAACTCGCCTTGTGGAGGAGCAAGTTTTCCACAGATTCGGTTATCCTAGGGCGATTATTAGTGGCAGTCTGCCGAAATTTACTTCCCGATCCTGGAAGCAACAATGCAGACGTTGGGGCGCGACTACATTTTATAAGCCTGTTTACTACCCCAGAGCCAGCCCGATGGAGTGCCGTAACCAGGAATTAGATAAATGCCTGCGTATAAAGATGCAGGACCAATCTGGAAACCAGTAGGCTCGACACATTTAGCCGACCCCTTTTGAATTAAGGACTCGTGCCAACGCAGCCATTGGACCTATTCCGGGAAAAGCTTTGCTGGGATAAGAACTTGCACGGCTAGGAGAACGGGAAATTGTAACAGCCCTCCCAGTACAAGTGACCGGGGAAGACGAACTAGATGAACGTCTGGATAACATCCAGGACCGGCAATTACAATATGAGCGGCGGTACAGGGATCCAGAAGAAGACGCGAGAAGAGGAGCTTATGCGAATACGAAACCACTCACTTAAAGACGCCAGAAATCCTCCCGGCTTTGCCCCGAAATGGCTGGAACCGTACTCTATCCAGGAAGGTTTCGCGGGAAGGGTTTGCGATGTCGATCACGGAGAACAAATCGTTCGTGTTCACGCCGACGATATCCAGCCCGTTCAACAACGCGAACTTCCAGAGCTGTCACACCGCCGCAATAGACCACCTACTCCAGAGCAGGAAGATTTCGAGGATGCCGATGATCCTGCAGATCCAGAGCCCCGGTGACAACTCCGACGACGACGCCAAGCCCAGTGAAAAGACACTTAAATGGACACTCTTAGTGCGCGAAATTTAGTGCGTTTGGTCGGATGAGTGAATGCAAAATTTTCATTTTTTTACTCTATGGACGCTCTCGTACGCGATCGTGCAGTGCTAGGCATCTCTTGGATTTAATAAACCGTTTTTTATAATAACATGTTATTATTGGTCGATCTCTCGTGAGTTTTAAAAGGGTTATATTCCGAGAAACGAGTAGTTATTTTAGGACACTTCCTCCCTACAGGACGAGGGTAACATCGAGATACGTTCTGTAACGCCAGACGGCACACCAAGTTTTTTTTGCCGCCGTTTTTCTGAAAAGCGTTGCAACACTTCCCGCTTTTTTCCTGCTGGTGCAGACTTCTGGAAATGTCTCAAAACCCAAGGCGTCGAGACAACCTTCGCCATGCAGCCAGTCGTTCTGTCGATGGCCAGTAATCCCATCGTGGCGCCCAATCACGATGTTCTGACTCACATGCCTACCTGGAGCAGCCGTAGCCGTGGGCAAGTCACACAGGACTCCAGCCATAATGAATCACCCGGATTTCATAACCTTGATCGTCACACTCATAAAGCTGAGGTATGACATCTTCATCAAGACGCAAATACCTCATTACGCCGCCTTGGGCTCTGATACTTTTTTTCACTTTTCTTTCCTCAACAATCAATGTATGTAAACTATCGCTGTTTGTATATAACATTTCTTTCTATTTCATTTAGATGTTAGCGAACTTCACTCATTTTCCGGGGCCGTTTGTTACAGGCGCATTACCACAAACGCCGGAACTTTGTTTGTTTTTTTACTTCCCTTTATTTATCAGCTTCACAAATCATATTAAGTATAAAATGAGTAAAGTCCGTATTAAATACATTGAGAGTTACATTTGTAGATTTTAGTTTAGATAGGTCTTATTTTATCTTAGGATAAGTAGGTTTTTCCCTCATTGTAAATGTACTCGCGTTAAGCGCTCAATAATCCGTGCGTTGCGCCCAAATCGCTGTACACGAAATGTTCTCCTAGAATTTACCCAGGTATCCGTTATTTTGCGTACTGAAAATGTTTGTAATCCCTATTTACGACGCCTGGGTATTCAAAACTCCCAGGCTATTGTTAAGGGTAATGAAGGGAATGTACGCGCAAATACATTAGACGGTACAGCTGAGGCATTATTTCTATTTGAAATGTTTGATTTAATTAAATTATAAATAAAACACTGGTACGAACTAGCACATACTCGTACATGTGTGTAGTAGTTAATAACGTTGTAATTTGTACACCACTTGGAGTACAGTTAATTATTCATTAATTAATATGTTTTAATTAACGACGCCTATAGGAAACATCGTCAATTAATTTACCATACACTCTAAAAAGTCCTACCGTTGGTACGAATTCTACAACCAGAACATGTAAATGTTTTAAATATGTAAATAAAATATTTTAGTAAACATTTTTAATTAAATTACGCGGTTGTTTATCCATACTGGTTCCCGGCGGTAGGCAATTTAAAGAGCGCATGCACGCGCCCTAGCGCTGAGCGAAGAAGGATGCTCATTTACCCCCGACCCCACGCGTCAGGACGGGGAGTCTGTTCCAAATTTTATTCCAAATGATTCGCGAATTTCTAGTAAGGGCAGTTGTTCCCGAGTGATGTTGTGAACTGCTAAGTCGTGTTATTTTTTGTGTGTGGTGTTTATATTTCAATTTAAGTTCAATTATTTTGTTTTTATCACTTATTAACATTCACATAAATCAGATATTTTTCTTCAACCATTATTGAGTCGTGTTTATATTACTTTACGCGAGTGCAACATTTTTATCATTTCAATTAGTTCTTGTTTTTTCTTTATCATAGTTATTAATTTTATTTGTTTGTGAATAAATCAATTATTTGTTCTGATTTAACTAATTGAATATTATTTCTTAATTGCACTCCCAAAATACTAAAGAAATTAAATCTAAACTAAAGTGCTAGTGTTTATGTGCCAACCAAGAGACGAATCCGGAGGAGAAAGGCACCAACTCTAAGCCAGAGACTTAGAAAAACGAAAGATCGGTGTTAGAAATAACATTTTTTTATCTAGCTAGCTGATCAAGTGAGCCAAGCCGGAGGTTAACAGAGAGCACCACAGCTTATTTTGTCAACATTTATTTTATACATAGCTTACTGACTAGTTTATAAAAGATGCGGTGTATTTATACCTAAAAAGGATTTCAAAAAATTACGTTCGTAAAGGAATTATTGGGATTAATTACTTAATGTAAAATTAACGAGTTTGTTTTGCTGTTTTTTCATTTATATTGCTTCCAACATATTTAAACATTTTTTGATTAACATTTTAGAAGTTTTGTGTTGTTTATCAAAAATCCATGACCTATTGTTATGGTATAATGTGCTGCCGATGATTTGTCGGTATTCTGATTTTTGATGTCATAAATATGTTATTTAAATCTAGTCGCTAAATTTCTTGAAAGTTTATCGCATGGATTACAGTTGATAGAATATATTCCTGATTGATTTCCTGATATTCCTACACTTACGATACTTTACTTGTGTATTTGTGTTAAAAGCAGAACAAATGTTGATTTTTTTTAAATGATTTATTAAATTTATTGTTTATTGTATATGTGTAAATAAGTCTACTATATTTATTTTGGGTTTGGTCTAAGTTAATGTAAGCGTTTAATAATTAATGTTTTAGTGATATTTCTATTGCAATTAAGAGATTGAGTAATTTTTAATATTAAATCAAATTCTGTATCTATGTTTATCTTTAACAGGGGTAAGTTATTTGCACTATGAATCATGGAGTTAAGCGCTGCCATTTTATGTTTCCATGGACTATTCAAATCTGCGTGGATATAATTAAAAGTATGTGGGGTTGTTCTATAAATATCAAATTCTAATCTATTGTTTACTCTATGGATTATTAAATCAAGAAAAGAAAGTTTATCATTGTTTTCAACCTATATAGTGAAATTAATTGATTTGTATAGATTAATTAAATCTAATTTTAGGGTGTCTAACTTGCTCTTTCTCTTTCTACAATCGCGAAGACATTATCGACATATCGGTAGCAAATTCACGGGAAATCAGGTATTGATTCTTTGGCTTGTTTTTCTAATTTATTAGAAAAACTATTGGCTAAGAAAAGCGATAAGAGGATTCCCATAGCTATACCGAAATATAATATTTGTTGTTGAATTCGAAGGTGCTAGAGTCCATAAATTTAGTGATGTAAAATGCAGGCATGCGGAGAAAACCGTTCGATGGGGCATGCTGGGCGCAGTGCAATCGCAAACTGAGTCAGCGTATTTCGCTAAAATCCGGGGTAGAATGACGGTCTGATTCGCTCGTTTGATGGGAATCGCAGGCCTATCTTCGGTAAAACCGAATACTGTGTAATCGGATATCCTTATTGCGTTGTTTGATTTTATGTTTATAAAAGGATCTAACAATTTAAAATGCTAGATTGTTTGTACCCACTAATGACTTCATGTTTAAATACTATATTGTGATGTATTATTGAAATAATTGATTATAATTTTAACTATTTATTTGCAATAATTAAAAAAATATATTAAATAAGTATTAGTAAATGAAATTAAAATAATTGACCACTGCCAACATTGCAATTTGTATATTCAAAATGACCACACAATGTTAACCCCCACTTTGAGTTAAGCGTTTTCTTTATATTAAAATTAAAAATGTACCATGAACTTTGATATTATTTTATATCATAAAGATAATTATAATAATAATTATTATTTTATAATTATTTATGTAAATTAAAATAACTATCAAATATTAAAAACATATTAAAATAGATAAATTATTTTAATAGTTAATCAAAATATATAATTTTAAACAGTAAGATCGTCTTATAAACCTCAAATTCAAACAAGGCAATAAGCAGTATTTGGTTTCAGCGAAAATAGACCTGCGATTTCCGTCGAACGAGCGAACCACACCGTCATCCTATCGCGAATTTTAGCGAAATACGCTGAGTCAGGTTGCGATCACACTGCGCGCAGGCAGACCCTGCATGCCCCACCGAATGGTTTTCCCCGCATGCCATTTTACATCACTAAGTCCAAAACTGTATTACCCTTCTTCTACAGACAATTTTCTAATTGTTTGATATTGTCTTTTGGACAGTTTTCAAACATGAGTTTTATCTGATGACATTAGCTTACTTTTAATAATAGGTTTGAATAAAATGTGTTTAACCTTTTTTATATCTTCAAGACTTTCTAGTAAACAATTAAAAATTTTGGTAAGATCCTTATTATCATTAGTCTTCAATCTTAATTTTGCGGCAAATGATACCTTCTTGGAGTCATGATGGTCTCGTTTGCTGCACGATTTCGTTTTTGTTTTACGATTAATTCCCCAAAATCTTTTTTAGGTTGGGACGATGATGGTTGCCAAGCTAAAATGCAGTCGGGCCGGGCCATTGAATAGACATGGTTAGCCAACTATTTTCACCGTTAATAAATCGCGTTTCATGTCTTGACCACATCAGCCACTGTAATTTAGAACATAATTTAGTTAAAAAGTTCGGCAAAGCTTTGCCATCATTTGTGCTGTTTGTGGCACTATATCACACAATTTATCAGTGTTTTTAAAACTAATTTTCTTTGATCAAATCAACGTAAACAAATCCTAATTATCACACATATTTTCTATCTTTATCATTAGCATAACACGTAAAAGTGTTGGTTTTAGTAATTTTTTTGAACCCTACCAATAACAGAACGATTTTTTTGTTGTTGATTGTGATTCACCATAAATGGAATCACAATCAACCCCTCTCCCCCTCTAACTTGGTTGTTTTTGAACCGATTACAAAATTCCAAAAAACGTGTTCCAAAATAAATTAACTATTAGATAGTAGTTCAGGTATAGGCAACCGTTGCTTAGCTGAGGGCGTAATTTCGGGACTCAATCAGGTCGCGGGCCGTAGGTAAGAAATAAGTAGGTAGTACTGAACAAAATGACGATAAAAATTCACACGTTTTTTTTTTATTTATTTGAAATATAATAGCATAATCAAACATTTAAAAAGCAAATTAACAAAAAAGATAAAAAAATCAAATGAAAATTGATAGGAGACTTAAGTTGAAGCTGAGAAACAAGATGATCAATATTGGGGTCAATACCACTAGTACATTGGCTCAAAGTGTTTTCTAAATTAACATCTGTAAGCCGAGTACGATGCTTATTTTTATTAATTTTTATGATTGGAAAAAGCTGCTCACATTTATACGTGCTTCCGAATGTGCAAATTATTTTTCTTGCAAAAACTCTTAGATTTGAATACTCTGTCAAATTCGCTTAGTTCCACATCATCAAATTTAGACTTCAAATATGAGTCTTCTCCATTACACCTACACGGATTTGCAAAAATATTGAAAGTGCTATCAATATTCTTAAAATCGGAAAACCCGTCAGTGAACTGCTCTGACTAGTTTCAGTTATTAAGCATAGCGACCGTAATCAATATTTTCGTGACTGGATAATGTTACAAAATGAAAACAGTTTTTACTTTCCGAATTTTGTTTCGCAAAGCTTTAAATTGACAGCTGATTTACCAGTTGCCTTTGTTTTTGAAGCTTCAAGTTCAGGTCGTTTAAGTGTCCTGTGATGTCTACCGGGAATGCCAAGTCACAAAGCCATGTTGGATCACAAATTTGCGGCAATGGTTTCTCTTTCATTTCCATAAAATCAGCTATTTCTTTTCTAAGGTCATAAAATCTTTTTAGAATTTGACCTTTGTTACTTATTCCGCAATAGTATGTCACATCATCGTGCTCTGAATAGAGTTCATCCAAAAATGCTTTTAGCTGGGTATGGTTGAGATCGCGGGATGTATTGAAATTGATGGCATTTGCTACCACATCAATAACGTTCCTCAGTCGAATGGACTTAGAGCACAAGTTCTGTTGGTGAATAATGCAATTCAGAATTATTAAATCACTCACTTGCATGTTCATAGCGGTTGCTCTTTTCTTCAGAATTCCGATAAAACCATTTCGTGAACCAACTATTGAAGGCCCACCATCTGTGCATACTCCAACTAATTTACACCACTGTAAACCATATTGCTCAAAAGTACTTTGCACCTCGGCAAAAATATCTTTTCCAGCAGTGGTCCCTTGTAGCGGCCCTAAAGCCAGTAATTTCTACTACAAATTCTTCATCAACACCTAGTATTAAAATAACTAACTGGGCTGTGTCAGATAAATCTGTACTCTCATCCAAAGCAACTGAAAATGCTTGAAAATCAGCCAATCTATCAGTCGATGTTTTTTTGATATCACTAGCCATCATATAAATAAGTCGAACAACAGTACGTCGCGATAAGCTCACTTTCTTAAACTCTTTCTTCTTTTCTGGGCACAAAAGTTCTGCAACATCTACTAGGCACTCTTTAACAAATTCTTCCTCAAAAAATGACTTTAATGTTTTCGCTATTTTGGAACTAACTATATAGCTTTAACAACACTTTCTAGATTTAATCTATGTGAATGCAACATTTGTTGCTGTTTCCCTAAATCGGTAATGAGTACTTTAATTGTATCCTTTCTTAATTGGCCCGTAAGTAAATTATATTAAGGGTGCTTGCTGGAGTAATGCCGCTTCATATTGTATTCTTTTTAAACAGAAATTGTTTCATTGCACAAAAAACACAGGTTTTCCACTGAGCATGATAAAAAGTATCCATCAGTCCATTTGTTTTGGAATTGACGACATTCTGTGTCCATTTTCCGCTTTTTTAAACCAGACATCTTGATAGATTTCTTTTCTTCTGAGCTAAATAGAAAGAATAAGAATAATAACTATGAATAGCTGTGAAATCGTGCATTAAGTAATTAATGGTAGTATGTTTTTAAACTATCTATATTTCCAAATGGATTCTTGTAGTGTAAACATCAAAGTTTATTACAATGTTTAAGTAATAATATAATGCAAATATATGTTTAATATACTTGTATTATCTATGAGAAAAAAACGCAAACTTAAAAAAAAGCCTCGAGTTTCCACGCAAAACAGCTTGCACATGTTTTGCGTGGAAACTCGAGGCTTTTTTTTTAAGTTTGCGTTTTTTTTTTTCTCATAGTTAATACAAGTATATTAAACATATATTTGTATTATATTATTACTTAAACATTGTAGAATCACTGTAAAAAAACGGATCCAAAATGAAACAAAAATAAAAGTTTTGTTTAATTAATACTGTACGCACGACTTTTGGTCATTATTTGTATTTGTAAAATGATCTACTTTAAAGATGCAAAACTCTGGTTATTATGGAGCCTTGGAATGTATTCTATTGACGTTACTAGGTTTTGTTCAATTTTAGCAACTGTCGTAAAATGACGAATGTCCCTGTTTTTTAAGATTCGTTCCAACGTACGGTGCCGCGATTCGCG
Organism: Philonthus cognatus; assembly: GCA_932526585.2. Classification (NCBI taxonomy): domain Eukaryota; kingdom Metazoa; phylum Arthropoda; class Insecta; order Coleoptera; family Staphylinidae; genus Philonthus; species Philonthus cognatus. The sequence continues at coordinate 65,739,751 of OW052243.1, read as the reverse complement.
CGCAAGGTGTATTTTTGTTTGATTGAATTGTAAAAAATCAACGGATTTTTTTATTAATCAAATATTAACTGAATTTCCTTAGAAATTACTAGTCTTCAAATCAAATTATAATATTTTGATTCATTTTTCTAAAATATTGAAGTGAAGATTAAATTTTGTAAAAAAATGAAAACTAATATAGCGAATTTTTTTCGTAATCAGTGAAATCAACGTAAAATGTTCAAAATGTATTCAGAAACATATAAGCTTCAAGTTTCTCTGTAGAAAATTAAAATATCTCGAGTCTGAAAAATATTAAACTAAAGTTTATATTTCGGAAGTAAAAAAGGCATTTATGTTTTCTTTGTTTTAAAAAATATAAAAGAACAATTTGTGAATGAATTGTAAAAAATCAACGGATTTTTTAATTAATGAAATATTAATTGAATTTCTTTAGAAATCACTAGTCTTTAATAAAATTAGAATATTTTAATTCCTATTTCTAAAATATTGAAGTGAAATTTAAATTTTGCAAAAAAAAGACAATACAGCGACATTTTTTTCGTAATCAGTAAAATCAACGTAAAACCTTCAAAATGTATACAAAAAATATCGGACACTTTTTTTTCATTTATCACTTGGTAAAACATACTCAAAAATATATTGGTTTGTAAATGAACTTGGTTGTGTTTCACGTATTTTTATTTTCTATTAGTTTCAGTTTAATGCCGTTAACAAGAATGATGTACAAATGGATTTGTTTGGGAATATATACAGTTTTGAGTTTTGAATTTGTGTTCAGTATTCCGGCACCAGATACAGTGATCTGTATATGCACTTTGTGCATTCGTGTCACTGACGATGCCACTATGAAGCATTAGATGGCGTTAGCTATCGGAATCATTAATAGTTTTGAGTTTTATTGGGTAATAGGGGCATTTAATATCGGGGAATTCCAAAGGTCTTTGTTGTCGTTAATCACATTTTTACTCGCCCTTAAGGCTTTTGAAATTTCTAAGCCCTACCGATAATTAAGCGCCCTTTTACACAGACTTATCAATATCTATCTAAATAAAATAGACTTTGAAAACGAATTAGACACAATAAAAACAATTGCAGTTAACAATGGCGTGAAAAAACAATTGCAGTTAACAATGGCTACAGCTACAGCACAAACAATTACGAAAATATTTTTATAGTGTGACAAATGCAGACACAATAACATGGCATAGATTGAAATACATTAAGCCACTGTCTTTACAAATCAAAAATATTTTAAAAGGAAAGAATAATAACATAATTTTGACAAACACAAATAATTTAGTAAAATTAATAGTTAACAATAAAATTAAAACTGAAAATTGTAAATTGAAGAAAAGTGGTATTTATGAATTTAAATGTGATCCTTGTGATGCAGTATACATAGGGCAAACCGGCAGGTCCTTTGATATTAGGTTTAAAGAGCACAAAAAAGACATAGATAATAAACATAGATAATAAAAAACAAACCACAGGTTTTTCTAAACACTGTATCACATCTAATCACCACTTTTCTTCAAACGATTTAAAAACTCCACACACAGGTAATAAGGGACTAACGCTTAATTATCGGGAGGGTTTAGAAATTTCAAAAGCCTTAAGGGCGAGTAAAAATGTGGTTAACGACAACGAAGACCTTATTACCCAATAAAACTCAAATCTGTATATATTCCCAAACAAATCCATTTGAACATCATTCTTAATAATGGCATTAAGCCAAAACTAGTAAAATAAAATACATACAAGTGAAACAAAACCAAATGAATTTAATTTATAAACCAATATATGTGTTCAAAAATATGTAAACTTTAAGTTTCTTTGTAGAAAATTGCAATATCTCGAGTGTTTGAAAAATATTAAACTAAAGTTTATATTTCGGAAGTAAAATAAGGCATTTTTTTGTTTTAAAAATATTAAAGAACGATTTGTTTAATTTCCTTTTGTTTATTAAAGCGTTCAATATTATTCTAACGAGTGTTTTCCACCCCTTGATTAAGCGTGAAGTAAATATTTCGAGTTTAGAAAGCCTGAAAATTATGATTAGTAAACTGCTACGTTTCGCTCTGCCCGACAAATTCAAATTTTCAGGCTTGTCTAGACCGAAATATTTAAGTGTTTAAAAGTGAAGTTCAAAAGCACACATATTTATATCATTTAATTCGAATAACACAAAATTAGATATTAAATAGTTATTAACGATTTTACTGCTAACAATAAATAATTAAGTATAAATGAAATTGCCAATTCTTGGTTGCAGAATACTTCAAACATTAAAAGTGCGCTTCTTTTCGCAATCTACAACAAGTTAGTCTTACAAAGACTATATCAAACACTCATTGAATCAACTACTTCCCGAGCTAATACCCCGACGGACATTAAATTATACAACAAGTGTTTGCTGTTACATACAGTAACCTACTGCAAATGCAACAATTTGAGTCAAATTATTCAGGCCATCTATAGACGTGTTTCGAGATTTATCTCTCATCAGTATAGCTTTGCCATTCCCTCTAAGTAATTTGACACCTCTAAGTAATTTGACACCTTAGTCGCACTTTTAATGTTTGAAGTATTCTGCAACCAAGAATTGGCAATTTCATTTATACTTATGTTTGAACGGAAACGTGACCGCCAGTCTAAGGTGTCAAATTACTTAGAGGGAATGGCAAAGCTATACTGATGAGAGATAAATTTCGAAACGCGTCTATAGATGGCCTGAATAATTTGACTCAAATTGTTGCATTTGCAGTAGGTTACTGTATGTAACAGCAAACGCTTGTTGTATAATTCAATGTCCGTCGGAGTATTAGCTCGGGAAGTAGTTGTTTAGATTGCGAAAAGAATCGCACTTTTAATGTTTGAAGTATTCTGCAACCAAGAATTGGCAATTTCATTTATACTTATGTTTGAACGGTAACGTGACCGCCAGTCTAAGATGTCAAATTACATAGAGGGAATGGCAAAGCTATACTGATGAGAGATAAATCTCGAAACGCGTCTATAGATGGCCTGAATAATTTGACTCAAATTGTTGCATTTGCAGTAGGTTACTGTATGTAACAGCAAACACTTGTTGTATAATTCAATGTCCGTCGGGGTATTAGCTAGGGAAGTAGTTGTTTCAATGAGTGTTTGATATAGTCTTTGTAAGACTTGTTGTAGATTGCGAAAAGAATCGCACTTTTAATGTTTTTCATTAATAATTAAGTTTCAAACAATTTAAATTCAAATTCAAAACTATTTGAATTCGAGAACATGAGCTTTCGCTTCTTATAATTTGCATACTTTAAACATAATATATAAAAAATTACGAAAATGTTATTCGTGAAAATGCAAACAATGTCTTAATTAATAAGACAACTTAAGACGATAAATATCCATTGAAACAACTACTTCCCGTGCAAATACACCTCCGGATATTGAATAACGAACGAATAACATTTTCGTAATTTTATATGTTATTTTCAAACAATTATTTATTTACTTTCCCCGTACGTAATACAAAGAAAAAGAATTGTTTTTGTGCAAACATTTCAAATCAAAAATTTTTGGGGAAATATCCGTTTTGAGTTCCCCTGAGTCAATTAAGACCACATAAAGATATTGAAATGAAACTTTTAACTTAAACTTTTTATTACAATCATAGCATCTTAAAAGTATTTGGTGAAACTCTTAGCGTTTTATAAATTTTCTTGATATTTTCTTGACTATTGATCATACCGTAAAATCTTTTAAATGTAATTTATAGGGCTCGTCGAAATACTTTAAATCCATATATCATACTTTTTTGTAGCTTGAATAGCTATACAACATTTGGTGCCTTACTCAATAGTTTCTGTAAAGTATTAGCCGAGTAAATTGCAAAAAAATACAATTATTTACAATTAAAAACAAAGGATTGCTATAAAGTCTTTCTCCGCCCTATCTCTTTACTTGCTAAACATTTTTATGACTTTGTAATTATTTAAAAGAGTTTTTATCCTTCGTCGGTTAACTAATTTCATTTCCTTAGATGGAGTTTCTTCCTTTCGGATGTTTCTTGTCCACAATTAGCAAAATAATTAAGTTAATTGTCATCCCCAGGGCATACAGCCTAAACACCTCGGCTCATTCCCTAGTAGCGCATTACTTTCATTACACTCCTGGAGACTAATGGCTTACGACAATTCTATGCTGTGCTTTATAAAAGTTCCATAATTATGAAATAAATTATATTTACAATTGTGTAAAATCTCGACGTATTAGACATCCCTAAATCTCAAAAACTTATTTTTGGAAGCATGTCTGTTAGTGGCTAAGATAACTAAATAACGCAATAAAATAGATAAATGGAATTTGGTCTTTACACCATAATCGTAAAATCTGTATCAACTTTTGGCGAAAATGCGGAAACCGGAAGTGAATTTATTGTGTATACATTTGTTTTCGTAGCTGTGTTAGTTTTTGAGACATTTTGAAAGATGTGTATTTTTACCCGTATGTAATAACAAGGAAATCTACTATTTTCATGAAAATTTCAATTCAAACATTTTCTGAAAATCTCCGTTCTAAGGTTCCCTAAGTCAACTAAGATCATGTTTGAAAAATACCTACCTGTCATATGGTTCAACAAAAACCGCTAGAGACGTCGAAATGATACTTTAATAACTATATTTTGTTAAATATAACCCACATCAAAAAATTGTTATATTTCAGTAAGTATTGATAATATAATAACAATAATTTATTGACCTATTCATAATATAGAAAATACAGGATGTATTTGAATTGACAAACAGTATCTTAATGGGGTATACTCAAAGCATGTTTACACTTATCACTGCAAAAATAAAATCTGATTTTTTCCATTGTTTTCGTGTATTTTTCACTTTAGGAGAACCTCCGGTTATGTTATCTGCGTGGATGATTACGTATGCTGTAGATATTGTTTATTTGAACAGCGCGATGCGAGAAATGGGAATTGCGTTGTGATGACAGATTTAACAGACACTATTCTATCAAATTTGATCCATTGTAGAAAGTTCATTAGTCGTTAATAAACATCCATGACTTTACTTAAAAACCTGCTGTGGACAACACAGATACCGACAGCAAATTAAAATAATAGAGAATTGTTGAATTCATTGTTCTAATTACTTATTGAATTTGTGCAATAAAATGTCCGTTACTGGTAAAATAATTTTTTTTTCAACTTTGTCGCATAAAAAAATACTTCTCGTCGGCATATAAAAACACACATCGTAAAAATAAAATAGGAACTTTTTGGTAGCATTATAAAAATATTTTATTTTTACCAAAAATCGAAAGGGGTAGGCCGTAAATCAAAATGTAGCATTGAAACTATCTCACTCCCACGCACGCATTCCCCACCCTTAAAAATTGTAAATTTCTGAAAATAGGAAAAACTAAAAAAACATTATATCTCCCGTCAAAATTGAGCTAGGCCAATAAAATGTTTGTTAATGTAGTTGTATGAGTTACGTGAAGGTGTTAAGTCACTTAATTAAACACAGTTATATTCCTTTCTTCACTTTTATTTTTCTTGCTAGAAGATTTAATAGTAATTAGAAACAAAAATAAACTATATTTCAATATTTTTAGAAAACCCACACACACTTTCAATTATATTCACTCAAGTTCACACAGCCCATTTAAACATAAATTAGCTTCTTTTAATAGCATGATCCACAGAGCAGTAAAACTTCCAATTTCAAAAAAAAAATAGGAAAAAAGAATTTAAATTCATATTTAAAATTGCAGAATATTTAAACTATAATAAGAGAACAATTCAAAAATTAATCAACAGACACATAAGACATCATAACATCCAATCCACAACTACTTTAGAACCAATTTTAGAACCAGACAACAATAAGAAATATATAAAAATTATTCATGAGCCAAAAACCAACCAACATTTAAATAAAATATTAAAAAAATACAATTTCATTCCTGCACATTACACCAATACCAAACTTAAAATGTTATTGGGTAATACTTTTGAAAAACAAGACCAGTTGCTGAATTCAGGGATTTACTCAGTCAATTGCAATAATTGTACTAAATTGTATATTGGACAATTAAAAAGAAACGTGCACATCAGATTCAAAGAACATATGTACCACATCAAAAGCCAAAACCCTGACAAATCAGCAATTGCTCATCATACTTTGACAACAGGCCACAAATTCAACATAAATAAAGTCAAATTATTAAAAGAATTCAGCAGTTATCAATTAAACATGTTGGAAGCGATAGAAATGATCAAAAATAAGACAGAACTACTCAATTTCGACTTAAGCCCAATAATGAACCCCTTATTAAATTTATTACCCAACAGATAACCCTTATTAACACCATTGTGAAAGCCTTCCAAGTCCGAAACCGAATAATCCCCAACACCCCCATTTCCAAGATACCGCATTCGTTTCAAAATTCAAATTACTTTTTTGGTTTTTCCGCCTAATCTGAGTAGGTATATATTGTAAACATTTATCGGTTTTTATTCAGTTAGCTATTGATAATGGGTACTTAGTACCCGAAATGTACATCTAGCAAGAAAAATAAAAGTGAAGAAAGGAATATAACTGTGTTTAATAAAATGTTTGTAGTTGTTTCGCTATAATTAGGAGAGGAGTGAGGAATTTTTATTTAGTACCATGACCACCATTTTGCCTCAAAAGCGAGGCGAACGATGTTAAAACAAATCATATTCACTATTTTTAAGGAAACTAAAAGAGCTACGACAAAAAGCAAATACTCATTGCTTTTTGTCGAAGCTCTTTTAGTTGTTTAATTTTTGATTCTCTACAACTTTAATTTCAAATATTTTTCGAGTATGGTAATAATTTACCAGATAAGAAGAAAACGCTAAGAGTAAACACCCACTTCCGTCTTCATCCATTTTTAACTCATCGCGAGATATTATGGAATAGAACCAAAATACAACATTTTATGACAATCCTATGAGCCATTTTCGCTGAAACCGTGCCAAAGACTGACTTATCGTCCGACCGACATCATTGAGATAACACTTGATTAGGATTCCTGAGAGCCCAAAACGGATATTTCCGTAAAAAAAAGGGGGGTCACTTTTTGACCGGTCACAATACTTCTCGTACATAGTAGTGCGGTCGGTAAAAATTACTCATATTTGACCTAAATTGCATTCATTGAGTGTGGATCAAATTACACAAACTGAAAACTTTAAAAAACAGGCAGACTGTTTGGAATGCAGGTTAAATACTGTTTTTATTCTTTATTAATGACATATCACTCGTTACAAAACATTCCTCATGACCTGATGACCTGAAAATTTCCAAAGAAATAGTATCTATGGATGATTGTCTATTGCTGCAAGATGATTTATTATCTGTTTATAATTGGTGTTAAAATATTCATTTGTTTTTAATGTACAGGGTGAGCGAAACTCGATGTCTCAGCTCTATTATAAGAAAAGGAAAAGCGATAGAAGAAATCTAAAAGAGAGGTTCATAAATGGGATTGAGTAAGGTCCATTTTAAGCCAAAATTGCATATTTTTCTAAATTTAGAATCTAAGGTAATGACGTCATCGAATATTTTTTCTCAGAAACATACCTATATTTTTGGTTATTTAAAAAGAGCAAATTTTTTTGAATAAACTTTGTGGAGATGAAAATTTGGTATCTTCTTCCGTTAATAAATTACAAACTAACTTTTAAAAAAGTATTATCAAAAATTCACAATTGTCACGACTTAAACAAGTAGCCTTTGAAAGCAAATAACAAACTCGCATTTGTCTATAATTAAACTAATGGTTGACAAATAGTGTTTCGTTGTCATTTGATTTTGAAAAATGTTTACGCATAACGAAAATGTCGACATGTTATTAGTTTATGGAGAATCTCAAAAGAACCCTAGAGGAGCAATTCATTTATACGCCAAGAAATGCCCCGAACGTGTTATTCCAACCTTAAAAATATTTGCAAGATTGAAACGCAATTTACGTGCAAACAACGAGGCATTTTCTGCTCGAAAGGGATGACCAATTGCTAAAAGGATCAATTCTGACAATATTGTTACCACTGTTTTGCAATATTTTCAAGACCATCCAAAGAACTCGATTCGGCAAGCCTGTCGTGAGTTGAATTTAAAATATTGTTCGGTACGATAAATTTTGAAAGGAAATGGTTACCACGATTATAAACTTTACAACTTAGAACATTTGTCAGATCAACATCAACGAAGAATAAATTATTGTATCCAAGTGATGGTTAACTTAAAGATCAATGACAATCGATTTTTCCTGCATGTGTTGTGGACGGATGAAAGCCGTTTTGTTAGTAACGGTAAGCCCAATAAAAAATAAACATTTTTGGGCTACTGAAAATCCACATTTTGTCAATCCGATTGAAGACCAAGGACACTTCGGTATTAACATTTGGTGTGGTATTATTTATGGGCATTTGATTGGTCCATATTTTTACGAAGGAGTTTTACGCAGTGAGCAATATTTGTAATTTATTTAAGAACAACTTCCCGTGCTTCTCGAAAATGTGCCATTACAGCTGCGAGCAAACATGTGTTTTCAGCATGACGGAGCCCCACCGCATAAAGCACGAGTTGTCTAACAATATTTAAATGAAACTTATGGAGAACATTGGATGGGTATAAATGGACCGATACAGTGGGCGCCTAATTCACCGGACTTGACCCCACTAGACTTCTCCTTGTGGGAAACTTTAAAAAACAAAATTTACAAAACATGAAAGGAATATTTAAAAGAAAAAATCAGACATGCTTGCGATGAACTATCTAGAGAAATGTTACGTAAGGCTTTAGTCATAGAAGTAAGGCGGAGATTAGATTTATTTAGTTTAAAACTCTTTGTTTTAAAACAGTGTTTTAAACATGTTTAAAAACAACCGTCGTGTTTTAAACGGTTTTGTTTTAAACATGTTTTAAATCTTAAATTTGTTTAAAACATGTTTTAAACGTTAACTTTGTTTTAAACATTTTTTTAATTATCTTAAATTTGCTAAATTATATATTTTTAAAGACTTTTTGTTTACATTTTCAAATTTTAACTAAATTGTTGAAGATATTTCAAACTACATTAATAAACTTAAAATTTTATTACAATAAAATATCACAACTGTGTGTGCAGTAATGTGATTTTTAAATACGGGACATATTTTTTTTCAGGTATACGTATGCATACACTGTAAATTTTACGATATTCGTTGCTTTTTTAAAAGATTTCAATTTGAATCTTTAAATGAGGGTTATCCACTCCCAGACAAAGCATGAAGTAAAATTTCGAGATTAGAAAAGCCTAAAAATTTGGGTTGGCCGCGTAGCGAAGCGGAGCGGCCAATCTAAATTAGGCTTTTCTAAACTCGAAATTTTGCTTCATGCGCCACACGTATAAAACACTGAAATATCGTAAAGTTTAAAATATACGGCTTTACCAATCTAATATGTAGATGTGAATAAAACATAAATTAAATTCTGTGCTGAACATATTGTTTAAACAGTGATTATAGGCAACCCAATAACTCTAACGTATAATAGGTTGCCTATAATTGTTGTTGTATGTGTGTGCTTTTGAACTTCACTGCAAATCAATGTTTTTTAGCGTGGCGCATGAAGTAAAATTTCGAGTTTTTGAAAAGCCTAATTTGGATTGGCCGCTCCGTTTCGCTACGTGGCCAATCCAAATTCTTAGGCTTTTCTAAACTCGAAATGTTACTTCATGTTTAGTCTGGGAATGGAAAACACTCGTTAAAAGCCCCAAATTAACCGCTTTGAAACAACGAATTCCCGCAAATTTTAAAAACGCTGTAATTATCGGGATATGTATACTCAACAGAAAAATGCCCTGTTGTTCTGTTTTCAACACGTTTTAAACGCGTTTTAAACGTGTTTTAAACATGTGTTAAACACGTTTTAAACATGTTTTTAATCATTAATGTTTTAAACGCCGTTTCGATGAAAAAAAAAACGTTTATTTTTAAACTGTTGTTTAAATTAAAATTAAAACAAAACGTTTTGTTTAACAACCTTGTTTAGAAGTAATAGGTGGTTACATTGAAATGTTTTTGCAGTGTTGCCTACATACTCTTTTTCTTTTTGTATTCATTTGTTTACTGTTTTGTGTTTAGTGTTAAGCGCGATATTTATTTATTGTTACTTATGCGTATTATCATTTTGTTTTTATAAAAAAAAAGACCTTTATTGGCATATCCTAAAGTTATCTACAATGTCAACACTGTATTCTTACACTCTCAATACTATATTATTACCCCTCTCCTCCCTCCTTTCCTTTCCCTCCCCAACTTCTCCAGCGTCCTTACCCCTGCATATTAGCAATCTGTTTTCCTAATTCTAACCCTTAGCGAAGCAACGTCTTATGGCAAAATATTTCTTCATTATTTTAAGCATTCTGCATTCTATTATTTTTCTTCCCTTCACATCTTGCCCTCTTTCTCCCGTCCCACTTTCTCCAGCGTCTTTACCCTAGCTCCGTCCTCCCTCATCCATTCCGTCACCCTTCTATTCCCTTTCACTCCCACCCATTCCTCATTCACACCCTCACACTCCTCCGTCAAGTGCCTCCACCTATCCTTCCCCCATTCACACAACCTACATCTCATATATTCTTCCCCCATCCATCTCTTCCTTCCCCTCTCCCCAGACCCACACCTTGCCCCGCCATTATCACCCTTTCATCCCTATTCCACCCATCCTCACTCATGTATCTCGGCACCCTCCCATGTACTTGCCATCTTCCAAACATATCATTATATTTACTTTTGTCTATCCGTCCCTGTCTCTCCTGCGCTTCCACCTCCTTCATCTTCTCTCTCATCCACGCCGCCACCTTCACCCCCCTACCCAACCATTCCTGTACCTTCCTCTCTGCCAGTCCTTCCCTTTCATACATTCTCCTTCTCTCTTCCCTCCACCTCCCCCCTTCTACTTTCATGCACGCCTCCCATACTATTCTCACCAATCTCTCCTCTTCTACTCCGCATAATTTCATTTCATACTTCACCACTCTCTCCACCGCCTCACATTTCAATCTCTCTCTATTCGTTTCCTGCAGCAGTATATATCCCGGTGTCGACTTCTCTAGTCCCAGCATCCGTCTCAGGAACCATAACTGTTCTCTTTCAATCACCTCATACGCTCTCGTTCCCCATGCTTCTACCCCGTACATTAGTATCGGTCTTACACACGCGTCCCACACCTTGCATGTCACCTTAATACTATTCTCCATCCATCTCCCCCATTTTCTCCATGCCATTCCCCATCCTCTCCTCGCGTTTCCTTGTACCCACCTTATATGCTCTTCATACCCACCCGTCCCTTTAAAAATAAATCTCAAGTATCTGAAACTTTTCACTCTCTCAATCACCTCTCCCTTCCATTCTAGCGCTCCCACTCTCCCCTCTCTCCCTTTATTCCTAAACCTCATCCATTTCGTCTTCCCCACATTCACACACATTCCTCTCTTATCCATATATCTTTCCACCCTTTTCAACATGCCTTTCACTTCCTCCCAATCTCTCGTCATCAACACTATATCGTCTGCATACGCATTTTTTACGGAAGAAGATAGCAATTTTTCTTTTGTACTAAGTTTGTTCAGAAAAATCAGTTCTTTTTAAATATCCAAAAATATAGGTATGTTTCTGGGAAAAAAATATTCGATGACGTCATTACGTCAGTTTCCAAACTTAGAAAAATATGTAATTTTGGCTTAAAATGGACTTTACTCAATCCCATTTATGAACCGCTTTTCAGATTTTTTTCTATCGTTTTATCTTTTCTTATAATAGAGCTGAGACATCGAGTTTCGCTCACCCTGTACAAAAATGCAAAACTATGAAATTTTCCAAAAAAAAATAAGTGTTATACAATTTAATTATACAATCGATGGTCACCACTTTGAACAATTAAGTGTTACTAAAAATTTGGGTATAATCTTTGATAAAAAAAATGTGTTTTCCAGCCATATAAACGAATGGCTAGAGACTTGCCACCAGCAGCATCTGGAATATGGATCAAGTCTATGGGCACCAACTCGAAGAGTTTACTTCCATATGAGTTAGGCTTTGATACCAGCACAAATTTAGATAAAATTTTGTCTATCCAATGTATTGATAAACTAAGTATCCTCCTGGTGAATGCTGATTTGTAATTTTGTCAAAAATTAATTTGTTATATTGTTGAATGCCCATATCTTCTGTCGCAAATTACTTTCTCTGTTATTTAATCTAATCGACATTTACCCCTATCCCGTATTCAGTTCCATAAGATAAATTATGGGAATAATAGTCCACTTACAAGGTTTATGCGTACAGCTTCTCACCCAGGTTCACAATTTATTAGCAAACTTAAGCGTATAAATTTAAGTTTATTTTACTGTATTTCTCGTGAAGTTATTAAATGTTGTCAAAATGTATTTTATAAAATGGATCTTCCGTTAAATAAATAAATATCTTTATTGACAGAGTGTATAAATATAGTATAAATTAGTATCTATAAGAGGCATTTATGACGTAAACAAGGGTTATGATTGTTAATGTCGTTGTTAATGTCGTGTAAATGTGGAGTTGTTCTTCAATAGTCATGATAGCTAATGTAATGAAATGAAGAGATGAAATCTTAAATAATGAAGGAGAGATGTTTTCGTTTGGGGATTATATTTTTAATTCGAGGGCGAATCTTGTGAATTGCAGTGGATGTAATTGAAGGCAATTTTTTGCTCGGTGGGAGATGCGGTATCGTATTTATCATACAATAAGTGTTCGTGGGATTTTGGAGTGGGTGTTGGGGGTGTCGGATTTTAGTTAAAATTCTAAGGGCTGATCTAACTGGTATTTGTATATTTTTAAGGGTCACTGGGTAGGTGTTATGGGAAAAGGGTGGCAGCATAATCAAGTAAGAGGCGGCATGGAGTGGTTCTTGAATGTGAGTTTTGAATCGAAATGGATACCTAGATACTTACATGTGGCTGAGGGACATATGACATGTTATTTATGAAAATTGAGAAAAGGAAAAGCTGTTTCATCGGAACTAAGCGCTGGGATTTATTGAAATCTGTCATTTCAGGAACCAAGTACTAAAATCTGTAGGGAGTGTGGAAGCATTTGCGATTAATGCAGTGTAATCAGCGTAAAGGAGAGGATAGGCAAACTTATTTATATAGTATAGAAACAACCTTAAGGTTGAGTGGCGTATTTTAAATTGGTAGTGATCTACAGTATTGTAAAGGGCAGGTGACCCCTGCATGTTTTGGTGCAATAGATTGGGTGTAGCTCGTTTATTATAAGATATAAATATACTGAAAAATACAATATTTATGACTATTCACTTTATCTATTGCAGACAAAAAAAACAATAAAAAATACCGCATAATCAATATAGCACTTTTGATGTAATTAACGGAAATGGTTAAGAAATGAATTAGTTTATTTTCCTTTAGGAAACAACAAATTCGATCAACTGGAAATAAAATTGCAACATTTTAAAGATTACTAAAAATTATGCAATAATTTGTAATAAAACAGGCACGTCATTTTAATGAGCGTAAAAAGTTTTTACAGTTTGGTTATAACTTTAAAAGCAAATGAGTTACACTAACTTCGTAAAAACGACATTTTATTAACTTCCGGTTATAGAGCAGAAACGGTAAGAGATATATGAATTTTTCGCCATTCATTAACGGGTTTTCAATATCTCTTCAAATAAAAAAGTTCTCCATATGTGGGACCTATAAAATGCACCACCCTGTACATATGTAATAAATTGAAATAGGAAGAAATCAATATTATTTTAATGTACCAAAAAATCGATTGGATTATTACAAAAGCCCCAAGCTGATTTGCATAAGAAAGTAAAGTCAATCTAAACCATAGGTTCTCAACGTGGGCGATAACGCCTCCCTGTGGGCGTTTGAGACTTTGAGGGGGCAGTAGAAAACCCAGAGAAAAGTAAGGGGCGTATAATATTATAATCTTGGCAATAGCTGTTTCAGATTCGCGACAGATGGAAGTAAAAAAAAATTGGGGGCTCTAGAAAATAAATAAATATTCTCAAAGTGGGGGTGGGCAATATAAGGATGAGAACCTATGACTTAACATTTTATGAAACTACAGTAATAGTTTATTATTTATCTTTGTTTTAATTTAGTAAAAATAAAATTAGTGGTAAATTTAAAGAAGCTCAAAGTCGAAAAAACATTTTAAAATTAGAGAAAACTTGTGTATTTTTTATAAATCTCATGAAAATACTAAAAGATGTTGGTATAATTAATAACAATTGTTTATAATTGAAAACAAATCTTTACTATTACATTTCTATATAATTATTTTTGTGAGTAAAGTGAGTTTACGATAAAGAAATGTATTACAAAATTCTTTAAAAAATCTTATTTGTACTAATGTTTTCAATTAAAGTATATACAGAAAGTTTTATGTAACACCGAACATTTTCGATGTTAATTTTCATACAGAGAATTTTACTTTTAAGTATACATATGCATACGTTGTACATTTTCCGACACTTGGTCTATTAAAAGAAATTAATTTGAAACGAGGGTTTTCCACTCCCAGGTTAAGCATGAAGTAAAATTTCGAGTTTAGAAAAGCTTGAAAATTTGGCTTGGGCGCTTAACGAAGCGGAGCGACCGAGCCAAATTAGGCTTTTCTAAACTCGAAATTTTACTTCATGCGCCACCGGTACAAAACACTGATTTAATGTGAAGTTTGCGGTGTGTTTTAAACTTCGTAATATGTCAGTGTTTTGTACCGGTGGCGCATGAAGTAAAATTTCGAGTTTTGAAAAGTCTGAAAATTTGGCTTGGTCGCTCCGAGCTCCGCGCTACGCGACCAAACCAAATTTTCAGGCTTTTCTAAACTCGAAATTTTACTTCATGCTTAGTCTGGGAGTGGAAAACACTCGTTTCGAGTTTTAGATTGAACTCTTAAAAAAAAAAAAAAACAAGGATTATCTAAAACTTTACGGCACACACGTTATAATTAGGACTTGAAAGACAAACTTCCTGTATGTACAATTGGTATCCTACTATTTTACATTTTTGAAAAAGTTCAAATGGTATACAGGGTGGCCCATCTCAGAGCTAACAAGCAACTTAGTTGAGCTACACGGCACTTTTAAAAAAATCGCGAAGAGACACCAAGAGACGCGTCGATTTTTGTTTTGAGGGGGACAACTTTTGATGAAGTTTCCACCTTCATAACCTCAATCTCCTAACCTTACCCAACTATTGTAAATAGAGAAAGTGGGTCGAGTGATATATCGTTCAAAAGCTCTTTCGATTCTAAATACAGCGGTGTCATTTGTTTTCGTTTTCATTGATTCCTGAGGAAACGACAGCACTTCAAAATACCATTTAAGGTAACAAGCTTTGTGCATTTATCTGAACCACATCTCAAAAACATGATTTTACAATTTGTTTTGACATGTGAATTTTGACATTTATCTGTTGCCGAAAATCATGTACCTTTTATGTTAATAAATCACCTATCAATTTTACATTTCTTACTGGATTGTTTGTTCCGCTAAACAGGTGAAATTGCAATTTCGAAATATGATTGTGTAGACAATTGGTTTGAAACATGACATTAGCGAATAAAATAACAGTTATTTTGTTTTTGTGTTAAGGTGCGTTGATCAACAAGTTTTCATCGCGTTTGGTTGAAATTTTAATCATCTTTTATTGTGCAGGGTGACCGACGAGAACCGGACATTTTGACATTTGAAATGCATATTATGTATGAAACAGACAGGTGGTCTCCACTTTCTTGAAAAATCACTCTGCGTGCACGTGCCAACATCTCAAGGTCATAAGTATAAATAAAATTGCCAATATTTGGTTGTAGAATACTTCAAAACATTAAAAGTGCGATTCTTTTACGCAATCTATAACAAATGTGTCTTACAAAATATTGATAATATTTGCTGCAAAGGTATGCAAACTCTTGGCTTTATCAATCGGTTTATTTATTTTTTATTTTTATTTATTTGGTAAACAATTTTCTATTAATACTAAAAAAATTCTATACTTATCATTGGTAAGATCTCAATTGGAATATACGTCCACTGTTTGGTTTCCACAATATGCTAATGATATAGAACGGCTAGAAATATAAGTTTCAAATTAGGGATCAATCGATATAACTATAGTCGTACTCAAATGTTAACCGTGCTAAATCTTAAATCTCTTGAAAATCGACGTATTTATTTTGATTTATGTTTTTTATTCAAAATTGTAAATTTTATAGTTGATTGCTCCGATTTGTTAAGTATGATTAATTTTAATATACCAACTAATACTCGAAATAACGTCACATTTCGTGAACATTTTCATCGATTCAACTATGGCACTAATAGCCCAATAAGTACAATGATGAGATTTTCCAATATAATTAATAATATTCAATGTATATCGCTTTTTGGATTAACATTTAGTAATTTTAAGAGTCAAATAAAATATATAGATTATTCAGCTTGCATGAAACGCAGTTAATATTAATTTTTTTTTATATCTATATACACTTATTTTTCTCCCGTATTTTCTTTTGTATTTATTATATAATAATTCACACATATTATGTATATGTATGTAAAAGTTGTGATGGTATTATTGTTATACATTGTAAAAGGTGAATCCGTCAATAAATAAATTAATAAAGCTGTACTGATGAGAGATGTCTCGAAACGCGTCTATAGATGGCCTGAATAATTTGCCCCGAATAGTTACATTTACAGTAAGTTATTGTGTGTAACAACAAACACCTGTTGTATAATCCAATGTCCGTCGGGATATTAGCTCGGGAAGTAGTTGTTTTAATGATTCTTTGATTTAGTCTTTGTAAGACATATTTGTTGTAGATTGTGTAAAGCATCGCACATTTAATGTTTTGATCTCAAGATCATTTGTTGCCACTTCTGTTTGTGTGTAAATACAAGTGATTTGAGGTATCCCCATAAAAAGAAGTCACAAGTGGAGGGCCTCTACAAAATCTCTAAACCAGCAAATTTTGAAGAGAGACACCCTCTACAAGCGCAGGAGCATAATGGAAGAAAAGAAACCACAATTTATGGTGTGTTGATGTTATAATTTCTGACATTATCTGTTTGAATAGCAGGTAGTTTCACTTTTTGCCCTTTTTAAAGCGTTTTAAACGGTCGTTCATGTTCATTTGATGACTCCAACAATTTAACGCATTAATCAATATGTTATGCAATGGTATTATTTAGTTACGTTTTAATCAAATCGATTAAATAGAGCACGCTAATCTAGCAATAAAAAAATGCAATATAAGGTTATGATATGGGTTTAAAACGTGTTCAAAACATGTTTAAAACACGTTTAAAACGTGTTTAAAACAGAATACACAGGGCGTTTTTCTTTTGAGTATACATACCCTGATAATTACAGCGTTTTAAAAGTTGTGGGAAATCGTTGTTTTAATGCGGTTAATTTGAGACTTTAAACGAGTGTTTTCCACTCCCAGACTAAGCATGAAGTAAAATTTCGAGTTTAGAAAAGCCTAAAAATTTGGATTGGCCGCGTAGCGAAGCGGAGCGGCCAATCCAAATTAGGCTTTTCTAAACTCGAAATTTTACTTCATGCGCCACGCTTAAAAACACTGATTTACAGTGAAGTTCAAAAAACACACACTTACAACAACGGTTATAGGCAACCTAATATACGTTAGAGTTTATGGGTTGCCTATAATCACTGCTTTAAACAATTTTTTCAGCGCAGAATTTAACTCACGTTTTATCCACATTTACATATTAGATTGCTAAAGCCGTATATTTTAAACATTACGATATTTCAGTGTTTTATACGCGTGGCGCATGAAGTAAAATTTCGAGTTTAGAAAAGCCTAATTTGGATTGGCCGCTCCGCTTCGCTACGCGGCCAATCCAAATTTTCAGGCTTTTCTAAACTCGAAATTTTACTTCATGCTTAGTCTGGGAGTGGAAAGCCCTCGTTTAAAGATTCAAATTGAAATCTTGAACAAAAAACAACGAACATCGAAAAATTTATAATAATAATAATAATAATAAGACCATTTATTATCCAACGGAAAAAATCCAAAACGGACAATTATCAAATACATAATATAATTCTTACAATAACTAAATATAACATAACAAATATATAAAAATAATAATAGGAGATAACACTAAATTATGAACTAAATACTTATTATTAAAACAAAATTTTAATATTTTTAATGCCAATAAAAATGTCACTATAAATGGAATTCGCGTTCTTGCTCATGTGAACAATAGGTGCTCTTAATAGAGTGTTAGAGGTCGCAGTTGGTATTAAAAACGTTGGTGGTTGACGAGACGAAAGACGTGGAATATGGAAGTTTACTTTTGATAACAAATCGGGTGAATCGACTAACCCATCTATCAGCTTTAACATAAATAATCCGCTACAAATATTTCTACGTTCATATAAAGAAATACATTCATATTTTACAAGTAAGTCCTCATAGTTGACAGTTGCATCGGAATAGATACCAGTCGATTTAAAATGTAAATACTTCATAAACCTTTTTTGCACACGTTCGATTGTTAAAGAATGAGACACATAATATGGGTACCAGATTATGGAGGCATATTCTAGCTTGCTCCTAACAAAAGCAAAATATAAAACTTTTAATAAATGTATGTCGCGAAAGTACTTTGATGAGCGCATTATAAAACCAAGCATTCTAAAGGCTGAAGAACTAATGGTATTAATATGGTCAACAAATGTTACGTTCGAATCAAACATAACCCCAAGATCTTTAATTTTGATGTCACGTTGGAGAATGGTGTCTTTGCACATATAGTTATATGTAGTTACATGCTTCTTGCGGGAATATGTAACAACTACACATTTTTTGATATTTAGTTTAAGCTTGTTAGTATCACACCATTCTTCAATGCTATTCAGGTTACGTTGTAAATGAATACAGTCAGTTTCATTGTTGATTGTACCATATATCTTTAAATCATCAGCATATGCTAACACAGAACATGAGAGAGAACTAATAAGGTCATCAATATATACATTAAATAGTAAAGGTCCCAGATTAGATCCCTGTGGTACCCCAGAAGAACTTTGAAAAGAATAAGATTTATAACCATTATAATATACACAATTACTGCGATTGTCCAAGTATGATTTAATGAACGATAAAAATGTAGGTGATAGTCCGAAATTGTTTAGCTTTTGTAGCAATATTTGATGATTAATTTTATCAAAGGCTTGTGAAAAGTCCGTGTATATTACGTCAGCCTGACTGCGATTATCAATAACTTCACATAGGTGTTGTGAAATGTTAGCTAAGTTCGTTACTGTTGATTGACCTTGAAAGAACCCATGTTGATAGGGTGAAATATATTTTTTTACATGGCTATAAATAATATTATACACAACGTGCTCGAAAATTTTTGAAAAGTTGCAAAGAATGGCGATAGGTCGATAATTCTTTATATCAGATTTATCACCACGTTTAAAGACAGGACTTATTATTGCATGTTTCCATACGTTAGGAAATGTGTTTGTTCGTAGAGAGAGGTTAAATAATACAGTCAATGGCTGAATAAATGTTAGTTTGCAATCCTTAATGACGAAACTAGGAATCCGGTCATCCCCACAAGCCTTCGAATTTTTTAGATGGTTAACACTTTTTAGAACATCAGCTTCTTCAATATTTGGAAGAGTTAAGTTCTCACAGTAAGAAATGTTATTCACGGGATCAATTAATTCTTCTGAGGTAAAAACATTTGAAAATATATTAGCAAAGGCCGAGACAATATCATGCGGACAGGAATACGTGATATCTCCATCATGTAACTCTCCAGGGATTCGTGTTGTACCCGCTCTTTGATGTAAGAACTTCCACAAATCATTCGGATTACTTTTTATATTTGATTCAACAACGCGAATACTTATAATAATAATAATAATAGTAATTTATTTTCAAGAAATAAGTAATTACAAGGTAATACATATAAATGAAAATGTGTCAGCAAAATACAATTTAGAAAATATAAAATTAAATAAATAGAAACAAAGTTAGAAAATATAAGATTAAATAAATAGAAACAAAGTTAATAAACGGGAAACAAACAAAAAAGAAGTAAGAGAAAAATGCATATCAACATGAATATATCCTATTTCGAGAAGGAGTTTTTTTTAAATTTATTTCTTTATTTTTTTTTATTTGATGTATTTCAGAGTTCGTTTAAGGAGTATAATTCTTTCTGACACAGATATTCATGCAGACATTCCTTAAAGTTCTTAATTTTTTCAATAGTATACCTGAAAGAAAAAATCCCTGTATTTAAAAACCACATTTATGCAGACGCCACGCGTATAAAACACTGATTTAAAGTGAAGTTAAAAATGCACTGAAAACCAACAAAACTTCGATATTTTTTTCAAAATTAGATGTGTTCTTTCCTATCCATGCAGTAAACCTTCAGATTTTCGTTGTTTTCTTGTAAAAAAACTTCGATTCCCTGTAGTCCTTCGGTCTCCGAAGACCATGATTGGTCCTTCGAGCTGTAACCTTTGTAAAATTGTAATAAACTTAGTAAACTTAGTAGAGTGATTCATTAATTTGAAACTTCTAAGAACGAGTGTTGTCCACTCCCAGACTAAGCTGGCTGAAAACAAATAGACTTCTTACTACCTGCTAATATCGGGTTGACATTGACATAAAAAAATGCGGTTGGTGTTCATAATGGATTACCCCCTGAGTACTCGGTCTCTTTCCCCTTACCCTCCAACATTTTAGGAAAGAGATAGAAATCTGAAAATTTTAGATATTTTCATGTCGTCGCACAAGTGGTCAAATCAGAGGCCGTTATTGCCACTGCAAACATTGCACAATGGTCAATGGTCGTTGTTCGTTCACTATTACAAGCACCACTTAATTGAACACTTATGAGTACTTTTGTTGGGATAGCTCAAATCATATCGCTGCTTTGCTTGTATAATGGCACAATAGGAAATGAAGATGTACGTGCCGTTTTCTACAATAAAAGTTCACTGACTTTTGAATTTATTCAATGCAAAACATAAACATCACTTTTTTCTAGTTATGCCACTATCAAAGCAAAGCAGCGATATATTGATCGTAAAATGTTGAAACACGTTTACACCGATTTTCAGTGAAAGCTTGAAAATTACATGTCTGACATTATCATTAATTCATAATATGCATTTCAGGTGGCATGTAATTACGAAGTTTTTTGTAAATTAAAAGTTTTTTTTCACAAAAAAAAAAACAGCGAGTATTAATCAATTTTAAAACGGTCGGTTCCCGTCAGTGACCCTGTAGAATGCATCTTAGGGAAAAATGTAACTTTTTCATTTACACACATTTAGTTTACTGATTAAATCTACATTAGGGTAATGTTTATTTCTAAAAAAGTGCGAACAAAGAATATATGACTCAAATTTCCACATCAAAATATTTATTTGACATTTCTAAACGATCTAGAAACAAGAATAGTTAAATACGATGATTGGAGAATTGTTTTCGGCAAAACCGTCATAGGATTATGGAAATGTCAGAAAATTAAGTGTTCACCGGTAATTAATTTAATCAATTAGAATTAAGTGGATAAGCATAAATACATATATACAAAACAAATTTATCCTAGAGTGTCAGTTGAATGGTAATTGAGTAGGATAATAAATTAAAGGAAACATTTTAAGTTGGGGGGGTATAAAAGTTGAGTGCATTCATATTCCGCACTACCAATCAGTGCAAAACGTTTTATCGATTGGGGCAATTACTCGCGCCCACAGTTAAAACGCAATCGGCGCAGATCTGACAATCCGACAATCAGGCAATCTAACACTACCGCTCAACTAGTAGCCGTTCCCATACCAACATAACACCGTCAGGGGGGGGGGGGGGGGGTAACGCTGCATTGATACCACCCCAATAGCGAACTAGAGAGCTTTCACGGTGCACGGCTATCCGTGGGGTGGAATAAAAGCGCTACTTTCCACTTTATTTAGTCTTGCCTGCCTATTTTGTACCGTCATTAAAGTAATGGAATTAAATTAATCTAAGCGCTACTCTCCTGTATCTTTATTACCTTGAGAGTTTGGGGCAGGCATACTATTAAATACGATGTTGTCTACTCTGATTCATCCCCCGGGAACGTTCAATCTTCCATCTTGCTCATTTTGCTGTTTAGGTTAACTCTTTTAACAGTTCCCTACTAGCACATTATTAAATTAACATTTTTACCCTCGCGCAAATTATATATTTCACGCTTAACCGAAAACTGTTTGTATATTTAAATAGCACTAAGTTAATTACTTTTATTTTATCTAACTAAAATGACTAAGTTAAAATATATTTATTATATGAATACAAAAATTAAAAATTTGATTTTTTGCGAATATTAGGTCATTTAAGGATTCTATTGAGGTCTGCAGTTTCAATAATTGGGTATGTGAATGTTGTGTTTCATGCGATTTTTTTTAACTTTTTTAATTCAAAATCAGGGTTCGGATATATATCATGATGTAGATATATATATATATATATATATATATATATATATATATATATATATATATATATATATATATATATATATGTATGTATCACTGTTTCTTCGGGTTTGGTCCCGCGTATTTTCTTGGCTCTGGTCCATTTTATTTTTAATTCGACGTTTCGATGACGTCGCAGTCATCATCGTCAGGAATAACTATCAAAATTCCATTGCTCTAGCAACCACTTGTTTGACTTTTACGTACTACTTGATGCGTGAATTTCTTGTTTGGCTTCGTGTTACTCTTCTGTTTTGTTCTTCTAATGATGTAGTAGTGACAATTTCAATATTATTTTCGGAAGGGGTTGGATTTTGAATTTCTTGGTTGTTGTTCGGAGATAATATACTTTGACCAGAATTTATACAAGTTTTCCAAATTGGTGGTAGTCTTTTAGCATCATCTCTTTGATTTAGACTGTTCGGCCTCTTTTCAATTTCTATCGCTTCTCTAATAATCCTCGCGTGTTTATCTCGACGAGTACTAATTTTCCGGTTTGTTTGTCCTACATAGCTCTTCTCACACATACCACATGGAATTTCATATACGCCTTGAGCTTCAAGTGGGATAATTTCTTTTGGAGTTCGGAGTAAATTTTGAATTTTTGTGTGTATATTGAAACAAGTTCTAATAATGTATTTGGAGAGGACTTTTCCGATTTTATCAGTTGTTCCTTTACTGTAGGGAAGGGTGACGTTGCTACACGGACTTTCACTTCTTGTTTTTGGACTTTTGTTTCTGTTTAATTTATTGATTGTTTTTTTGGAAAACTCATTTTGCATTAATGCCTTTTTGACATTGGATATTTCATTATTTAAGTGGTGTTCGTCCGATAGCGTACGTGCTCTTAGTAGAAGCGATTTTGCCACAGACGCTATTTGAGCTGGATGGTGATGTGACTTCGCATTCAAGTATCTGCTTGTGTGTGTAGGTTTTCGGTATACGGTGTAATTTAAGTTTCCATTAGGATTTCGGATAATAAGAGTGTCCAGAAAGGGTAAACGTTTGTTTTCTTCAACTTCCATTGTGAATTGAATTTTGTTGTGGATATTGTTTAGATGCGATAAAAAATGGTTGAGGTTCTCAATACCATGTTGCCAAATAACGAAAGTATCATCCACGTATCGTAGCCAAAGTTTAGGTTTTAGAGGGGAAGAATTTAGTGCTTTAGTTTCGAAATCTACCATAAATAAATTTGCAACTATTGGTGATAGAGGAGAACCCATTGGTGCACCTTCCAATTGTTTGAATTTTTGTCCTTTATATGTAAAGAAAGTGTTTTTTAGGCAGTGTGACGCAAGATCTAAAATTTCGTTTGACTGATGATATTAGTTATTCCTGACGATGATGACTGCGACGTCATCGAAACGTCGAATTAAAAATAAAATGGACCAGAGCCAAGAAAATACGCGGGACCAAACCCGAAGAAACAGTGGTACATGTTACGCCCGCGAAAATCTACGTTTTAACATACAGTGTGTAAACGAACCACTGTACAGGCTATCTACCACATAAGGGGCAGCGTTTAAATAAACAATACCTGCATTTGAAATTACCATACCTTTAGTAGATAGCTCACAAATAATTATTAAAAATAATTAATAATAATAGGCCACATGTTTGTGGTATCTGGTATACGCGCACATTGCGTATTTTAAGAGAGATTCCACATAGACTGGTAGTTTTTAAACGATTTGGATATCGAATTACACCATCCAGAGAAAAGTGGGTCAGATTGTGAAGAATTATGTCTATGTTGTTATTGTGATTTTTTTTATACGTGACCCAGTTTCATCTAGTAATTCTAGACAGTGTGTGTGTGTGTGTGTGTAGTGCGTGCTAAGTGATTTATACGTCTCGATAGTGCGTGCGAAGTGATTTATGCGCCTCGCAGTAGTAAAAGTAAATAAAAAATACAACAACTTACGCATCCACGAAAAATATCATGAAATCAGGTAACCAGAAGTTCTCAAAAAGTAAAAAATGCATGAAAAATTATGAAAAATCCAATATTTTTTTTCCGATTTTATTTTTGCTGCAATTGGTGTCAAAATATTTTGTGTATGCGCCCTTAAGAGGATGTACATTAGTTCGATTACACGCTGTATATATATATATATATATACTAACTTTTCTTCGGTATTTATCTAATTTTTGAAATATATATATATATATATATATATATATATATATACATATATATATATATATATATGTAAATACAAAAATATCAGGTATATATATCGATATTTATCCGATATATATCAACTTCTTGATAATTATTCGTGTTCCTAAATATTAATAATTATATTATTTATAACAACGTATATGCTGTAAATCTTCAGATTTTTTTTTGTTCAATTTGATGCTTTAAAAGAGTGTCTACTCCCAGATTAAGCATGATGTAAAGTTTCGAGTTTAGAAAAACCTGAACGTTTGGTTTGGTCGCTCCGAAGTAACATTTCAATTTTTGTAAACTCGAAGTTTTAGGAATAGGAGCATCTTTCCAAATCTAGTTCAAATTGCAATCTCTAAGAACATTTTCATAATTTAAATACTTAAATAAAAAGACAAGTTTGGCGGCTTTCTAATTCCCACTCTATTTTTTAATTTTGATTGCACCAAGCCATACAATGAAAAATATCTCTCGAGTTTCGCTGTTGTTGCATTAGTTGTTAGCAATTCGTCAATTAATTCAAAAACACTGGAACTGGGAATATTATAAGAGAGTTGTGGGAAACTTTAGATTTAACTTTTTTTTAATTTTCCATTTGCAAAACCAAAAATAAACACCATATCGGCGTACTCCTCCGGAGTAAATGTAAAAGGCATTAAAGAAACAAGGCACTTTATCCTACACACAAAAATACTTAAGTCAAAAATGATGTAATGACAAGAGCCAGGTGCGAGGTGCAAAAATACAAAAATCTAAAGTTTTCCACAACTCGCTTATTTTTGAGAATCGGACCTGGGGTCATACCAACTTTTTTGCTTAAAATGACTTTTAGAATACACCCGTTAAGTGGCGGGAAAACATCGTGAATCACCCATATCGTACTTAATAAATACTCGTATCGATACATATCATGATAAATATCGTGATAGATATCTTATGATATATATCGTCTGAACCCTGTCCAAAATTGAAAAACTGATAGAACTAAAATAATTTAACTTCTTTCACCAAAAATTACGTGTCTTATTACAAATCTGATCTTTATATAGGCCATTTTAGGTGATCTTTTTGATGAAAAACTTTTCTTCGGTATTTATCTAATTTTTGAAACTTCAGACATTGATAAAATCGATAAATGACCTAATATAGCAAAAAACAGTTGGACATATTTTTTCTTTCGCACATATTTTCCATTTTTGTTTTCAAATTTCAATTCAGAAAAAAAAGTTTGAATTTGTGGCACTGTGTAAAAAGTAATCTTGATAACAAGTCTTATCGTTAATAGAATTTGTGGATTAAATATATTCTATAAATAAAATTGGCAATAATTAGTAAAATGTTTTCAACAAGGAAAAATTAACAGCGTATAAGGTCACGTTGATAAAATTATTTATATCTACGACCTCCTCAAAAATGCTTCATTTATGTATCGATTAATGTGCGTGAAGCTCTAGTTTTCAGTACTAATGGTAATGAAATCAAATCATTTACTTGGTGTTAATACATGAGTTTACACAAGTCCAATAGTAATTAATCATTTAAATACATAAAAGAGGTCAGGCAGTAAAATTCAGTAAGAATAATAGTTCTAGATTAAAATTAATAAACAATAAATGAAAATACAATAAAAATGGACAAATTACAATCATCAGTTTACGAATAAATCAGTAAATCTATTGGATAAACAATCATCAATAGCATATTATGCTTTAGATATAAAATATTTGTTGAGGCAATTACAAAATTTGGCATCTACTAGGTCTTTTATGCCTTGTGGTATGTCGTTGTACAGTTTAGGCCCATAAAAGTTAATGCCATTTTTGGTTTTAGTTCACCACAGTTGATCTGGGTATATCAGATGACTATGTCTAGTTAGATGGTTGGGGATTACATTATGAGTTGTGTACTGATTAATGTTTTTTCTAACATATGCAATGTATTTTAACATGTACACGCATGGCAGTGTAAGGGCATTCATTTCAGTAAAGGCTGGTTGGCAATTAGCCTTGTAGGGAAGGCAGGAGATTACTCTCACAGCCCGACGCTGTATGCCAAACAATCTACCAAGTATTGGTGAGTGGCCCCATGTAAGAATTCTATAGGTAAGGTTTGAGTAAAAATACTTAAAATATGCAGTTTTAGTGCTGGTTGGGGCAAGGAATGGGCAGATTTCTTGACAAAAATATAATTTTACACAATTTCCCAGAAACAACCCTAGTAGAAATTACATCTTGTGGCAATGTTGACACAATATTGAATTTCAATTATACAATATTGGCATGTGAACACGAAACTAGGTTGACAGAATATTGTAATACAACTTGAAAATAAATAATTATGCAAGATTGACACATTATTGTGTCATGTTGATACAATATTGTGTCAAGTCGATACAATATTGTCGACGCAATCTTGACTCTATAATGAATTTCAAGATTGAGTCAAGTTGATACAAGATTGTGTCACAATATATCAACTTGACACAATATTGTCGATACAATCTTGACTCAATGATGAATTTCTAGATTGTGTAAAATTGGTACAATATTGTGTCATGTCGATACAATCTTGACTCGATAATGAATTTGGCATACGTGGCATTTAGGGGATTAAGCTATCAATATGAGAATGAAATTAAAGGCTCTATTTCTGTTAGCGATTTATTATGTAATTTTTATATACATCTAAGAGAAACATATAACTATTTATTGTACTTGTTTTTGTAGCACTTAAGCAATATAAACTCATAAAACTAAATACTTATGGCCACTACATCATAATGCTTAACTTTATTCAGTGATTAGCATTTCTTAAAAACACAACAATTTTATCCACAAATTGTTTACACATTTGCATTTTGATGATTTTAAATTGCAGCAAGGGGTGTAATCTGCAAAATGATTTAATTTTGAGGTTATGGTAGGCCGTCATCACTATTTTACACGTTTATCTTATTATTGTAACTAATAAATCTAATTATATACAAGCAGACACTTATATTTATATATTATAAGTACTCACCACAGAAATAAGCAAACTCTCGAAATTATCAAACATAGTCACACTTGCGAACGAACATCAGGCGTTTGTTAGACTTGACGCCTGTGTAGAGTATCAGGAATCAACGAGTTCCCGTCACAAATGCGCAAACTATTAATATTATTCAATGCATGAACAATATTGTGTCTACATTTTTTATAAATAATGTGTCAATATTTAGAATATATATTGTGTCTATATTCTACGCAGCTTGAATATTCATTATTTTTATTCTGGATATCGACATTATTGTGTCTAGATTGAATAATAATATTGTAACATTATTCACATTCAATATTGTGTCTGTATTGTATGCACTTTAAATAATAGTTTCAATGTATATACAAGATATAAATATTAACACAATATTGCTACAAGATACATTTCTACAAGGGCAAGTTTCCATGTGCGTGCCAATTTAGTTTGTTGACGACATGTAAACCAAGAAATTTTACATACATACTAAGCCTGTTTCCATTTCGTAATAAAAACGTTAATATCTCGGTTTTACTTGCGTTAAGGACTAACGTATTTCATGAAAACCATTCTGATACCTTCGATGCTGTCACTACACTATTTTGTAGTGCGAATACATCTCCAGATTGATTAATCAGAGTGGTAGTAAAATGGGAGTTAATTTTTTAAACCGTAATATTTATATATAGCTAAAATGATTATTTTTTATTTGTGTATTTTAATTTTTTTACCATTATGACAATTGTAATACATTTGGAATCATGTCCTACTACAATTTAAGGGAAAAAAACTTTTATCTACGACCTTACCAAATATCATAGCTTTATTTATGAGAGTTTATGGGCCACTGAAAAAACATATTCACTCATTTATCCAAAATGTAAAGTGAAATATTTAATGCAGAATATCTAAATCATAGTAAATACCAGTGAAATTGATATTATTAATTTAATATAAATAAATAAAAACTGAAATAATTCTAATTCATATTTTATCATTGCATTGCATGATATAATATAACATTCAAAATTGTTGACCAAATTAGAGGCAATATATTAGGTTACATGTAATAAATTTTAAAATTGCTATTAATTACTCAGTAGATAAAAAAAACTATAAACTTAACTTAAAAGTCGAGTTTGGTGCACCGAAAAACACTCAAAGTCTTACTGCTCAGGCACATGTTACTCAAATGATAAAGAAACGAATACACGCGACTGTCGGCTGTTTAAGGGTACTCATGTTACCATTTTTGAATAGATTGCAGCGGTCACTTTATAGAACTAGGCGGTATCCGGATTTGTCAATCTACCCGGCTTTGTCTAACTCTTCCCTACTTACATACTAATAAATGCTCACAAGAGTAACGTTTTGATACACTTATTGCAATAAATTTATTGTCACAACAATTCAAAAAACATCTAAAGATCGGAACAAAAATTATAGTGTAAAACCGATATTTCTCTCTGGTGGCCACATCTATAGGACAATTAAAAAGTAATTAATCAAGTTAGTTTATGGACTTTTAGAAAGGCATTATCGTCTGCAAATTTCAAATCTCAATTTTTAATCGTGTTTTGGTCGTGTACAAAGACAATGGTAAAAAAATATTGCATTTTTGGAACCAAAGAAACAAAGAAATTTTACTTTATGCTTAATAAAGGCTAAAAACTTGAAATTGTATTTTTTTTGATAAAATCAACGAATGCCTTAAAATATATAGCGCAGGGGTGCTCAACCCATCGATCGCGATTGACCGGTCGATCACTGGACCATTTTTGGTCGATCGCCTACTGGTTTTAACCTTCGGTAAGATTTTAAAAGATGCTCCTATTCCTAGATATTATTATTATTATCTATTACTATTCCAAAGAAGGCAACATTGAGCAACATTTTCGATCATTGCACGAACAATAGGACAAGGATTTAACAAAAAACGAGGTACGGAAATAAAAGAACATGCGTTAAGGGGAAAGAAATTTCTGTCTAACAAAATTAGTAAACAGACCAATAGCAGTCGTTATTGCTTTGTTAATTCTTTCAGAAAAACCGGTTAAAATATTTTAATTCCATCTTCAGGATCTTAAAACGTGTTTATATCTGAGCAAAATAAGTGCTTTTAGAGTTCATTTAATAATTCATGATTTATTTATAATTTCTGAAACAATATTACTTTAAAATATTACGATGTTTTCACTAAACCTTAACTTTGACATGATTTTTCAGAAAAAAAGAGTAAAGGTTTTTTACTGGGACTTCAGAATCTCAAAACGTGTTTATTTAAAAAAAATAGGTAATGTTTTTTTACATATATAACTTTCCGAACAAAAAATCATTAGATTTTGAGGTAATCCGATGATTTTTTACTAAAACCACAACTTTGACAGGATTTTCAAGAAAAACCAGTTGAGATATTGCAACTCCAACTTCAGGTTCTTAAAGCTTGTTTATTTTAAAGCAGGTATGGGCAACCTTTGACATGTTGAGGGCCAAACTTTAGCGTGCAAATACGTTCGCGGGCCGCGTTTAAAAGTACTTAGTGCATTTTAAAGTAGTTATAATATTTTTTGCGATAGATATTAGACATGAAATAATACGAGAATGTTATTATAGTACAATTTATTAAAATAACAAAATGAAATTTAAAAAAATGGTACATTATAATTAAATCGTTAAATTTGCAATTGTTACAAACTACGAGAGTTAAATACACCGAAATCAATGAGACACTTGAGCTTGAATTTGGGAAAGTAATCCATCGATATTTGGATTAATTCTACTGATACAAAGACGTAAAGAATTTTCCAAATTATCGTCAGTCAGTCTTGTACGATGTGTTGATTTATTAACTTTCATCAATGAAAAGAACTGTTCGCATTTATAAGTACTGCCAAACGCACAAATCAATCTTCTTGCGAATTTTCTAAGCTGCGGAAAATTGTCTTCTTCTAGGTATTTTTTGTAGAAATCGCACAACTCTACGTCTTCAAATTTGGATTTTAGGAGTGAGTTTTCTTGAATCTCGATCAACTCCATTTGTAAGTGTATTGGAGCATTTTGTACAATATATGTTGTAGCAGTAGCAAATAAACTGAAACAGTCTTCCATGTTTTTGAAGTCGCAAAATCTGTTCGAAAATTGTTCCGACAGTAACTTGAGTTCTTCAGCATATTGAGCATAATCAATATTTTCATACGCAGAGAGCGTGTTGAAATGGTAACTGTTACCAGACAGCATCTGTGACTCCCACAAGCATAGTTTGATCTGAAACGCTTTTAAATGGTTGTACAAATCATTTACTAACTGTCCTTGTTTTTGAAGTTTCAAATTTAAATCATTCAAATAGCCTGTAAGATCGACCAGAAATGCTAAGTCACATATCCATTTTGGGTCACTTAATTCAGATTATCTTTTATTGTCATAAAGTCTGCTATCTCATTTCTAAGCTCGTAAAACCGTTTCAACATTTTTCCTTTGCTCAGCCATCTGACTTCACAATAATATGTTACGTCGTTATATTCAGCTGATATTTCATCCAAAAACGCCTTGAACTGACGGTGGTTAAGCCCTCGGGATCGAATAAAGTTGATGGTTTTTACTACCACATTCATAACATTCTGGAGTCGAATGGACTTAGAACACAAGTTCTGTTGGTGGATAATGCAATGAAGGACTATCAAATCATCTTTTTGCACATTTAATTCTGTTGCTTTTTCATTCAAAATTCCGATGAAACCTTTACGTAAGCCGACCATAGAAGGTGCACCATCAGTGCATACTCCAATTAATTTTGACCATGGCAAGCCAAAACTTATGAATACCTTTTGAACTTCAATAAAAATATCCTCTCCTGTAGTGGTTCCTTTTAGCGGCTGTAAAGCAAGCAATTCCTCAGTAACAGTGAACTCCTTATCAACACCTCGAATAAATATAGCCAGTTGAGCTGTGTCAGACAAATCGGTGCTCTCGTCTAATGCTATGGAAAATGATTCAAAACCAGCCATACGGTCAGTCAATGTTGTTTTTATATCATTAGCCATCATTTCTATACGTCGAACAACAGTTCGTCTTGACAAACTAATTTTTTCAAATTCTTTTTTCTTTTCAGGACACATAATACCGCAAACTTCTAGCATACACTCCTTGATAAATTCTCCTTCGGCAAATGGTTTTAATGCCTTTGCCAATTTTGAGCTAACTATAAAACTAGATTTCACAACATTATCAAGTTGTGTTTTTTGTTTATGATACATTTGTTGCTGTTTTTCCAAATTTGCGGTAAGCTTCTGGATTTAGTCTGATCTTAATTGTCCTGTCAGTGAGTGCAGCGTAGCATGCTTAGTTGAGTAATGCCTCTTTATATTGAATTCTTTCATTACTGAAATGGATTCATTACACAGCAAACAAATAGGCTTACCATTGTGCAACATAAAAAAGAATTCTTCAGTCCATTTTTCTTGAAAATGGCGACCCTCTGTATCTACTTTTAGTTTCTTTCCACCAGACATCATTTTTGTTTACTTTTCGTTCAATAAACTTAATAACAAACTATAGTTAGTAACTACTCAAGATGCACACAAAGTCACAAAGCAAGTTGACGGCTCGAGCAGTTCGCTAGGATATCGCTTGTCCAAGTTATCACCTCGGTAGCTCAAATAGAACTGAACTAACGTTCGGGCCATCCACCCGCTTAGATAGGCAAAATGAACGAATAATCTGGAATAAACTAGTTTAGAATAATTGAGAAGCAATAAATCTTTTGATGTGTTGCCCGTGAGGCGGCAAACCTCAAAGAATTTGATCGAGCAAGTCGAGTGGCGGCGATTATAAAAGAGTGAGGCGGCAAACATCAAAGAATTTGATGTTTGCCGCCTCACTGTCACTCCCGTGAGTATAAGTACCTAATGTAATATTTTTTTAATTGGGTTTTTTCAAAATGTCTCGCGGGCCGGATCATATCTTACAGCGGGCCGGATCCGGCCCGCGCGCCCATATGTGTTTTAAAGTAAAAATTAGTGCTTTCAAAGTTGATTCAATAATTCATGATTGTTTTATAATATTTCAAAGAAGATTACCTTATAATCTAACGTTGTTTTTACTAAATCTCAACTTGACATGATTATTCAGAAAAACTAATTCAGATATAAGCAAAATTAAAGCTTTTGACGTTGATTGATTAATTTATAATTTTCTTATAATTTCTGAAACAAATATCCTCAAAATCTAACGACTATTCGTATTCACATCACGATTTAATTTTGTAGGCATTTATCGTTTCTGAACAGTATTCAATTTAAAGTTTTGAACGAGTGTTGTCCATTCCCAGACTAAGCATAAAGTAAAATTTCGAATTTAGAAAAGCCTGAGCGTTTAGATTTGGGCGCGTCCAAAACCAAACTTGGGCTTTTCTAAACTCTAAGTTATATTAAAGGTTTCAAAATTGAATAAAAACGCTTGGTTTGTTCATTTAATTTGTTTTATTACTTTCCGACTAGTTTCGGCCATAGACCATTATCAAGGAATTCCTTCACATTCGTTGATAATGGTCCATGACCGAAACTAGTCTTAAAGTAATAAAACAAATTAAGTGAACAAACCAAGTGTTTTTATTCAATTTTGAAACCTTTAATACTTCAAAAATGTTTCACCAAGAGTTAAGTGCTCTTCTAAACTTGAAATTTTACTTCATGCTTAGCCTGGGAGAGGAAAACACTCATTTAAAGCTTCAAATCCTCTAATAAACCTAGCGTCGGCAAATGCACAACGTATGCTTATGTATACTTACAAAATTCTCGTTATAAAAATGTTTGGTATTACATTAAACTCTGTGTATACTCCATTGTCTATTATATATACTACGATATAGTACTTTACTTTATAAAGAACTGTGGTCCGTTTTATTGCAGGTGTTCCCAGTTGAATCTCATTACGTAATACTTTCCGTACGTTAAATGTTATGATTCTACCTTGTCTGTAAATTTATGAAATTAGTCTATACATGTTTAGTAATAAAAAAAATGTCAGTACTACAAGCGACATCCATGACTACAAAACAAGAATTCGTAATGCACTTTATAGACAAAATAGCCGCCTTGATATATTTTATTATTTACCTAAAATTTATGGAATCCTTCAATAAACTTCCATCGAATATCAAGGAGAGTAGAAATAAACATATTTTTAAAAATAATTTTATTAAATATATTTATTTCGGAAACGAAAATAATGGATATGTTTTTGGACTTATCCTATGTAGATATTTCATATAGTTGGGACTAATACAGATTTATTATTATAATTATTAAACATTTTTCGGCTCGACTTTACTTCCCGTAGAATAACATGCATTATAATATAGATTCACACTATATTGACATACATCACAATTAAAATCAATAAATTCACTACGAAAATGATAAAAGTTCACTTTGAAATGTTGACTAGAAACTTCTATAAAACCTCACTGATTACTGTTAACCATTGCAATCTTTACTGGAGGCATTGGGGAAGTCGAAAAAAATGTTTGTTAAAGACTTCAATCTAACTTGAACTTAAAGTTAGATTTAACCGGATGACGATTATAACACATTAGCACATAACACTTGGACTCATATGGATTTATAGAATAACTAACATAAATTAATACACTCTCGGAAATTCATTTAGGCTGAATTCTAGTTTGTATCAACGGCTATATTTCGACGAAAAAAATATTTGCTCACGTTGAATATTCCACATACTTCTAGGTTAGGTTACGGTAGGAGAAAGGTTTGCAATAAAATAAAATAAAATAATTGCGTAAATCTCTTTGCGCACGATGATTATTTTACATACTGCTAGGACTCAATGTTTTCGAAATTTTCAAACTAAATTTTATAACATTTCCGGTCGAAATTAATTGCGTAGATATTTAGTACTCGTCGAGTACTTTCTAGTAATATCATTTTTATCTATAATACTCACGGAGTGTAAAGTAAATTCTTACCCGTTTAATTATATATTCAATATTCATCTATTATTATATTATATACATAAAGAAAAATCGAAAAAACTACCACTTCCGGTTTCCGCATTTTTATCAAACGATATTTCTGCTAACATTTTGAATTTGAAAATGTTCATGAAAGCAATACTTTCCCTTTGTATTACATATAGAGAATGAAAAAATACATTGCAATCCGTATGGTGCTTCGTCCGATGCATCACCCGGTATATGCACAGTATAGTGTTGGTATTTTAAGAATCTTTTGCCGGTATTCATGAGTTGCATCCAGCCATTGCGTATCATTTAGTGATACGATACGGTGCAACGTATTGCCAAGGGGAACCAATGCTTATGAGAGAACTGGAAATCGAGTAGAAATAGAGAAACTATGGTCAGGATGTGGGGTACGAGTAAGACAAACGACTATATACTAGTGATGGGCAAGATCGAGTATCTCAAGGATCGATCAAGCAATGATCGATCAGTTAAAGTATCGAGCAGATCGATCAAAAGATCGATCTGATCAAAAGGATCGAGCCGCTCGGAAAGATCGAGCTGATCGCAAAGATCGAGCCGATCGAAAAGATCGAGCATATCGAAAAAATCGAGCCGATCAAAAAAAGATCGAACCGACTAAATGAATTAATATAATAAATGCAAATTATGCTTTTCAGTGTAATTGTAATTGATTTTGAATTTCTAATTAAAAATTGTACAAATACGAAAAAGTGAAGATTAATAAATAAATTGCAGACTAGAATTTTCCCGACCTGCCAAAATACAATATTTACATCAGGGCGGGCCAACCCAAATTGCTTCGAAGGCCAAAATTAACACTTAGAATGTTTCAAGGGCCGCATCACAGATTTTCTTTTGCAAAATCAAATTTTTTTGATATTTAATTTTTTATTGAGAAATTTTAAAGACTTGTTTTGGCATTTTTGACATTTTTAAAAGTTCAGGAATCTAAAATTTCGTTTTGATTGTTTTTTTTTGTACCGCTAATTTTTTTTTTTCCGTATAGATATCCCTGTGCATATGCTAAAAAATGTTCAAGCATGATTTACATATGAAATAAATAGTATATTTAGAACTTTACTTTAAATTAGTGTTTTGTACGCGTGGCGCATGAAGTAAAATTTGGAGTTTAGAAAAGCCTGAAAATTCAAATTGATCGCTTCGCTTCGCTACGCGATCAATCCAAATTTTCAGGCTTTTCTAAACTCGAAATTTTACTTCATGCTTAATCTGGGAGTGGAAAACACTCGTTTAAAGCTGTAAATTGAATTTTCCGACATTCATTGTAGTTAAAAGAATTCAATTTGAAGCTTTAACCGAGTGCTTTCCACTCCCAGACTAAGCATGAAGTAAAATTTCGAGTTTAGAAAAGCCCCGTGAAAATTTGTATCGGGTCGCGCAGGGACCCGAGACAAATTTTCTGGGCATTTCTAAACTCGAAATTTTACTTCATGCACCACGCGTATAAAACACTAAAATATTGTGAAATTTATGTATATTCGAACTTTACTTGAAATCTGTGTATTATACGCGTGGCGCATGAAGTAAAATTTTGAGTTTAGAAAAGCCCAGAAAATTTGTCTCGGGTCGCTGAGCGACCCTCGACAAATTTTCACGGGGCTTTTCTAAACTCCAAATTTTACTTCATGCTTAGTCTGGGAGTGGAAAATACTCGTTTAAAGCTTCAATTTGAAGTAAAAAAAAAAACAAGGAATATCTAAAGATTTACAGAAAATGGGCTGAATTTAGAATACGTATACTTAAAAAAAAACTCTCCCTGTACATTATTTTCTGTTTCTATAAAATAAAAATAATGTACACATACCAATAAATTTTATTTTCTGCATATATTATAATTAACAAAATAATATTCCTAAAATTTCTATCAATATATTAGAAAACCAAATACAAATTATTTAGTAAAAATAAAACACCATCACCTACGACTAATATTTTCTAAAATATTAAAAAAAGATAATAATTATAAATGGCGATTATTTTTACAATGATTAAAACTTGTGCTGTGGAGTTTATATTAGTTTTCAAATTGAATTCTTCTAGAAAATCAATCCTCAAATATATATACTTAATAGAAAAACTCCTTGTATACAGTAATATTTTTTTTTTAGGGAAACATATCCATAAGCTGTCAATTTTCCGACATTCATTGTTTTTAAAAGAGTTCAATTTGAAGCTTTAAACGAGTGCTTTTACTTCATGCTTAGTCTGGGAGTGGCCCAGACTAAGCATGAAGTAAAATTTCGAGTTTAGAAAAGCCCCGTGAAAATTTGTCGAGGGTCGCTCAGCGACCCGAGACAAATTTTCTGGGCTTTTCTAAACTCCAAATTTTACTTCATACGCCACGCGGATAATACACAGATTTCAAGTAAAGTTCGAATATACATAAGTTTCACAATATTTTAGTGTTTTAAAATTAAATTTTCTGGGCTTTTCTAAACTCGAAATTTCACTTCATGCGCCACGCGTATAAAACACTAAAATATTGTAAAATGTATGTATATTCGAACTTCACTTGAAATTTGTGTTTTATACGTGTGGCGCATGAAGTAAAATTTGGAGTTTAGAAAAGCCCAGAAAATTTGTCTCGGGTCGCGCAGCGACCCGAGACAAATTTTCACGGGGCTTTTCTAAACTCCAAATTTTACTTCATGCTTAGTCTGGGAGTGTAAAATACTCGTTTAAAGCTTAAAATTGAACTTAAAAAAAACAAGGAATATCTAAAGATTTACAGAAGATGGGCTGAATTTGGAATACGTATACTTAAAAAGAAAACTCTCCCTGTATAATATTTTCTGTTTCTATAAAATAAAAATAATGTACACATACCACTAAATTTTATTTTCTGCATCTATATTATAATTAACAAAATAATATTCCTAAAATTTCTATCAATATATTAGAAAACCAAATACAAATTATTTAGTAAAAAGAAAACACCATCACCTGTGACTAACATTTTGTAAAATATTAAAAAAAGATCCTAATTATAAATGGCGATTATTTTTACAATGATTAAAACTTGTGCTGTGGAGTTTTTATTAGTTTTCTAAAGAGATATTAATCTTTAGAAAACCGATAAAAACTCCACAGCACAAGTTTTAAAATCAGACATTTGTCGATGGGTATAAGAATTTACATGTTATTATGATATAGATAACCAAAAATAAAATGGTAAAATTATTGTTTTTGTGAACGGGGGTGGAGGGTTAGCATAAACATATTTTCCTTTTTTTTTAATTTTAGAAAAAATTAATGAAATGCACAAACATGTAACTCTGTAACGAGTTACTTGTTGAAGCAAGTTACATTTTTTAGTTTAATCGTAATTATGAATTAAACCTCTTAAAAATTATATTTTCATTAAAAGTTTCGAGCTTGGTTCACAATATATGAAAAACTTTTTTTCGAAGAATATTAAAAATCGATGAATTCTGTATAAATGAGCAGAACTATATGTTGTTTTATGATGAATCATTTGTTTATTTTGCATAAATGTTTAAACACATTTTGTTTTAATTTTCTATTTACTTAAACTTTTCAACATTTTCGTAGAAAAATTTGAGGAGATTTATTAATTCTCTACAAAACAAGTTATAGGTCCATTACTGATATGTATATTCAGTGATTTTCATAATATATAAAAGTACCTTAATGTTCGCTTAATAAAATTTTATATATTATATTTAAAGTTTTGAATTCAAATAGTTTTCAACTTGAAATATTCAGTGATTTACATGTTGATAACAATACCTGTTTTTTTTTAAATCGTAATTAGAAAGAAAACCTCTTAAAAATTATATATTTTTTACATATTTATAAACGATGCTGGCTAAATTTAATGTATTTTTTCTATATCATAAATTATGCTTGAAGTTGATGTAATATGAAATTAATTCTGTATAAAAAAAGTTCATTCACCAACTCATTGAATTCATTTCCTTTATTTTTTCATAATATTTTAAATTTTTGCTATAATTACTTAACTTTAAAATACACGCAAATTTTCTTTAAAACGTGTAAAACATTATTAATTTATTCAAGTACATTTAAAATAAAATTAAGTATTTAGTTTGATTTCTTTCTTTCAGCTCTTCATATTTATTACAGTGTTTAATAATATTTAACAAGTGTTTGCACTTCTAGATTAAGCATGAAGTAAAATTTCGAGTTTAGAAAAGCCTGAAAATAATGTTTGGTCGCGTAGCGAAGTGATCGAACCAAATTTTCAGGCTTTTCTAAACTCGAAATTTTGCTTCATGCGCCACGCGTATAAAACACGAATTTAATGTGAAATCCAAAAAACAATTAATATTAAGAACAATATTAACATAAAAAGTATTACCTCATGGATTATTTGCCACTTGTTAAATCGGCTATTTCTATTATTATTATTCTATTCCTTATTATGGATAAATTTAATTAAATTGGCAACACAAATAGTTTTTGGTGGTTTTTTGAGGGGACCATTTTCTGGAATGGTTTTACATGGGGTGGTTTTCTAAGGGGGTGAATTTTGCTTCTTTCGGGAAATGTTGTTTTTGAAGGTAATTTTCCAGGAGTGTTTTTACGCGGGGGTGTTTTTTTTTTTTCGGTGGAAGGAAGATTTTCCAGTAATATTTTTTACAGAGGGTCTTTTAGTGTGTAGTTTTTTGAGGGCGTGATTTTCCCAGACGTATTTTGGTTTTTTGGGGGATAAGGGTCTCGAATCAACCGGTTTGATCAATCTACTCGAGCCGATTGATCGATCGACTAGCTCGACAAGTTCGAAAAGATCGAACTGATCGAAAAGATCGAGCCGATCAGAAAGATCGCCTTGATCAAAAAGATCGAGCCGATCAAAAAGACCGAGTCGTTCGACAAGATCGAGCCGATCAAAAAGATCGAGCCGATCAAAAAGATCGAGCTGATCAAAAAGATCGAGCCGATCAAAAAGATAGGTCCGATCAAAAAGATCGGGCGGCACGGGAAGATCGAGCGGTTCGATCACTTGCAAGGATCGATCAATCGATCTTTTATGATCGATCTTGCCCATCACACCAATCACCGGTCTCGCTTCTAGATGCAGCATCCAAACGCTGTTACCAAATTTTATACAAAGACTGGCTAACTGGATATGTATGAATTGTGGTATTGCTTACTTTATCCACTTCACATGAGCTGGTAAACAATAACAGACTATTCAAATTTCATACGATGAATACCGCCCTTATGAGTATTAAAAATCAATTGTAAAGTAAATAACGGAATGTTAATTTTGGTTCATTCGGCTTCTTTTCGAAAAAATATACGGGTAAATGGATACTTGCCTTTAATAATTCGTATCAAATCTGTAATATAACCCACTATTAATTTTGACTTCTTTTCTATATTTTTTCAAAAAGAAGCCGAATGGCCCAAAATTAACATTTCGTCATTTACATTATTCTTATAAAAACTGGATATATGCGACTTTATGAATGAATTGTAATAATTCTATTATGTAAATTTGGATACTTCTTTTTATGACTTTTTGCTTTAAATACACATACAGATCCTCGAGCCAATGTACGACCTTGATCTAAATAATGAAATAATTTATATTTTCGAATATTGTCGGATACCTTTTCGTTGTGTTATATAACAGCTTTTGATAAATGAATGTGTGTTAAGAGCGGATAATTAAAATAGATACTCTTGAAATATGCTCGCGCTGTCTAAACTGGGTAATAACGTTATAGCCTTTTCCCGACAGAACTAAAGAAAAAGAATATGTAAAACAACATATTCTGGGACCCTAAGGCTGAAACACATTCATTTTCATACAAAATAACATTTCTTGAATGTACACCATTAGTTTTATTTAGAAATTATCAGAAATAAAAATGTAATTTGTTATTTGACACTAATGAAAAATTGGATGACTTGTTGACATCGTGAGGGCAAACGAATCGTTGTAAGTTGCCATAATTCGATTCCGAGTTTGAGTTGTTTTATTTGCAGTTCGTTGAGTTGATGTGTGTTGTACGCAACGAAATTCTCGAAAAATGGCTGTAGTCGCAGTGACGTCATACGCTTGGCTGTGGCGCCGGGATTCGATGTTTTGCGGGAAATCAGGGATGTTCTGCCCTCCTCTCCCTTTCAACTGCGTTTCGAGGATGATTTAAATTGCTAAAATGGGCGTTTTATATTTTTATTATTGGATTCGGGTGCCAGCCGGCCGATAGACGGCAGCTAAATCCAATTTACATTTTGTTTTCTATGTTAAAATTACTTTTATTTCATTACTGAGTAAATAAAGAGGGTGACAATTTAATCCCAAGCTCGGGCCTCTCTCATGGTTAAGACCGTTATTACATTAGCATTGATTGCTGCTACATCGATTTTGTAACACTTTCTTTTGCTGGTTAACACTATTTTTTCAATATACAATATTTATCATATAATTATAAAACAGTATAATCACAAATAAATTAATTATTAGCCCGTATTAATTTAAAGTCTTATACAAATGTTTATCAGAATTATTAATATTATAATTATTTCCTGATATAAATAAAATTAAATACTCAATTGCAAAGTGCTGTATATTTTACAAAGACCATACAAGCATCCGACGCCCACCCAGAAATTTGTCTTAGGGGGGAGGGGGGCTCATGCGTCTTGAAGGGGGCCTATGCCGGTCTTTTAAGGGGGGGGGGGGGTCTTATGCATTTAAACCTGTGTATAAATGTTACAGACAAAACACGAAATTGGACAAAACGCATATTGTTTAGACCAGGGGTCTCCAAAATACGGCCCGAGGGCCACATCCGGCCCGCGGACAGATTTTGTCCGGCCCGCGGAGAGCTAGCATACTTGAAAACTCCTTTTAGAGAACATATTTTTTATAGCAAATTAAATTTAGTTTACTGAAGTATTCTAATTTTATGTTGAATAATTATTAATATGACATCTACATTGATATGGTCATGGGCTAACTACTCATAACATTGTTGTAGGCTTATTGTTATTGTTTTTGTGATAAGTTGGATAAAGAAACACAGAATTGTAATAAGTAAAGACATGTATAATATGCAGAAAATGTAACTTCAGTATATAATAACTAACAAATTATTGAAATGAATCCAACTAACATTTTATACATTTTAAATAAAAACATAACTTATAACAAGCATAATGACATATGAAATACTAATGAGATTTATGTAATTGAGATTTTCCACTGACAATAGTTTGTAGTTGTGGACTAATTTTACTTGTACCAATTATTAAAAGAGATTTAAGATGCTCATCAGTTAATTTAGATCTGTAAACATTTTCTGTGTACTTCATTTTGGAGAAGGTCTTCTCACACAAATAAGTAGTACCAAAAACAGAAAACAGCCCACGAGCAAATTTATGCAAATTATCAAATTGTGTCAGTGGAAGATCCTTATAAAATTCCAACAAAGATAAGTTTTGATATTTGTTCTTAATTATATCACTGCACTGTAGATCAATCATTTCCATTTGAAGTTCCGGGGCTAGGGTTTCCATGTCAGTATCAAAAGGATTCTGAAAAATCTTAATTTGATTCGCAATGGCATCAAAG
Organism: Philonthus cognatus; assembly: GCA_932526585.2. Classification (NCBI taxonomy): domain Eukaryota; kingdom Metazoa; phylum Arthropoda; class Insecta; order Coleoptera; family Staphylinidae; genus Philonthus; species Philonthus cognatus. The sequence continues at coordinate 65,697,343 of OW052243.1, read as the reverse complement.
TCCGAGAAACGAGTATCAAAATTTTTTTTCAAAGCACTCAAAGTTTCGATTGCAAAATCGATAGGAAACTCAGTCTCAGTGGTGTGGCTGAATATTTCACATGTTTTAAAATGTGAAAAACATTCACTTCGTAGTTGTGATTGAAACAGTATCAATTTCTTCCGGAATGATTTGATATTAGTGTATAAATCAGGAAGATGCTGGTTTTCTCCTTGCAATCTCAAATTCAGTTCGTTCACATGTTTGATTTGACAAAACATAGAATGCTAACTTCCACAGCCATGCGTTGTTTTGTAATTCAGTAAAAGGGCGACGCTTTTCATTCAAAAAAATGTCGATCACTGCTCGAAGTTCAAAAAAGCGCTGAAGGACTTTCCCACAACTAAGCCAACGTACGGCAGTATGATAAGGTAAGTCATTTTCTCCAATCTCTTCAATAAATTGTCGGAATTGTCGGTGATTCAGCCCAAAAGATCTGATAAAATTAACAGTTGAAACCAGTCATTTTCAGAACTTCAGACATATCCAAACATTTTCCGCACAAAGACTGTTGATGAATGATACAATGTAAGACTAATGGTTTTGAACCACCGTCATTTTCTACAGCCTTTGACACAAGAGCGACCACTCCTTTATCTTTGGCACTCATGTTTTTGCCTCCATCATTTCAAGTTTGTACCAATATCTGTACCAGTGGTTGTGCCATGAATACTATACATATCAAGAAGTTCTTCATGCACTTCATAGCTTTTATCTATTCCTCGAATATAAATCAACACCTGAGCAGTATCTGACACATCCATTGACTCATCCAAGGCCAAAGAAAACCACTCAACATGTCCATTTGTGTCGAACAGTTGAGAGGATATATTTTCAGCGATGTTTTCTACCCTTCGAGCCACAGTTTTTGCTGACACACTGACAGTTTTTAATAAATTTACCTTTTCAGGGCACATTTCTTCGGCTACTGCAATTATGCATTCTTTTATCATTTCTCCATCGGTGAATGGTTTTCCACGTTTTGCAATTTCAAGAGCCACACGAAAGCTGGCACGAGTTGCAGCCTTTGTTCAGTTTTGAGTTTTGTAAATGAAGATTGCTACGATTTCAATCCGCGCTTCATAGCTTCGAATTTTTCTGTCCGCAAACTTCCTGTATATTTTGAGTAATTTTGAAAATGTTTTGTTTCATAATGACGTTTAATGTTATATTCCTTGAGAACGGCTATGCTTTCATTGCAAATCAAACATAGCGCCTTGTTACTGGACTCAATTACGAAATACTGAATGTTTCACTGATCTTTGAATTTTCTGCATTCACTATCAATTTTTCGCTTCTTTTCCATACTACTAAATAACACACAAAAGCAACAATTCAAATCAAAATACTGTTACAAAGATGTCTTAAACTTAAACACGCACAAACACGTTTTAAGGAGGTACGCACTATTTTATTTCACAACAGTGTCATAGGAACTGACTTGTGGTTGCGCCACTAGCCTTCTTATATATTCCAATTACTGCCATCTAGAAGTGAGTGGAAGACACCAGAACTTTCTCGAACCAACGAGATTATTCTGTACGTGCTATTGGCGCCATCTGTTAGCGATAGAAGGTACTACCTATTTCCGCTTGTGTCCACCAGATGTCGTGTCACGTTACTCCTCATGGCTCGTACTCTACGACCAATCTAGAAATTACAGATAATGACAGGAACATTAATAATATGCAGTGTGGCCGTTTTGCGGACTTTAGTCCGATTTGCAGCCTTTTTTAAACGTTGCGTACTTTTTCGGACATTTTTTTTTCATCAGTGGACTATTTCACTTTTTACCACCGGCAACAATGATAATATGGTTTTGGCCCTCGGAACTTACTGTAGTAATCAGTATGGCCCTAAGGCTGGAAAGTTTGGAGACCCCTGGCCTAGACTAAACGCGAAATTTCTACTGCTCACAAACATGGTCCGAATTAAAACATAATTTCGGGTTTTGTCCGCATGAGTTTAGAAAAGTCCTGAAATGCTTAGTGTCATAAAAATGTCAAATTTGTAAAGTTACAGAAGCTCAACGTTAATCGAAATTATTTTAAATACAAGAACATTGTGCTTTATTTTGACGCTTGCAAAATAATAAATAAATAAAAACAAATGATCAATTTGTAAGGAAATATTAATTTCTTTTCTTAGTACTGGAAAACATCACTTTGTTTTACAAACAAGGTGAAACATTATTTATGAAGAAATCAGTGTTTTAATATGCGTAACGCATGAAGTAAAATTTCGAGTTTAGAAAAGCCTGAACATTTGAACATTCGCTTCGCTCGCGCGTCCCGGCAAATCCAAATTTTCAGGCTTATCTAAACTCAAAATTTTGCTTTATACTTAATCTGGTAGTGGAGATACTCATTAGAAGTTTCAAATTGAACGCTTTTATAATTAACTTTGTATACAAAATCTACTACTCATAATTGAAAGTGATTCATTATTTAATAATCCAGTTTGGTTTGATATTATTTGAAGTAAAAGTTATGCCTATAATTATTCACTTTTTTAATCAAGTAGTTTTATTTTAATTTAAAATTAAAAAAGTACCTAAATTGAAATCAAGTTGTTTTACTTCAATTCAATATTAAAACAAAATATGATAATGTTTTACCAATAATCGCAATACATTAATTGATATCTATAATTTTATAATATTTGAAAATCGTAATATTTTTCGACAGCCGTGATCATGTTTTCTTTGTCACTTTATCACTTATGATATGACATAGTTTTTCACTAATTTGTATATTTCTTAACAATTTATAGAAAATAAATTACTGATTGTTATATGTCATAAAGTAACATAAAATGAAGTGTTGAAAGTGGTATAAAACCGCGAATGTGTGAAAAGTTAGGTTAGGTTAGGTACCACATCTATCTAGGTAGACGATGTAACTTCTAACCTAACCTAACTTTTGACACATTCGACGTGGTCACCGTATCAAGTTTGGTCAGCCACCCCCCTGGGTGCACGCCTGACAAACATCGAATGATATAACTAATTAAAAGTTACGGGCTTCTAGGTAAATTATATTTGAGGACCTACCACAAATATTTAGTATAATTTTTTTCTTATCAGTCTTGAACAATAATATTTTATTATACTTATCTGAAAACAACAATATAAAACTAAATATTTTAATTATTTTTTTATTATCAAACCAGTAACACCTAAACATCTATGGTAGTAAAAAATGCAACTAGAGTTAATTAAGAAAGAATAAAGTTCTGTCTTAATTAACTGACTGAAAAATAATAATATATTGGAATATTGGAAGAGGCCTCGTTTACTTCAATGCATAGTTCTTGAGATTCAGCCGGTGGCCATCCATCAAATACCCGGTATGATAATTCTTTAAAATAATAGTATAGAAAAAAAGAACGACATTGTTATCGTGTCAGCAGTGTCGGCAGTGTGTGTATTGGTATTCAAAAGTGATTTTATTGTGATATTAAAAAATTCAGTAAATATTTCATCGTATCTAAGGTATACTTTAAGCTATTCTGAGTTCATATATCATATTGGTTTAGCGTTACATGTGGCTGTAGTAATATTAATGCAATATATTTGCGCTAACCTCAATAAACCTCAATAAACGATTCACTGAACCATTAGTCATCGTTTCTCCGCGCAATTTTTTGTCTATCTGCGATTTCGTGTGTCCTTTGTTATCTTGTGTTCGTTCACCTTTCCGTCGCCTAGTCTAGTTTGTGTATTTTTTAGTCACCACCATAGGCGCGGTCGGTGTGAAGAGTTTGTGACCTTGTTATAATCTCTTAAAATATCCTATAAATCCAACATATTATACTTTTGTAAATTTATATCACGATGTCGTTAGAATGCGCTCAATGTAAAACTACAATAACTCCTAAAAACGTTTCGTTATCGATAAAATGTTTAGGACCATGCGGTAATTGGTATCATGGAAAATGTGTAGACGTTACAGATAAAAATCTTGCGTTTTATCGCGCTGAAGATAAAAAAACTAATGGTTTGAAATGGTCATGCCCTATGTGTTGCCCCTCATTTGTTGCAATCAAATCATTTTTTCGCCAAGAATTTACTTCGTTTAAAGATGAAATATCTTCAAAATTATTATCGATGGTTGACACAATATCAACATTAAACGCTGGACTTTTCGAGATTGAACAAGAAAATATGAAACTAAAAGATGAAGTTCAAAAACTCAGTAATAGCAACAATAATGAAAATATAATAAGCGAAATAGGTGATAGAGAACATAGGAGTTGTAATATTATTGTATACAACTTACAAAAATCGTCATCTGAAAATCCAAGTACACGCAAAAACGATGATTTAAATGCGTTTATTGAATCTACAAAAAATATTGAAATGGTTGAAGTTACCAATGCTATTAGATTAGGACGAAATCAGCTAAACCAAGGCCTTTAAAAATTACTCTGAGTAATAAAACCCATGTGGAGAATATACTAAAAAAATCCAAGATAATCAAGGAACAAACTAATACAATTATTATTAAACCTGATTTAACCATTAACCAACGAGATTATATTAAAAATATGTACACGGAATTGAATGATCGCATAATCAATGGTGAAACTGATCTTTATATTAAATATTTTAATGGGTGCCCCTCCATTCATAAAAAGAAGTATCCATCAAATACAGCGCTTGAGCAAAAAAACTAATAATTTACTATCAAAACATGGGTGGAATGAGAAGTAAACTTGATAATATAATGATTAATTTAAATGTAACTACTTTTGATGTAATTGTTTTAACAGAAACTTGGTTGGACTCATCTATAAATGACGCAGAATTGAAATTTCGTGGATTTAACATTTATAGATGTGACAGATCAATTTTATCGAGTAACAAAAGTCGGGGTGGAGGTGTCTTGATTGCTGTTTGCAATCGGATGTCTTCTAAGAAAATTGCTACACCATCTAGCATAGAGGAAGTTTTTGTATCAATTGCTGGAAAATATATTGTTTCTTCAGTATATATTCCTCCTGCGTCCGATGAACTACATTATAGAAGCCATTCTGAATCTATAGAATTAATTTGTAACTTATACTCTGATCATAAATACATATTCTGTGGAGATTATAATTTGCCGCGTGCTGCATGGGATTTAAATGGGATAAATGTTTTATGTGATGAGAATAGTTCCACAAATGCTCAAATTTTGGCAGAAAACTTGGAATACTATAACCTACGGCAAAAGAATACAATTCCCAACAAAAGAGGTGTTTTTTTTTGGACCTATTTTTTTCTAATATTGTGGATATACATATTTACATTTCAAACGATCCTCTCTCCCGCAGTTCAATGCATCATGAATCATACACAATTGAGATAAAAGAAGATCGGACTTTAATAAACAATATGTTGGAATATGAAGATTTTGTATTTGATTTTAAAGTAGCAAATTATGATGACATTAATATGTGTTTATCAAGTGTAGTATGGTCAGAATACCTAGTAGACACGGATGTAAATATTTTAGTTGATAAATTTTATGAAGTTTGCTTTTCCGTTTTTAATAAATACATTCCAGTTAGAAGCATTAAATCCTCCACTTACCCAAAATGGTATAATAATGTATTAATCTCTCTTACGAAAAGTAAACAATCAGCGCATCTTCAATTCAAATATAGCGGCAGAGTTGATGACCTACATACATTTACCTCACTAAGAAGAGAATGTAAAGACTTAGCGAGACAATTATTTAGGAACTATATTAATAATCTGAAAAATGAATTAATTAGTAAACCGAAGAATTTTTGGAATTATGTCCGTACATCAACAAAAACTGATGGCTTACCTAAAAACACGTTTCTGGATGAACGGAAATCGACTTCAGGAAGTGAATGTGTAAACTTATTTGCAGACTTTTTTGAATCAGTATATTGTGGTAGTAAAGTTCATACAGTGCGTAATAATCATGTTTATACTTCTGATTATATAATGTTAAATAGGTTACAATTAAATATGATTGATGTGTTTAATGCTCTGTCATCTTTGCATGACTCTTGCTCTATAGGCCCTGATGGCATTCCAGCCTACTTTCTTAAAAGATGTGTTTATTCTTTGTGTCAGCCTATTCATCTTATATTTAAATCATCTTTAGAGGGTGGCGTGTTCCCATATATTTGGAAAAAAAGCTATATTGTTCCTTTATACAAAGTGGCAACCGTGAGAATATCAGAAATTATCGTGGAATTTGCAACCAATCAGTAATTCCTAAAATATTCGACAAATTAGTATCTGAACAACTTATCTGGCATCGCAAACAAATTATATGCCCAGAACAACACGGTTTTTGTAATAGTAAATCAACTGTTACTAATTTACTAACATTTCAATCATTCCTTTTAAACGCTTTTGAAAATAATAAACAAATCGACGCCATTTACACAGATTTTTCAAAAGCTTTCGACCGTGTATCGCATGCAATATTGTTGAGTAAATTGGGGAATTATGGCTTTGGAACTGCAGTTTTAAATTGGCTTTCGAGCTTTCTGACGGAACGAACACAATTTGTTAAAATAAAAAACTTTATATCACGAACAATAAAAGTATCATCTGGTGTCCCTCAGGGATCGCACTGCGGACCAATCCTATTTTTGTTGTTCATTAATAATGTAGGTAGTTATATCAAAAATAGTAAGTTCTTGCTTTTTGCTAATGATTTTAAACTTTTTCGAACTGTTTCTTCAATTGACGATATACATTTTCTGCAACAAGATATTAATCACTTAAGTGAATGGTGTGCAGACAACGATCTTTCATTAAACTATAGCAAATATTCAGTCATGTCATTTTGCAGAAGTAAGAACCCTATACTACATAATTATATCCTAAATAACTGTATTCTATCTCGTGTTGGTTCCGTTAGAGATCTTGGAGTGATTTTTGATACGAAGCTCACATTTATGAATCACATAAACCATATTACAAATTTAGCTCTACAATCACTTGGATTTATAAAACGTTTTGGCTACAAATTTTCTATTAACACTAAACGAACATTGTATTTGTCATTAGTAAGATCTAAACTAGAATATGCGTCGAATATTTGGTCGCCATATTATAAAAATTCTGTGAACAGCATTGAAAGAGTACAAAACAAATTTTTATTAAATATTTCATTCACTCTGGGCATATCTCGCGTTAATTACAGCAGATCACAAATGTTAGCACTTTTAAATTTAAAATCACTCCATGAAAGAAGGATTTATTTGGATTTATGTCTCCTATACAAAATAGTAAATGGTATATGCGATTGTCTTGAGCTTCTTAACATGATTAATTTTAGTATCCCTACCAATACTAGATCCAAACTAACTTTTATAATTAAAATGTTTAAATCAAATTATGGGAACAATGAACCACTTTCTAGAATGTGTCGATATTGGAACAAAATATGTGATAGTAGAAACATTTGTATCTTTGGTAAAACATTTAATAAATTCAAAAATTATTATTAAATACTGATGTATACGTCTGTTTATAATGTTATGTATTCTTATTATTTTTTTTAGACTTAGATTCATATGAATGTATTGTTATGTATTTCTTTTTTGTTCACTGCCTACATTTGTATCTATTTTCTATTTGTTTTTTTATATCATTAAGTATCATGAATTAAATTTATATTGTATTATTGTAAAATGGTGATAAGCCGTCAATAAAGTAAATTAAAGTTATGTCAGATTTATGTACGTTAGAAGTTTAAATATAATATTTGCTTTTATCAATTAATTCAGAAGACAAATACAAATTCAGTTTTGTACAAAAATAATGACTAGTTAGAAGAATTATTTATGAAGATTTTTCAAAAATCCGTTTTTTAAAACCGAAACTCATATAAACGGGATTTAATATACCAGATATTTGATTGAGCGTGACCACCGGCTGTATCTCAGAAACTATGTAGCGTTTTATCATATTGGTGTAAGAAATTGCATGGCCGAGACAAATCACTGAAAATTATTTTTAAGTTCCTAGCTTCATCACTAAAGAGCGTAACATCACTAAATTGCCAAATACAAAAACAGTTTTTTTTTTATCAGAAAACTGCTAAATTATGCTAGGTTGAAAATATTCAAATCGTAATTCACGCAAAATTTTATTTAATTTTAAGAACTCACTTGTTTTTTTTATCTCGCAAATATGAAGTAGGAGAGAGGGAAAGTGTGGTCATTAAACTGCATATATGTTTAGTTAAGATTAACCGAAATTAATAAAATTACTTCCATTTCATTGAAATTAGTTTAGACCTCGTTTTACTCTCTTTTACTTAAGTTCTTATAATAAGCGCTAGAGGGTATTTTTAGAACAATCGAAATATTTTCTAGATTTTCTTAAATAATTCAAATTGTAGGGTATAGTTCTCTTAAGCTAGTTTACAGGGTGATATACTCGTACAATTAGAAAAATAGTGAAAACGTAATCTTTATATCTTTATCCTAACCGAAAATGTAGTAAAAAGTTTAGTAGATTTGCGCATTTCTAACTGCGTACCATATAAAAATATATTTTAAAATCTAGTAGCTCTTTAGGCTCCTCTGTTTTATATTCTAGCGGCCAAAAACGAGAATTGGAAGAGTAACGGAAATCACGTTTCCCTTCGCCATTTATATGTTTGTTAAGCGAATATGTAAGTAAATCTAAGATTATTTACAATCTCAGAATATACTTACATAGCACAAAATATCCAATGGATATCCACCATACATCTAAAATGTGCAAATACGTTCAGCAAGATACATTGGATATTCGATATATATTCTCTAATAAATAATCATTACAGCATATTCAATTGATATAATTTCATGAATCCAATGGATTTCTATAAAATATTTATTCCGTACATGGCAGAGGTATATAACGTGTATAGAATTGTTTCTGTTACTGTTTTGTTATGGCTGCTTCTGTCATGTTTATTTACGTGATGTAATAATGGTGATAATAATAATAACATACTTAAACATAGAAATGAATCAAACATATGGTGTGCAATCATGTTGTTTTATGTATGCGAGCAAATGCCAGCAAAAAGATCGCACGTAGCGAAAGACAAAAACGACTAGAGAGTTAAAGTGTGTGCAGAAAACGTAATTAAGTATTTAATGCTCCTACAATACTAGTAAACTACTTATTTTCTTCACATTATATGTAAGTTATGACATAACCTCATTTTTATAGTGTCCCCACATGGTACAAACACATCTTATGCATATACATTAAATATCCCTTTTTAAATATCAACTATTTTGAAATGTACTTGGCCTGAGCAAGAGAATGAAGACAATACAAGATAAGGTATGTTGTATTTATTAATTTTATACTTTGAATGAAAATATTTATAAAAGCATTTGTTTTAGGATGAATGGGGATTAATTTTAAGTTCATTATTTATTTATGCACTAATATTTCTGTAAGTATTAGAATTGTTTTGTTTTATATGATTCATGTATTTAATTTTAAAAAACAAAACATAAATTTTAAAGTCTGATAATTTTTGTTATTTGAATTTATATTATTATTTATATGTAACATTAATTTTTATTTTATAAAAATCTTGATGCAGACTTGTTGATTTGGTAAGTTTTCAGATTTATTTCTTTATATACTTTTGTTATTATTTACTGTTATTGTTATTTAATGTGATTGATGTACAACAAAATATAAATTTTAAAAACATATTTAAATTGTTAATAATATTTCACCGATCCACATTCCATTTTCCTTCAAAATTTAAATAAACAATATACGCAAGTGTGAATACAAAGACTTACAAAACGTATATTATGTATACATAATGTAGTTTTATTAATATACTTGCAATTCAAACGGACCATTATTAAAAATACTAAAATATAAAAATCATTATAATTTATTGATTGACAGGATTTTTTTTTTGAAATTGTAAATGTAAAAAAATGACTTCATTTTATTTTTCCTTATATTTGATTCAACTTTATGTTTTGATGGCCATCTAATATACCGTGATAACGAAAAAAATGATTCATTGCTGGCCTTGACTACTACAACACGATTGCCAAGTCTTCTTTCAAAACGCGGCAGTAGATTAGAGGTTATCTATTTGATTAAATACAAGAAATGTCAAATAAATTTAATCAAAACAGTATTTATATTTAGGGAACAAACTGAAAACTAGGATGAATACAAGTTAAAGTATGTGTTCAAAATGTGATCCTTCAGCTTTGATACAACTAATAACTCTTCGTTTCATATTATCAAATGCGTTTTTCAATGATCGAGGAGTAATTAAATTACATGCATTGGTAATTGCATCCATAAGTTCTTGTATCGTATGAAATGTCTGTCTGTAATTGTGTTTTTAAGAAAAGCGCCAACTTTTTGAGGGTGCAAAGGACTCTCTACCAACTCGTGGGGATTCTCAGCAGACCACAATCGCACATTTTGTTTATTAACATATTCCGAGTGAACCATGCTTTATTTAAGAAAACGCTCTTATCCAGTATATCATCATTATTTAAATGATTTAGGAACCATTGAGAGTACTTGGTTCTTCTACGAAAATCTGGTGGTAAAAGTTGTTAAACTGCAGTTATCCTGTATGTTATCATATGCAAATACTTCCTTAAAATTGTTTGACGAGTACCATATAATAACTGTGTTTTGAATGAATTTTTATAAACAATTTATGAAAATCCACTGCAAAATCCGGAAAACTTTCACTAAATTCCTCAACACAAAGACCAACAGAATATGACCATTGTCCGGTTGCCAGTTTCTCGCCATTCCTGAAATAACTTTTCAAGATAAAGGTTTTGTGCTTCAACGCAAACATTTTGAACGAATTACACTACTATTACAACGGTAAAGATAAATAATTATGTTAAAAAGTTTGCAAAACTGACTTACATTTGAAATGTCACTGTCACAGTATAATTCATAGGAATTCTAGAAGCAGTGTTGCTAATCGTGTTGTTTTAGTCAAGGCCTGCTCTGAATCTTTGTTTTTATTCTATCTCACGGTATCAATTTACTATTCTAGTACTATTAGATCAATGATAGTGAATTTGTACATCAAGGGGCCATCTTATAACAATAAAATGTATATCCACTTCAAAAGATATGGATAAGTATTTCACATCCATTGAATCCTTACAAATATTCATGGGATTTCTCGGGAATATTCATCGGATATACCATAAATAAACTTTTCATATGCAGTGTATATCCATTGAATATCCACCGAACATCCAATAGATATGATTAATGTCCATTTGTATATTGCATAGATATGAAATAGATGTGCAATGTCCGGACATTTTACATACATTGGATATACATTGCAACTCCATTGAATGCTCAATGGATAATCCGCGGATATTCGAATACTCGAAAAGGGATATTCAATGTATATACATTGGACGTGTTTGTGCTATGTGGGTAGTGGGCTATGAGATTAGTTGAATATTTATAAAGGCCTATATTTACTACAATTAAAAACACATATTACAATACTTTTTTGAAACAATAACAAACAAAATAAAACAAATACAATTATTATATATAGGTTCGCTGTATCGCAAAAGGTAAAAACAAAATGTTATCAAAACATGCCAAATAACAAATCATCAAAAATTCCCGGGTACAGCCAAAGTAGCGACAACATTTAATACATATTTTAAAAAGATTGTTAAAGAACTCACAAATAGTCACACATCAGTCAATTATTCAGACCATACCCCGGTCAAACCTAAAAGCATCTTCATTAAACCAGTAAGCAAAAATGAATGCTATAATATTATCAACAAATTAAAAGGTACACTTTCATGTGGCAACTATAACACCCCTAGTACAGTTATTAAATTTACTGTAATAGAATTGATAAAACCCTTAATACACATCTTAAACAACTCACTCCAATATGGAATTTTTCCTGACAAATTAAAAACGGCTATAATTTTATAAATTTATAAAAAAGGAAATTCTGAATGTGTCAAAAATTATAGACCAATAAGTCTCTTGTCCATTTTCTCGAAAATCTTTGAATATGCTATGATCAATAGAGTAAATTCATTCTTTAGCAAATTTAACATCATATGCAAAACTCAGCAAGGTTATCGAAATAGAAAATCCACGTTCACGTCGATTTACGATTTCATGGAAAATATCAGAACCAACATTGAAAATAAAGAAACAATAATAGGCATATTTATTGATCTACCAAAAGCTTATGATTGCGTCGACCATAATATTTCGTTATCAAAACTCGAAAAAAAAAGGGATTACAGAAATTAGGGCAGGTCGTATTTGAACAACCGAAGTCAGCGGGTGGTAGTGGAGTTGGACGATATGGCCAACTAGAATTAGCTATGATAACTACCGGGCTACCCCAAGGAAGCCTAATGGCACCCACGCTGTTTCTGTTGTTATTTAAATTAATATTATTATTTTTATGTAATATTAATTTTTATAGAGTAAATTCATTCTTTAGCAAATTAACCATCATAACAAAACTCAGCAAGGTTATCAAAATGGAAAATCCACGTTCCCGTCGATTTACGATTTCAGGGAAAATATCATAACCGACATTAAAAATAAAGAAACAATAATAGGCATATTTATTGATCTAGCAAAAGCTTATGATTACGTCAACCATAATATTTTGTTATCAAAACTTAAAAAAAGGGATTAGAGGAATTAGGGCAGGTTGTATTTGAACCACTGAAGTCTGCGAGTGGTGGTGGAGATGGACGGTATGTCCAATTAGAATTAGCTTATCACAGCCGGCCTACTCCAAGGAAGCCTAATAGCACCCACGCTGTTTCTGTTATTCATAAACGACCTAGCACACCAATTTGAAACCAACGACAATCAAACAGTTGTATATTATGCCGAAGACACAAAAATGCAGGACCTACTCATTTCGTCCAACCGGCTTGTCAAAGAAGAGTCGGTATAAAATCGAATATTAGTTTGGTAGTTAATAATTTATTCTAATAATTTCTAGAACTTACTATTCGTAACGATATACACGGAATTTTTGTTTAAGGTATACATATGTATACGCTGTAAATATTTAGATATTGAAGTTTGAAACGAGTGTTTTCCACTCTCAAATTAAGCATGAAGTAGAATTTGGATTTTACAAAAGCTTGAAAATTTAGTTCGGTAACTCCGAGGAGCGGAGCGGCCAAACCAAATTTTCGGGCTTTTCTAAACTCGAAATTTGACTTCATGTGCCAGGTGTATAAAACACTAAAATATTGTAAAGTTCAAGATATATTTCTTTAGCATGCTGCTTTAGTAGTATATTTTAAACTTCATTTGAAATCAGTGTTTTATACGCGTGGCGCTTGAAGTAAAATTTTGAGCTTAGAAAAGATTGAATATTTGGTTTGGTCGCCCTGCTTCACGGAAACTTTACTTCAAGCTTAATCTTGGAGTCAAAAACACTTCTTTACAGTTTCAATTTGAACTCTTTTCAAATACGACGAATATCTGAATATTTACAGTATATTGGGGTATGTATACTTAAAAAAGTAATCCCTGTATATGGTTTACATCAATAATAGTAAATACATTTAAACACACATTTTAAAAAAATCCATTCGGCCCCAGAAATTATTCATGTACATATTCATTGTGTAAAAGCATCATGAACATTATTTCACTAATTAAATATAAATAAATATCAATCACTTCATAAATGTCACAGCTTGGCTAAAATGAGCATTTATTTTTAATCAAGTTAATGTGACCGAGCTTTCTAATTTGCACTAATCAAATGCAAATGTCTGAATCCAAATTTGATTTAAATATAAGGGGAGAATAACACGAACTCTCTGACTAGTTACAAATTAAATACACTCTCACATATGGCTTGTGTATTAAAGGGTGTCCTCGCCGGTAACTGGCATTTAATTATAATTCATCTATTTGCACCAAGAACACACATTCTGGATATGTGATTGCATTACAATGGCCCAGAATTTTCACTCGATTAATATCTTGGATAATCAATCTCAAAGCCCAAGATTGTCGTGAAAGCTGAATCTCGTATCTTTCTATCCTGCTTTTACTATTGCGACATGAAAGAATGATGTGTTTGTTGTTATGTTTTAGTTATCTTGAACGAGGAACAAGATAGGACGATCGAAGACAATCAGTTGAGGCACAACTCATCAACTTTAAATATTTCGGTAAAATCGACCACGAAACAGAGACGGTCCAGGACGAACTTTACGTTGGAGCAGCTTAATGAACTCGAAAGATTATTTGACGAAACTCACTACCCAGACGCGTTCATGAGAGAGGAGTTAAGTCAGCGACTAGGGCTTAGCGAAGCTAGGGTGCAGGTGAGTCATTCACTCGTTCTATCGGAACTAATTTCATCCAGATTTATTTAATTTAAGAGAAATATCCAATAATTTAACACCCTCATTACAATTACTATATTAAACATTTTCATTAGGCGCAAATAGATGGAATAATATTTGAACGTCCTATTACATGACATTTTGTTCTTCTTACACAAAATAATGTTAAATAAAACATGCAATTACGTACTTTATATTCTCCTATAAAATTATATCATATAGGCGCTCACCCAAATATTGAGCTTAATAGTAGCTCGCACTTATATTCATCTATATTTGCAATGTTTTTAGAATAAAATAAAAAATGACGTAAAACCCAAAAACGAGTCATAACTCTGATTTTCAAAAACTTTCTATCAAGATATTTTTTAAAGATTGTTTTGAAAGAAAAGATTATACAATGTGGAAATTAAGTAACGGATAAATTTGGTAACTCCGTTAATGTGATAGAGAAAAAATCTAAAAGGGGTATAGCGATTTGAATTACTGCCCATATGAAGAAGTGTTTTCAGATTTAAAATAAAAATGCTTTAAAAGTTGTGACGGCATTCATTTTTTTTTTAATGACAGCCCATATTTTTTATTTTCGATTTCGGTAAAGTTTTTTAATCTGTTATCAACTATACAAAATTTTGAATAGGTTACAGAGGAAAAAATTCAAGAAAAACAGTCTTAAAGGTAAAAAAGTAAAGATGAATGAAATGAACCGACTAACAGGAGTATAGCGATAATTCCATTCCAACCTAAAATTATGCATATCATAACGCGTTTACTGGGTTTGCTACCAGACAAGAAAAACGAGGATAAAATGCAAGTAGATTTTTGAAAATGATCTTATTTACCTTTTCCATGGCAACGATTTTACGATCGAATTGGTGACGTTAAAACTTTAATCCGTCAAATAACTACATAATGAATATTGCTCATACATATCGTTTTGGAACAATTTCCAACGAGGAAATTACTAGTAACATAAATAAAACAGTGCCGCAAAATACGAAAAAGAGCAAAACATCAATTTGGACCCAATTTGAATCCTTTTCTAGAGAATATGATATAAATACGCCGCAGCCAATTGCCGACATAGCAAATATTTTGATGAGCTGGGGTTTTAATATGAAAACAATGCAGTGGAGAGGACTACAAAAAGTATGTAGTAAAAACAATGTTTAATACTGTAGCAAAATTAATTCAACATATATATATTTTTACAAATTCAAAATATCTCTTGACCCATTTTCGGACATTCAATTTACCATTGTCATGGAGTTATCTTATCAAATACCACTCGAGGTTTGATTTTGGGCGGATATTTTTTATTTAATAACTTGTGCGGGTTTTTCAATTTTACTCGAGAAAACTTGTATAGACAAAAAACTCAAGCTTCGCTCTCGTGTTATTGTCATCCAAGTTTTCTCTCGTCAAAATGGCTACGTAACCACGTACTCGTTTAAATAAAAAAAATATTCAGCCAAAATAAACTATGATTAAAATTACTGAGCATTTGAAAAACATTTTTTCAGATAAAAAAAAATGTTTCAAAAGTTGTGACGTCATCAATATTTTTTTCTAAATGACAACCCATATTTTTTATCTTTGATTTCGACAGAGTTTTTTAATCTGTTTTCAACCTTAACATTTTTTTTTGTTTTAAATCCCGATAACTAGTCTGTTAATTTCATTCATCTTTACTTTTTTAACTTTAAGACCGTTTTCTTCAATTTTTACCTTCCCCCATATGCAAAATAAAGGGAAAGTATTGTGTTCGCGAAAATTTTCAAATCGAAAATTTTAGTGGATATATCCATTTTGAGGTCCCCGAGTTGATTAAGACCATTTTTTTTAAATATCTGTAATTCTGTCCTGTTATTCTGTCGCCACGATAAAGTCTAAACCGATTGAGCTGTTAAGATGACAGTATTAACTTGATGTTTTTATTACAATAGTAGTATCCGATCAACTTTTGGTGAAATTGCGGAAACCGGCAGTGGTAATTTACTCTTACCATTTTTTGTATTTTTCTTTAATATTGATCATATAAAAAAATCTAGTTAAGAAAAGTTGTAGATAATCGAAAAATTAGCATTTAATGTATATACACTTTTGTCGTAGCTCTTTTAGTTATTGTTTTAATATTTTGATAAATATCTGATTTTTTGAATTATTTGAATTATTTGCTATAAATCAGTTAGCATTGATGATTGTGTCGGTAGTTTGACATTGACATGATTAATATTTTGTGGAACAGGAAACCCATAAGTGAGACGTACGAACAATGTTTTACAGAAATAAGAAGAATACGTTCAAATAAAATAAGGTAGGTAGGTGCAGGTATTGGTTTCAAGTATCTAACCAAATTTCATCAAACCCTGCTGATTATGATTGGACATTGAATGTGTGCAATCTGCCACTGTGGAATCCATGATTAAACTTTAACTGTGCTCACTATTTCAAGATACGGATACGTGCGGGTGGGTATCAATGAAAATCAAACAGATGTCAGACAAGAATATAGAATTTACTTTATGTTGATAATATAGAAAATTTCTTTTTTAATCGGCAGACAAATTTAATCTTTGAATACGATTTAACTAAAGTTGGTGAAACGAAACATTAATTTAAAAATTTGAGCTATTACTAAAATGATAAAAAATCACGAGATTAATTGAAAATTTTACAACTTAAAGAAAATCAACAAAATTTACGAAAACTTGTAAAAATCATCGATATTAGTTAAAATACGAATGTTAAATTCATAAAATATAGATGAAAACCCTAGAAATAAGTTAAAATTGAGATTCGTTTTAATCTCGTAATTTACTAAATTCGTATGATTTATGTATCTCATTTCAAGTTTTCTACCACCGTTTAATAATTTTATCAATGATCTCATTTATTTCTATATTTTGATGCTTTTTGCAATGTCTAGTTGCATCAATGTTTTCAGACATGTCTGACAAAATCCTTAAAATATTCAATATTCATCTACTTTTTTAAAATAACGTTGTATGTACGAAGGGTGATCAAAAAATAGGGTTACAAAATATACACGTTTTATTGCAGTCTTTCTACCATTACTTTTCCTTAATATCGCTTACTCTTATTAAATTTCATTACTTAATAGTTGTCATATGATTTTCAACTGTATTGTCGAATTTCAATTATTTTATTAAATTAAGTCTCTAATTACTGGATTTACAATTAATTTTTATTTATTTCGTCATTTTTTATGATATAAGTTGACCTGTAAAACATAAAATTCGATATTAGGCTTTAAGAACATTTAAGATCATTTTAGTTGAAACAAGATAAATTAAATTCAATCATCTAATCATTTAATAATGAAAGTACATCTTTTGGCAAAGATGTACTTTCAGTATTACATTTCGCTGCAAAGGGCCGTAAAATTAACCATCTTAAGTCATTAGAGATTCATAAAGCAAAGCTCAATCCGGGAATTCCACTAATAAACGACCAGACTGAACTCATTTACTCTTTTTGACACGTCTCTACCTGATTCCTAATTTTAAAGTATATATAAGGACCTTAATGATAATTTTAAGCACTTGGTTTGATAATGGCTTGCTGACGAGTCGAAACTACCTTAGAAATAAAAAGTGAATAGAAAAAAGTAGGGCGAGCGCGGCAAGATATAAGGAGGGGCGCGGCAGATTTCGTAAAGAGTAGGTGAAGTGAAATAAGGCTATACTGGTGTTTTAATCTAACTAAAAATCCCAAATTGAATCAGGAAGGGGGGCTGAGTTATAGGGGGGGGGGGGGGGTTATGAGGGAGGGCGACGACCTAAAAAAGGTTGAGAACCCCTGACCTAAACGAATAGGTACCACTTAATGAGAATTTTGGATGCACGGTAGCAATTTAGAATTAAGAGGAGATACAATTAAAAGCAATAATTAAGAACAGGAAAGGAAGCGATACAAATTTAACGTAAATAGGTAGTTATTTTATTAGTTAAGTAAGTGGATGATTGGAATAAATGTTCTCTCAGTTCCTAAGCTACGAATGGGACAATCGATCAGTCGAATCAGCCCGGCAGGGACATTAATCTGCTACTTAATTGATGCGACTTCCATTCCCTGCACATCATACGTATTCATTAGGAAATTATCTGCTAATAGCGGCAATAGCTTGAGTAAATCGTGTGGAACCAATGTCGGAATCTCATACCGACCTCAGAAGAAAAACATGGTAAATAGGGAGCAGGGACGGACCGATAATAGTATTGTCAATCGGTCTAATCACCCCTGTACCTAAGTCTGTTTTCGTAACAAAAAAAAGCTTAGTATATTTACGGATAAATTTAACACAGAAGCAAAATACATGTTTAATGTACAAGTGTGAGAAATGTTTAATTTATTAATACAGGAAGTTTTTCTTTTAAGCATATGTATGCCCAATACATCGTGTATGCTGTAAATCTTCAAATATTCGTTATTTTTCAAAGGAGATCAAATTAAAGCTTTAAACGAGTTTTTTCAACTCCCTGATTAAGCATGAAGTAAAATTTGGAGTTTAGAAAAGCCTTAAAATGTTCAGGCTTTTCTAATCTCTAAATGTTACTTTATGCGCTACGCGTATAAACCACTGATTTAAACTGAAGTTCAAAACACGCTCCGCTACGCGGAGCGACCAAACCAAATTTAAAGGCTTTTCTAAACTCGAAACTTTACATCATGCTTCGTCTGGGAGTGTTTCCACTCGTTTAAAGCTTCAAATTGAACTCTTTTAATAAAATTACGAATATCTGAAGATTTACAGCGTAACCACTGTATTGAGATATGTATACTGAAAAGAAAAGCTCCCTGTATATTGGGAATACAAGCTAAGAGATATCTGGTCAAAAACCATTTTGCAAATTCATTAATACATGTACTTGTAAATTTATTTATGTATGAAAATGATATAAATTTACAATGAAAAATATTGATATGTGTATCTATATATGAAATATACAGTGCGTTCACGACGAAAAGAAAAAAGTTAAAAATGCAGGTCATTAATTTCTAGAATAACGCTCGGACACGTCGATTAGTATTTTTAACTGCGCATTTTTTGCACTAAAAATTGTATATATTTATGGGTGTCCCATAAACAAATGCCGAAGCAAGGTCACCTTTTTTTAAATGAAACACTCCGTATATTAACGCATATTTGGATTTGTCGGAAAATTAAAAAAAATGCGCAGTTGAAAATACTAATCGACGTGTGCGAGCGTTTTTCCAGAAATTGATCACCTCAATTTTAAACGAATTTGTTCCATTCGTCATGAACGCACTGTATACAAAGGTCATACTCTAATTTGAAACATTCTATATAAAAAAAGCTGAGTTATTTCTACATTTCCTTAAAAAAATACCAGCAATCCTATTTGTGGAATGCGCCATCGGTCATCCCCAGATTGGTCCCAGTGCATCACTTTTTGCCGATCTAATATGATAATTGAATTTTATGTTAGGGTCTAATGGTCTATCTCATATTTCTTCATAGTTTTGATGTTTGTTTTATTATGATTTTCACATTTAAGATTATGAAATATGCCCCATAAAATCCCTTATCGCATTTTCCTTTGTTACGCAGTCCGGCAAATACAATTAAAATAAACTCAAGTTATTTTATCGTTTAAAGTACGTTTTCTCATAAAGGAGGGGGATGATTTTTTTTATTATTCTCCACAAATAAAGTAGTTCCAGATGAAATAATTTTATAAATAACGCTAAATGACGCCATCTAAAATCAATATACCCGTACTAGTTAGTTTCCGAGTTATTGACAAATTTTAATTACTGTGTGTTTAATAATTTCTGTTTATTGCATTAGAGTGATTGGCTTCATTTATTTATTCATTTATTAAAATAATTCTAATTACTAACCCGGATTTTGCTTATTTAGAGTGCCAATTTGCAATATCAATTGTAATTATATTTATTTGATTTTGTAGAACAATTTGCCTGTATTATTATTGCGTAACACTATTATTTAATATCTGCTTAAAAACTTCGTACCATTAAATTGTGAAAAATATTTGATTTAAGATAGTATATTTTTATATAGTGTCCGACAGAAATGTGATATTTTCTGAGATATCTATAATAAATGAGTAGCACAATCGTTGGTAAATAATCGATATTATATGCTATTTGAGTAGTAAGATATCTTAAAGGATTAGTATGTGGTTCGTTTATTTAAAAACATTTTACCTGCGGTGCTTAGATGGAGTAGATTTATATTTTTTACTGACCGCGCACTAATGTGTGGGAGGTATTGTGATTGGTTAAAAATTTGATTTTTTGTTCACGAAAATATACGTTTTCGGGTCTTGGAAACACTATTCAAGTGTTATCTCAATGATGTCGGTATATCGGTATCTGTATGCTTTCAGTAAAAACGGTTAATGGGATTTTTATCAAATTTTGTATTTGGGTTCTGCTGTATAATATTTCGAAATGATTAAATAGTGGGTGAAAAGTTTTTAGACGGTAATATTGCTATACAAGGCAAGTATTTATTTTTTATGTTCTCTATGGGATCTCGGACACTATAAGATATATTTAAATGGTTAAATGGGCAAAGTAGTGCAGATTTATGAACAGAAAAAATTCCAGTTTCAATTATTTCCAAAAAAACAAGGGCAACTAGATATTTAAAAAAAATGTTAATAGTGTCGATTTTTAAAAATCGATTTTTCTCGATTATTAAAAGATAGAAAAAAACTGCGAGGACGAAGTTTTACATCATTTTCTACTAAATAATAAAATGTTATGAAATTTTTTGTTTCGACATTAGTTTTCAAGATATAACATTAACTTACATTTTTTTAAACCTAAACCATAGTTGGCTATGTCATCATTATTAAGGGATTTTTCTTTAATTAGATATATGATTTGACATACTTATTTATAAAACTAAGTTAATATGGTTTTAATTTAAAAAAAAATGTAATTTGTGTTTTATCCCCAAAACTAATTTCGATAGAAATAATCTGATATAATTTTATTATCTAGTGTATCATTATTTAAAATTTTGCCCTTTATAGCTTTTTTATCTAGTTACAGTTGACTTTTCGGAACATTTTAGAAGTATCTTTTTATTCAGCTCGTAAAACTGCAGTACTTTGCCTGTTTAACTATTTCTCTATCTCTTATAGATTCTGAAATCCACATAGAGAACATGAAAAAACTTACCCTGTATATGTTTCACTTTAATTAAAACACTTAGAACCTTTTTTCAACACTTTATTTGCTAGTATCATTTGATACCAAAAAATGAAATACTTTAATAAAATTGAAAAATTGTGTGCGAAATGTACAGTTATATTTAATAAAAAAAGCTTACAACTACTAAACACGATTTCAACGGTATTTCACTAATGTAATTCTGGCTTTTTTTAACCTGTATCAACAGGTTATCAAATTTGAAACCAATTACCATAGCAACCACTTGAATATGATTAACATTTACAATATAAAACAGTAAGTGCCCGCATTTTTATTGAGCAGAACTGTACATCTGGTTACAACTATAACATTTTAGTATCAAACCATTGATATTAGTTATTTTGTGTCCGAAATATACATCTGGTTACAAATAAAGTGGTAAAACATACTTTACATATTATTCTTTAAATTCTGGAAGCACTAGCATTAACACGATAGCTGACTTTATTTTCTTAAAATTTCAATTTTGCTTTGAAAATCAAAATTGATAATCGAAATTTTGAGCAAATAAATAATGGCATTTTATTTCAAGCTCATAAAGCCAAAGATTCAGATTTTTTGATGCACTCTCTGTGGCACAACTCACTCTCAAAGTTGGAATATTTCTGAAATACGATCATTGCGCAAAATTAGGATTATCTTTAAAAAATCAGAACTTTACAATCACGCGTTTTATCATCACCATATTTTGACACAGTCAAACTATTATATGCTTCTATTAAATTCCATATAGTTTAAATAAATTAAATAGCTAGCGACATAATGAAAACTCATTAAAAATTAATAATTTTCATTAGTAAATTATAACGTTAGGTAAGCCGTAATAAAATTTAAAAAATAGTACAGGTCTGGTACTACCTGCAAAATATCGGCCAATGTCTCCTCTATAACTCTATGTAAATAGTTATTTAGGTAACTAGTGTGTAAAGTAGTCCTAATCGCAATGAGTGCCCAAAAGCCCTTCATAAACAAGTTGCCTACAATATTTTATCTACGACCAGTAATTTGTAAAATAAACATAAAATTAATCCATTGGCATCATTTTATTTATCATGAAAATTATTTAAATAAACATGATATTTATAAAAAAAAAACATTAATTTTTCATTTTGAATTTCCGTAGAGTTTAGACTTTAGTCGCGCGGTGTCATCGGCGCTGCGATCACAATCGAACGATATAAATAACATAAATATATATTTTGGTTTTTAATCATTTATATTTAATTCAGATTTTAAATTTCATTAGTACCTGTGATGATTTAGATATTCTGCAACAATTATTGCCCTTTGCATTTTGGATGGAGTCGCTAATATGTTTAGCGCATGAATTGTCAAATGTGACATAATTAAACTTTTTAAAAATGAAATTCACATTTAAAATGCATTGGTCATTTGATCACTAGTGCTTAAAAGTACAGCTTCACGCATATTCATCGTTATGCATGTCGCCTTTTTAGTGGTGTCGTAGATAAAATCTTATTTGTATCGGCAGCGACATAACTGCCGTAAATTATATTCTTTCCAAAAAATGACACATTCTTGCTTAAGCTATTTTTCTTCGCCATTTTTTTACTTGATGATAACATTATATTCCTTTATGAAATGACATACACTTTGATTGATTAAATAAATGTAAAAAGTCATGAGAGCTGATTACAAATAGATAACTATCATTAAAGAATTTTAACTTTAGTAGTGCCGTAATACTGTTTAAAAAAAAAGTAGAAGTCTCGTAGTACCTGCAAAAATTTGCCTAATATAACTGTATGTACAAAATGTTACTTATGTCGGTCCAAATGTTACTTATGTCGAGTACTTATGTCGGTCTGACCCCAAAATGAAATTATTTATTTTTTCTGTCCGTGGATCAGCCAATGCAACACAAAGCTGGCACGCATAAATTATATTATTTTGAAAAATTCACAACTTCTTGCCTAAGTGATTTATTGTTACAGTTTTTTAACACAATAACAATATTATATCAATTTAGTATATGACGTGTAGTTTGATTGAATTAATTAATTTGAAAAATACCGAGAGCTGATTAAAAGCAGACAAATTATATTATTAAGTTTTTTCTTTAAAAAGGCCGCAATAAAATTTAACAGGAAAGAGCGGTTTAGCATCACCTGCAAAAAAATGTCCAATATCTTTCTATAATCCTGTGTAAAAATCATATTTTTATAGATCAGACCGATAGAATTTGTGTCGGGAAAGCGTTCAACGTAGACACACTATCTAAAATATAGCATTACGCCAGTTATGCGTTTCCGGGGTCGGATCAATATAAATATGATTTTTACACAGGGTTATAGAAGAGGCAGTAGGCGATTTTTCGCACGAAGTGCCAGTACTCTACTATAAGTTAAAATTTATTACGACCCTACTAAAATTACTATTTTATGATAAAAATTATTTATTTTGAATAATCTGTAATATAATATATAAAATTACGAAAAAACTATTCGTAAAAATGCAAACAATGTCTTAATTAATAAGACAACTTAAGACGATAAATATCCATTGAAACAACTACTTACCGTGCAAATACACCCCCGGATATTGAATTATACAATGATATATTTAAAATCTTATTTAATTTGATTTGTTACAACGCTCTATTAAAGTATATGTAACGTTTAGGTCAAATTCTCTTCAAACCAACTAACAATACAAATTTTAAATGAAAGGAGAGATAGCAACAAATTAGAAGTGAAAGGACTTGGATTAAAACTAATGTCTTAGGCCATCTATAGACGCGTTTCGAGATTTATCTCTCTTCAGTATAGCTTTGCTTATGGCGTTTAAAAAAATTAGGAATAAAATTAAAACAAACTTACTTGGAAAAAGTGTTGTGTGTAGAATGAACAGGTACACAGAATTGGAATGAGTGAAAATTATAGTCGGTATTTATAGGTAAAAAATGGGATTATGTCATTAGCAGATATGAAGAATGTGAGACCTTATTATTTACCTTACGGTACAGTTCAAACAAGATAAATTCAAATTCAAAACTATTGATCTATTTTATCGTCTTAAGTTGTCTTATTAATTAAGACATTTTTGCATTTTTACGAATAGTTTTTTCATAATTTTATATATTATGTTTAAAGTGTGCAAACTATAAGAAGCGTAAGCTTATTTTCTCGAATTTAAATTGATTTGAATTTATCTTGTTTGAATCTGTAATATCTTTTCTAATTGAATTAATCAACGAAACTGTATATTATTTGGTAAAGAAAAATAATGGGTTCATACTGTTAAAAAAATGGTGACGATAAAACGAGTAAGCAAGCCGTTATGCATTTTTGAAAATAATGTAAGTTACGCGCGCCAATTGTGTTTAAGTATTTACCAATCCGCTAATACATAAAAATCAAATTATTTTCGGGATCGCACCGATATAAATAAGATTTTTACATAGAGTTCTAGAGGAGACATAGGGCGATTTTATAAAAGTAGTGCCTGACATCTACTATTCTTTAAATTTTATTACGGCTTACATAAACCTAAAATTTGGCAATGAAAATTATATTATTTTTTAATACAATTCTAATTATTTTATTCAATCAATCTACATGACATTAAATAGGGGAATATAATGTTATTGCTGTGTTAAAAAATGGTGATGATAGAACACATGATAGTAAAGTTGTGATTTTTTAAGATAACGCTAATTTCGCGTACCGATCGTATTTCAGAAATATTATAACTTTGAAGGTGAATTATGCCCCAGGGAGGGCAAAATGTTCTACCCTTATTTTTAGGATGCGTTAACCAAAGTATAATTAATTCATTTTCGGCAGGTCCGATAAAAAAAAGGTTAAAAATTATTTACATACCCAAATTAAGCAATCAAAATAATCATCATAATTTATTTCACGTAGCCATTTTTACACAGTAGGTATACAATCATTCAAGGGAATTATGGCATTCTATTAAAGACAATTCAAAACTCATAAAGCTAAAGTTTCAGATTTTTGATGCACTCTTTGAAGCACAATTCACAAACAAAGTTGGAATAATTTTGAAATACGAACGGTGCGCGAAATTAGCGTTGAATTTAAAAAAACACAACTTTGCGATCATGCGTTCCATTATCACATTTTTTTGAGACTGCAATAACATTATATCCTCCTGTTAAGTATTATATAGTTTGATTGAATTAAATAATTAGTAACATAATAAAAAATAATTAAACATGAATCATTTTCTTCACTAAATTTAAACTCTAGGTAGGCCGTAGTAAAATGTGTAAAAAAAGTAAAGACCTGGGACCACCTGCAAAAAATCACCCAATGCCTCTTTGATAACTTTATGTAGAAGACTTTTTAATATCGCTCCGACACACGCCGGGGGTTGGCGCATCCAATTACGGAACCGCACCGACATATGCAAAAGTCAAGCAAGCAAGTCAAGCCCCGGGTAGTTCTACATCAGGTCGGGTACCGGCGGATACCCGCGGAATACCCTCAAGTCGGGTCGGGTATGGGTCGGGTCTAAAGGGTATTGTCGGGTAACAATATTTTGTAAAGCCCTCCCACTATCTCTTTCTTGAAATTCTTCCAATCGCTTGAAAATTGTAGGTTTTAGAATTAATTCTAACCAGCCTTGCAGATTTGTGTTGTGATATATTTCAGAGTAAGGTGTTGTAAAATATTTATATTTAAAAACACCATCATCATTCTTATAAATAATAAACTCTCCACATAATACTGCATTCAGTTTTATTGCTTGATAAGTCTTCAAAATATTGTTTACACGTCGTCTTAGCATAATAATAGCATCATTCAGGAAAGCGCCAATATCCTTCTATTCATCACTAACCTAGTCCGTATACGATTGACAAAAGCAGATTCTTTGTTAATCCATTGCACTCGATGTTTTGACGTCTTTTTCTTAGGAAAGTATCCGGCACCAATAACTTGAAGAGGCGCAACAATTAGCCGCATTTGTTAATGTAGTTTTCTTCTACTGATGTGTTATTGACATCATATTTGATACTGAAAAGTGCTTGTTTAATTTCTTCGATCATTGAAGATACCTGTTGACTTGTAGCAGACATGATGAAGACTATAATCGTTCTAAAAAAAACGTCTCTGGATACGTCGTTCACGATTGTGTTCAATATTGGAGCTACCGCTGTAATGAAAAGATTTATCTATTTATACCTTCGTATAAACACACAACAGAGTCAACTTGAATAGCATTAGTTATAATAGTAATATTTAAACAAAAGAATACAACCTATAAATATGAGAAAACTCATATAATAATATAAAGATAGTGACAAATGTTGAAAATATAATAGTGACGTTTGATTCTAAATATTTTCAGAGATACACTCAAGCGGTTCTTTAATAGGCTATAGATGACAATTTCTCCTGATTATGTTTAAATAGAACATACAAAAACACTGCATATCCTGACTCCCTAAAGGTGACAACTAGCTTTGCACACTAGGATTACAACTACCAAGAGGTAGCACGTCATCCTCGTAAGAGTTACAGTGACGTGTTTTGTGCAAGAAAAATCGACCACGAGTTTACCTTTCCAAAACTGTCATTGACATATATTTTTCTTTGGGAACTAAATATAATATTTATCTTGAAAGCGTTCTCAGGCGTGTCTTTAATAGTAGGGTAGGGTGGAGCAGGATGGGACATGATACAATTTTATTTATGACTGATCAAATCTGACTAACGTCAGATTTCAAATTTACAAACATCCGACTTACTCACCACAGACCAAATCGGACCCCTAGATAGGTCGACACAATAAGATCACTCGCGACGTGTAAAACCCGATTTTTTTTCACTTTTTGACACTTGATTTTTAAACTTAAAAAAATAGATTTGCTTTAAAATACAATTACGGACGCGGAATAATATTCTAAGAATTACCCTTCTATTTAAATTTAAATAATAATTTTTTTCAACAAATATATACAGGATGACACAAAGAAGGATTACATTTTATTTATTTATTTAGCCAGACCAGTCGGAAAAATTGACCGAGTGGTGTAGAATAAGGCGTTTGCCACATTCTGCACCACATCGACCCCGCAACAGCAGCACGAGGCGACAGCCGAGTGCTGCGCCACTCCACACCCCGTAGAACGAGGCGTAAGCCGAGTTCTGCGTCCACTCCATACGAGCGAGCGAAGCGAGCTAGGGGTGAGCGAAACGAGCTACAGAATCCAACCAATATACGGGCAATGATATCCATCCACACTACCCTAACAACACTCTAATCTCACTTAACAATCATTCCGCTTACGCACCCAACCTTAAACCAAACACGAGCTTAGTTTCCCGTACAGGGTACCGGACTTACAGCTAATATAACTATTAATTTTAAATGTGAATAATTGAATTTAAGTGGATATATTACTGAAAATATTTAATCTGTTTCAGGTGTGGTTTCAGAATAGACGAGCAAAGTGTAGAAAGCATGAGAGTCAAATACAAAAAGGTAAGATATTATCATTGCATACAAGGTAGCCAGAGCAATTTGTTTATCAATATTGAGTACATAAATAATTTAGAAAATATTTAAAAATATAAAATAAATTAAAACAATTTAAAATTAAAAAAGAAAATATAAAACTAAAAAAACTGTTGTATAATAATATAACAATAAGCCTCACGAGTCCATTATTATTAAAATATGTGACTAAAATTTGATTTTAATATTTTGTATAAAATTATTGCAATTAACAATCGACTAAACATTACATAAACATTTGTAATGTAAAGCTGGTTGTTGATAGTGTAAAGTTTATTATTTAGTATTTTCAATATTTAACACTTATTTAAATATGAAGTAGGTTCTTTTATTCTGGGTGAGGTTAAAATAACTTGACGTTGTTATATAACGAATATCAATTCTTTTTTCTTAACTGAGAAACTTGTGAATATTACAATATAATATATTTAGAGACTTTAACTAGCTTGCTTAACGAAGTATATTGAATTTAATCGGAGTAAGTAATATTTTTACTGTCTTGCGTTCGAAAGTCAAATCAGAAGTCCCCGAAATAAAATCTAATAGTAATGAATAATGGTTCTTCGTTAAGCAAACAATGCGTAAGAAGGAGCACGCATAGGCCGGGGTGAACTTTATCATCTTTAGCGGAATTTTTCCATTAAGTACAAATTCTAATTACCTATTTATTCTTCCCAGGCTTATCTGTGCTCTAGCATTGGCAAATGCATTCTGATAATAACATTTAGCAATGAATAATATTTAAGTAAAAATAAACAACAAACATCAATAAGTGAAACAAACATAAATAACTTTAAATATGATTATCAAAAATGCACGATACTAAAGTATTAAATTATATAAATGAAATAAATATACAGATGGGTACATTACAATAGATATGATTTTAATCAAAACATTTCAAAAATATTGCTCATTAATCAGTCAGCCTTAATAAAGAACCATACAATATTTTTTTATTTAGATTTTCTACTCAAAATTAATTAATGAATCAAGTTACCTAAAGCTTTTCACTCAATTTCTAGCCACCTTGTGTATATCCATAGAATACAATAGATAATATTTTTAATCTGATTCTCATTGATTATTTGATGAAACATTTAAACCAATATTAAATTTCAATTAAAGCCAAGTGGTTTGTTTTTAATTTATCCGATTCTAAAATTTTACACTCAAGTAGGAAAGGGCGGGATTTACATTTTAGAGAATTGTACAGAAGTATATTTTAGTTATACATTATCAAGTAATAACGGCAGTAAGGATGGTCTATACAACAAGGAAAAAATAGGGCCTCTCCAAAATATCTAAACCAGCAAATTTTGAAGAGAGACACCCTCTATAAGCGCGGGAGTATAATGGAA
This sequence comes from Philonthus cognatus, assembly GCA_932526585.2. Taxonomy (NCBI): domain Eukaryota; kingdom Metazoa; phylum Arthropoda; class Insecta; order Coleoptera; family Staphylinidae; genus Philonthus; species Philonthus cognatus. The sequence continues at coordinate 65,667,827 of OW052243.1, read as the reverse complement.
GAAAAGAAACCACAATTTATGGTGTGTTGATGTTACAATTTATGACTTTATCTGTTAGAATAGCAGGTAGTTTCCCTTTTTTCCCTTTTTAAAGTGTTTTAAACGGTCGTTCATGTTCATTTGATGACTCCAACAATTGAACTCATAATCAATATGTTATGCAATGGTATTATTTGGTTACGTTTTAATCAAATCGATTAAATAGAGCACGCTAATCTAGCAATAAAAAAAATGCAAAATAAGGTTATGATCTGGGTTTAAAACGTGTTTAAAACATGTTTAAAACACGTTAAAAACGTGTTTAAAACAAAATATACAGGGCATTTTTCTTTTGTGTACATATCCCGATAATTAGAACGTTTTTTAAAGTTGTGGGAAATCGTTGTTTTAATGCGGTTAATTTAAGGCTTTAAACGAGTGTTGTCCACTCCCAGACTGAGCATGAAGTAAAATTTCGAGTTTAGAAAAGCCTAAGAATTTGGATTGGCCGCGTAGCGAAGCGGAGCGGCCAATCCAAATTAGGCTTTTCTAAACTCGAAATTTTACTTCATGCGCCACGCTTAATAACACTGATTTACAGTGAAGTTAAAAAAACACACACTTACAACAACGGTTATAGGCAACCTAATATACGTTAGAGTTATTGAGTTGCCTATAATCACTGATTTAAATTATTTTGTCAGCGCAGAATTTGACTTACGTTTTATCCACATTTACATATTAGATTGCTAAAGCCGTATATTTCAAACTTTACGATATTTTAGTGTTTTATACGCGTGGCGCATGAAGTAAAATTTCGAGTTTAGAAAAGCCTAATTTGGATTGGCCGCTCCGCTTCGCTACGCGGCCAATCCAAATTTTCAGGCTTTTCTAAACTCGAAATTTTACTTCATGCTTAGTCTGGGAGTGGAAAACCCTCGTTTAAAGATTCAAATTGAAATCTTGAACAAAACACAACGTACGTCGAAAAATTTACTTTATATGCTTATGTATACCTGAAAGAAAAAATCCCTGTATTTAAAAACCACATTTATGCACACACAGTTTTATTGTAATAAAATGTTATGTTTGATAATGTAATTTGAAATATCTTAAACAATTTAGCTAAAATTTAAAAACAAACAAAAAATTTTAATGAATTAATATAAAATATAATTCAGCAAATATTTATTTTTAGCAGCTAAGATAATAAAAAAACGGTTTTAAACAAATACAACGTATAAAACATGTTTTAAACAAATTTAAGATTTAAAACATCTTTAAAACGAAACCGACGGCTGTTTTTAAACATGTTTAAAACACTGTTTTAAAACAAAGTGTTTTAAACATAACAACCCTGGTTATGATTGATCATCTAACAAGTGTTTCCAATCCCAGATTAAGCATGAAGTAAAATTTTGAGTTTAGAAAAGCCTGAACATTTGGCTCGGACGTAGCGCAGCAGAGCGACTGAGACAAATTAGGCTTTTCTAAACTCGAAATTTTGCTTCATGCGCGACGCGTATAAAACGCTGATTTAATATGAAATGGTCTATAACCAACCAATTAGCAAGTGAAATACGTTTGGTACGACAATCATCAATTCTTTATATGACGGAAAAAGTGCTATAATGAACATATACAGTATTTTTGTATTAACGACGTGAACACCATCTACTGTCAATAGCACTACTCAAAAATTGGCAGCAGATGGTGTTCATATCGTCAATTTATATGTAAATTATGCATGACTACTAAAATGGTTATAAATGTTTAGTTTTCTTCTGGATTTTAAAATACACAATCAATTGACATTTATAATAGTCATTTTGTGAGTACAATAGACAAAACTATTGGCAGTAGATGGCCTTCACGTCATCAACCTAAATGTAAATTACATATGACTTAAAATTGTCAATTTATATTGCAATTTGAAATCCAGAAGAAATCTAACCATCTTTATTCATTTTAATAGTCTCATATGTAATGTACATTTAAAATAACGACGTGAACTATTTATGAAAAGGAAAAACGATAGAAAAAAATCTGAAATCTAAAATCAAATAACAACAAAACAATATTTGTCAACCATTAGTTTAATTATTAACAAATGCAGCTTTGTTATTTGCTTCCAAAGGCTACTTGTTTAAGTCGTGACAATTGTGAATTTTTCATAATACTTTCTTTTAAGTTTGCTTTTAATTTTTTAACGAAAGAAGCTAGCAAATTTTTGTCTCTACAAAGTTTATTCAGAAAAATTAGCTCTTTTGAAATATCTAAAAATATAGGTATGTATCTGGGGAAAAAAATTTCGATGACGTCATTACTTCAGTTTCAAAATATAGAAAAATATGCAATTTTGGATTAAAATGGACCTTACTCAATCTCATTTATGTACCTTTTTTCATGTTTTTTCTGCCGTTTTTCCTTTTCTAATAATAGAGCAGAGACATCAAGTTTCGCTCACCCTGTACATTTTATATGTAAAATGTTAATCTTTTGTTTTTTGTAAAGAGTGCCTTAGAAACAGTCGAGTAACTCACTTATTTGAGAACTTCAAAGACCCATAATTTGCTTACATATCACCCCTGAAGACGGGCATCCAACGATATATATTTTACCAATTGTGGTGTATTTTAAACTAATGAGTGTCTTCCACTCCCAGACTAAGCATGAAGTAAAATTTCGAGTTTAGAAAAGCCCCGTGTAGAAAATTTGTCGCAGCGACCCGAGCCAAATTTTCACGGGGCTTTTCTAAACTCGAAATTTTACTTCATGCGCCACGCGTATAAACAACTGATTTATAGTAAAGTTAAGAATGTATAACGCTTAGATGTGATGATGATCAATATTTACCAAGATGTAAACGTCAGATACGTTTTAAAAAAATGTATTGACCTAAAATTGTACACGTAGACATAATTCTCGACTTTATTTTACAAATGTCGTATTAATTATAATTACATTTTAAATAAATTCATAAATATCAAATAAATCTTCCTATCAAAACCACCCAAAACCGGACAAAAGATAACGCCACGCGCCGGCTGAAAACAGATGGACTTCTTACTACCTGCTAATATCGGGTTGTCATTGACACCCAAAAAATGCGGTTGGTGTTCATAATGGATTACCCCTTGAGTGCTCGGTCTCTTTCCCCCTACCCTCCAACATTTTAGGAAAGAGATAAAAATCTTAAGATTTTAGAGTTTTTGGTCTAGTCGCGAAAAAATGGTAAATGAGTGCGAGGACATCTGGCACTCCATCATCCATCATATAACTTTGTAAAAATATACTTCTGTACAATCGCCGAAACTTATTGCAAATGTGTGTTTAGGCACGTTTTGCTGATCATAAATCTACCTGTCTATTTTACGAGCAATGGTCAGGAGTTTAATAATAGAGATTCGACCGAAACTGCGTGAAATGTGCATTTTTAAAACAATACAATTTAAACATTAAAAGTGCGATTCTATTCGCAATCTACAACAAGTTAGTCTTACAAAGACTATATCAAACACTCATTGAAACAACTACTTCCCGGGCTAATACCCCGACAGACATTGAATTATACAACAAGTGTTTGCTGTTACATACAGTAACCTACTGCAAATGTAACAATTTGGGTCAAATTATTCCGGCCATCTATAGACGCGTTTCGAGATTTATCTCTCATCAGTATAGCTTTGCCATTCCCTCTAAACAATTTGACACCTTAGACTGGCGGTCACGTTACCGTTCAAACATAAGTATAAATGAAATTGCCAATTCTTGGTTGCAGAATACTTTAAACATTAAAAGTGCGATTCTATTCGCAATCTACAACAAGTTAGTCTTACAAAGACTATATCAAACACATATATTTGAAATATTTAATTGATGAGGCGGATACATGATGAAACTCCATAATACTATTTGAAATAAAACAACGCAGTTGGGAGGGTTTCACTTTTATTGTTGAACACTGCAACATGTTTCACCACACAGTGGCTTCATCAGGCAGATGAAATAATGATTATTATTTATAATTATATTTATATTATATATTATATTTTATTTCATCTGCCTGATGAAGCCACTGTGTGGTGAAACATGTTGCAGTGTTCAACAATAAAAGTGAAACCCTCCCAACTGCGTTGTTTTATTTCAAATACATATATTTGATATAGTCTTTGTAAGACTAACTTGTTGTAGATTGCGAATAGAATCGCACTTTTAATGTTTAAAGTATTCTGCAACCAAGAATTGGCAATTTCATTTATACTCAATACAATTTAATTAGAAAACGCAACTAAATTTCTGGATTTGTATTTCTAAACATTTTTGAGAAGATAGATGTAAATTTTCATTTTTGTTTATATTTTACTACACAACTAACTAGAGGGTGGAAATAAAGTGAGTTAACGAGTTGCTTAATTTTGTATAGATAATTCTAAAAAAAAATCATTTCTAAGTTGTTTCTCACATTGGACAATATTTATTAATTTCTTTGCGATTCCTGTTAATTTGTTATTAATCTGGCTTATCTTCAATACTTCATAAATGTTATAATAAAATGACAATAATGATGATGATGATGAAAATAAAACACAAAGTACCTGCATTCCTACATCAAAGAGCTTGGGCTAATTTTGTTAGAATTATGATTATATTTGCTGCTCTTACAAAAATCTCTATAAGTAATTTAAATGCAAACCGATTTTTTAATTACTTAAAATGTTTTCGACTCAGGCTTTAAAATTGATGTACCTCGCTTTTGTATAAATTGATAATTGTGTCCTTAGTGGACGCTTAAAGTTAGAATTTATACAGAAACTCTGTGAACTTTTTCAAAAATAAAAAAAAACATCGAAAAATCACACAATTGTGATTTTTCGATGTTTTTTTTTATTTCTGAAAAAGTTCACCGAGTTTCTGTATAAATTCTAACTTTAAGCGTCCACTAAGGACACAATTATCAATTTATACAAAAGCGAGGTACATCAATTTTAAAGCCTGAGTCAAAAACATTTTAAGTAATTAAATGTTTTCAAATATTTAAGAATATCACGCAAAATGCATAGATGGACTTATTAATGCTAAAAACGATGTTAGCTACTAATTTCCTCCTTAGAATTTTTGTTAACCCCTAAATGCATAATTTTGAAATGATTACAAAATATGTGTATATTAATGGAAATATATACAACACAGGTACCGATCGCGAAATAAAATAATATAGGATTATTTCCGGTTTTTACCGTTGTTATTTGAAAGAGTTTAATTTCAAGTTTCTAACGAGTGTTTGACACTCGCAGATTAAGGTAAATTCGATATTGTGCTGCATGCGCCAGCCGTATAAACCACAGAAATATTGTAAAGTTCAAAGTATAGGTCTTTAGCATACTGCTTCAGTGGTATATTTTAAACTTTACCTTATATCAGTGATTTATACGGGTGGCGCAAGTAAAATTTCGAGTTAGAAAAGCCTAAAAATTTGGTTTGATCGCTACGCGACCAAACTAAATTTTACTTTATGCTTAATCTGGGAGTGGAAAACGCTCGTTTAAAGCTTCAAAGTGGACTGTTATTTGAAGATTTGCAGCGTATATAGTATATCTGGATATGAACAGTATAAATGTTAGCATAAGTTACATTTTAATTATTTTATATTAAAATTACATTTCTAATGTTGTACGTATTTATTTCGAATTATAATAATTGTTTAATAACACAATTTATTACTTTCCGAACACTACTGAGCTGTGTAAGAAAAACAATACATTTGATTAACGAATCGCCCTACGAAAAGCTTTTCACTCTCTCATTCTGGCCAGCTTGTATATCACAATGATGATATAAAATATCAATATAAACAGACTAAAAATTAAGACACACAACAGTTTATAATGAGGACATTTTAAAATACAAAAAGAAAGTACAAATATCATCTAAGAGCTTTAGATGTTATAAAATGTATTATTTATTAATATCTGACAAACAAATATGACGTAGCCATTTTTAAATCGAGAGCTTGAATCCTGAAATACGTTGAAGCCAGTGTTATCCTGCAATGCATTTGCATATCGCATAAGCCGATCAATTGGTTTAATCATTTCATAATTAGTTGAATGAAATGATAATCAAAATAGGGGTTTATGCCTACAATAAACACCTTGAGGTATATTCAAATTTAATTTGTTAAGCAATTGATGACAATCAATAATTCCATTTACCAACTTATGCAAAAAACATAAATCCAGCAACACCCTCCTGTCACATAATAATCTCAAAACAAGCTGATCACGGATAGAATTGTGGCTAAAGTTAATACTCATTCCCCCTATTCTACGGCGTATAATTCTGAAAAATTACCCTTGACTGACTCAAACTGCTAAATGGCGTTTACAGAATAAGGACTCCAAACTACTGATGCATATTCCACATGAGGCCTAACTAATGACAAGTATAACATTTTACTGTCTTAATACTAAAACCAACAGTAAATTTATAAACTAAACCCAACATTTTCAAAACTAAGTTACATATGTTGTTATAATGTTTATTCAAATTTAGCTTTGAAGTGAATAACACGTTCAGATGTTTTATTTCAGAGGTTGTTATCATGAGCATCGACTAAATGTAGTTTAGAAACATTTATTCAAATTTAGGTGTAGATTATTCCGATCGCACCACCTAGCAATATTGTGCAAGTCCAGTTTTAGTTGATGTTGATCCTCAATCGTTCTTACTGCTTTAAATAACTTGAGATCATCAGCAAACAGGAGGAAACTACTAGACCTAATACTCAAACAAATATCGTTAATAAAAAGCAAGAATAACACTGATCCACAATAGGAGCCCTGAGGAACCCCCAATAATACACATATATCTTTCGAATAAGTCGACCAAGTCGCCCCAATACTTATACATACATACATACACACAGGCATTGTAAAAAAAATGGATAGTCAGATTTTTGGCATGATTACAATACTTTCCTCACACAGTAGTGCTCGGAAATTAAAAATTGTGTATTTAATTCCGGTCCTCAATAATTAGTGACATGCATTTGCTAAAAATGATCTTGTCAAAATAAAACTCCCTTTGCCCCATTGCTCGTACCTGAGTGTCAAGACACAATAGACCCTTGTGGTGGCTGTGAAGAGCCGATTATCGGCTCAACTACTTAGAAAATGGCCTGTCGTATAATGCAAATTAGTTGCACTTCCAAATGTTTATAAGGCTCTCGTAAAAAAGTGTGTTGCAATTTCGGCGATTGTACATTATTCGTAGAGAACGACAATAAGTCGAAACTAGTTAAACAAATAAAGAAATAAGTGAAACAAACCAAGTGTCTTTAATTCAAATAAAATATTAGAATAGAATAGTTTATTAAGTGTTAATTAATATATTTAAGTTTACACGTGTCAAAATTACAATATTTTGGAGCAGATAGAGCCTGTGCACATATAAGTATCACAAACAAAATACTGCATCTCATTACACTAAAAAAGACTGTTATTCCATACTTCATCTCATCTTATTGTTTTATACGTTGTTTGATTGAGCGTGGCTATCCGCTGTATTTTAGAAACTATACATCGTAGTATGTTGCGGTAAAAAATTTCATAGTAAAAGTGGCCAAGAGAAATCGCTGGAAATACAGCATCTCATTGTCTTATACCGGGTGTTTGATTAAGAGTGGCCATCGGCTGTATCTCAGAAACTATCTCTATAATAAAAGATTAAAACAATGTTTATCAAATAAATGCCAAATTTAACGATGTAAAAAATATGAAAATCTTAATCTACGGTAAATTTTACCTAATCTTCTCGTTTTTTATGTTCCACGTAAGATGCACGAGAAAAAGAAAACGTATAATTATTTAAATGCCTGTAGCTTTTGTTAGGATCTACTGAAATTAATAAACTTGAGCTCATTTGATAGATAATTGAATGCACTTTCAAACATAATTCATTCTGATTTATTTTAGTTTCGATATTAAGGGCCGCGATTGGTGCGATTAAAACAATCACCGTATTTTCTCCATTTTCTTTAATTATAATGAGAAATAGTTTGAAAACTGGCGAAAACCGCATCCCGATATCTTTATCCTAACCGGAGATTTATTCAAAATTGCGCAGAATGGGGTATTTTGTACTAATAAAGTTTAATAAATTCGGTTAAACCTAACTAAAATTACAACCATTTTAATGATTACACTTTTCCATTTTCATCTGCATCTTATGTAAAAGCAAAAGAAACGAGAAGGTAGTTGAAATCGAGCAAAATTTAGAGTAGATTAGGATGTACATATTTTTAGCATATGCAGCTTGATTTGGCATTTTAAATAAAATCTTGTTTTTATCCTTTGCGGTAGAGATTGCACCTTCTACCGCAGAAGCTAGATTTAATAATTGCATTCGTTTTATTGTCTTATGTTTTGTTTGTTGTTGTTCCTATAAAGTATTGTAATAAGTGTTTTTAATTGTAGTAAATATACGCTGTATTAAACATTCTACTAATCTCATTTTGAGATTCAAAATAATCATGGATTTACTTATATATTCGCTTTCCAAAACATATAAATGGGAAAAAGTGATCTCCGTTATTTTCTAAATTATTGTTTTTGACCTCTTGAACATAAAACAAAAAAGCCTACTAGATTTTAAAATATATTTTTATGTGGTGCGCGGTTCAAAATGGGCAAATCTACCAGACTATTTACTATATCTTTGGTTAGGATAATGACATCAGGATGAGGTTTTCATCAGTTTTCTCAGTATTCCTTCCTGTAATAAACTAGCGTGAGAGAACTATAGCTCATAATTTGAATTTTTTAAGAAAATCTAGAAAAAAAATTAAAAACATTGGTCTTAATAATATTGAATAATATCTACAAGTACAATTAGGTTACCTCTCGATTTCGTACATTGTATTCAGAATACGTGTATACAGTATTTTGTGTAGATTATTTTTAATTTTTTATTTCTGATTTTCTACGTTTTATAAACGATTCGTACTATTACATTTTTAGTTATTTTTTATTCTTATTAATTTACAATTTAACACATTCGATTCATATAGCTATTTTCATTTCAAATATACATTTATAATTTAGTATAATAATAATACAATTATCATTCTGTAGTAAATTTTATACAGTTTTCATAATTCTTATATTGTATACGAATTTAAAGACAATATGTTTAACCTAACTGTCAGTTCAAACATGTATTATATTCATTAACAGATATTAATTCTAGATCTTTACTATCTAAAATACTGGAAGTTAAGGAACTTATATATCTCAACAATATTGATATTTTACCGATTTAAGAAATACGGTTAAATCCAACTGTTCCAGATAATGATGTAAATATTGAAAAATATAATTATATTAGAAATTATCGTTTGATGAGAGGAGGCGGTGTGGTTATCGTTATAAAAAAGGATTAAATTACAATCGCGTCGCATTTGATTCTGAAATTGAGATTATCTGGATTTTGATAAAAAAAAAACATGATTTTAAAATAGCAGTATCAACACTAAACCACCAAACAACGACACGCCCTTGTTTTTGAATGAATTTAAAAGTTCATTAGCAAACTATTTTCCGCTATATATATATTTATATATATATATATAGATATATATACAGGGTGTCAATTTGAAAACAAGCCAGCCACAATATCTTTGGAACCGTAGCAATTAGAGAACATTTTCCAAAACCGCTCCTAGGATAGGGAGGGGAACCATTTTGATCCACATAACAATCTTCTGTAACCAACCCCTTAGGCTGTAGCCACCCTCGCCCATTTTTTTTAAATAACATGACCCCACTTGATATATCATTACAAAGGTCTCTCAGAATGCTAATCAATGGTAGCAACTAAAATTTTTATTGTTACATAAAAAATGTAAAAAAAATAATTATTAAATTATAGTAAGCTCAAAATGATTTCCATTATTTTCGAGACAATAATAAAGTCTATTCTCAAATTCTTGTCGTACATTTTGGAAGGTCTGTCGTGGAATAGCTCGACACTCTTGTATTATTCGTTGTCACAGATCTGCAATAGACTCGGGCTGAGTTTTATAAACCACAGATTTTAAGTGGCCCCATAAGAAGAAGTCTAATGGGGTCAAATCTGAAGATCTAGGTGGCCATTCAATTGTTCCTCTTCTACCAATCCATTAATTCCCAAAAGTGTGGCTTAGCCAGTCTCTAACAGGTACTACATAATGCGGAGGTGCTCCGTCTTGTTGAAAATGTAATAAATTGTCATTCAAGATTAGGTCATCATTTTCATCTCTTTGATTTTCTAATTCATGAACTATAAGGGGTTGTATTAATTGATCTAACATTTCATAGTACAGTTGACCATTTAAATTTTGGTCAATAAATAACGGGCCAATAATGGAATCTCCAAGAATAACTGCCCAGACATAATTTTTTTTGGGATACTGCGTGTGGACTTCTCTAATAAGATGAGGATTGTCACCACTCCAATATCGACAATTTTGTTTGTTAACATTGCCATTAAGATAAAAATTACATTCGTCGCTAAAACAAATGTTTTTCACTAAGTCAGGCTCAGCTATAATTTTATGAGTCATCATTTCGCAAAACACAATTCGTCTGTCTGGATCTTCATCTCCAAGTTCTTGGATAATATGCATTTTATAGGGATGAAACTTGTGTTTTTTCAAGACTTTGCGAATGGATTCGTGACTCAATCCTGTTACTCTAGACATACAACGAAGTGATGAAGTAGAGTCCATAGCAATTTGGCCCAGGACTTCAATTTGAGCCGTTTCAGTTAGGAGCCGAGGTTGATCTCTTTTCTTGTTGATGACTGATCCTGTTTGTTCAAATTTTAAAACTAGGACATACTGATGACGTACATTTTTTTCAGGATGTAATTCATTGAATGAAATTGTAATTTGTCTAGCACAACGGTTTTTAGAACCATAGATATACATAATTTTAACACGTTCGGCGATTGTGTAAACTATTTTATAAAAATTAATAACAAGTTTAAGGTAAAGAGCACAGATTATTTTAAGATAGTCACAACAATACTAATGGCAGTGTCACATATTGTGTTTATTTGAATTAAGTTAATGAAAGATTTATTTTTATTTCATTGGTGTTTTTTGTCAACGTTTTTTTTTTATTGCGGACAGGTGACATTTATTCAGTTAATAAATGTATTTCATTGAACCATGTTTTGTTATTATTTTAATATTTTTTTTAGAGTTGTCCATATTTTAATAAAACAATAGATAACTCTGATAAATATTGGGTATTATTGTGTTTATCTGTGCTTTTTCATTTGTAATTTGTAAAAATAAATTGTTATAATACCTAATTTGACAAATATTTTAAAACCAAAGAAACTGATTTAATTTTTTTCATTTTTTATATAACAATAAAAATTTTAGTTGGTACCACTGATTAGCATTTTGAAAGACCTTTCTAATGATATATCACAAGTAGGATCGTGCTATTTAAAAAAAATGGGCAAGGGTGGCTACAGCCTAAGGGGTTGGTTGCAGGAGATTGTTATGTGGGTCAAAATAGTTCCCCCTCCATATCCTAGAAACGGTTTTGAAAAAATTTCTCTAACTGTTACGGTTCCAAAGATATTCTCTTTGTTTTCAAATTGACACTCTGTATATACAGGGTGTCCCCGAATGATCTGTACAACGCTCTACCACATATTCTCTGAAACAAAATAAGACGATTTAACTAAACTTATCTCTATCCAAAAGTGGTTCCTAAGCCATCTACGAGGCCTCAAAGATATTATTTTTCAAATATTTTTATTTTGGAATTAGGTAAGAAAACCTAATTTGGCACATTTAATTACATCTATACCATGCACTTTTCGCGATATGTTTCTTTATCCTACGTTTAAAGTAAGTGGTCAAACTAGGACCATCGACTTTTTAAGATACCTAAATCTTTTTATTCAACAGGTCAAATCATAAGGAATACTTTTTTTCTGCAAGATCATTCAATTTTACGTATTTTTTTTTCTCTTATCAAATTTTTCTATTTTCCCCACAACTTGAATGTTCATTCTCTGATCATGATGCGGTATATTATACTATTGAACACAATCATTTTGAACACAAAGATCAACAATTTACCTCTCGAAATTTTCTAAATATTAATATAACTGCATTTAAAAATGATTTAAATAACTTACCTATGCATCATATCCTAATAACACATGGTATTAATGATAAATTATCTTTTTTTAATAAATATATTTTAGATATACAGTGTCCAAAAGATATAGTCTGTGGTTAACAGATAATTTAAAATTAATGCTTCAGTTGCGAAATAAGGCAAAAGCACGGTATAGAAAATAACGCAATCCTTCACATTGGGAATATTTCAAAACCTTGCGGAACTTTACAAATGTTGCTGTCAAAAACGAAAAAAGAGCGTACTTTTTTACGTATTTCAAATAATCGAGGTAAAGACTTTTTGTGAAAACACCTAGAATCCCTAGGTCATAAGAAAAAAAACAGTTAATATCTCTGAATGATTGCATAACACATATGCAATTAATTCTTACATTTGAGAGAGTATTCCTAGTTCAAACAGTCAAATAATGTCCCACCCTTCTGCGGTTTCGTTTAATTCCAAATTGGAAAACGAGGACACAGTAACAAAATTCTTATTCCAAATTAAATCTTCAACTGGATACGATAATAATAATACTGCAATGCTACAGATGTCTTGTCCTCATTTTGTCCAGTTATCAATCATATTAATAATTGTTGTATTTTAGATGGTGTATTTCCGGATTGGTGGAAGTTTGCCATAATAAAACACCAATTATTGCAAACAAACAATCTTGCCACAATTACAATCTGGGTTTAGAGTGGGCTATAGTTCTGAGACAATATTATTAAAAATCACTGATATTTTATCAACCACAGATAATAGACTTTTAACAATATTCATACTTTTGGACTACAGTAAGGCTTTCGATACTGTCACGTATGATACACTTAAGCTAATACTGCATATAGGCCACATAGGCCTAAAAAAATCTACTGTCTCAACCAGATCAAGTTTCTTAGATATAAAGCAAGGTATACCGCAAGGTTCTGTACTTGGCCCTTTGTTATTCTCCATCTATAAAGTAAATATACTCATTACAATTACAATTTTGTCATAGTCATACCTTTACGTATGCAGGTGATAGCCAACTTTCCCTCTCATTTAAACCGGAATCTTTTCGTTAGGCTGAAATGTGTGTGAGTTTCGACTTACAGATAATTAAATCTTTGAAATCTTAAATAGGAACCATTATTCTTTATTAAAGAAAATTTCATAGGATCGGATGTGTATGTTTTTTTTCCTGTGATCTAAATATTTTTGTTCAAAATGTAAAATGTCTACATATTATTGGATGTATTATATCATATATGAGCACCCCCAGCCCCTGGGCCGGATACGGCCCTCCACCAGCTTCAATCCGGCCCGCGAGAGAAGTTTCAAATTGATCAAGCTTCAAGAAGACTTATATTTCATATTTTGTATTGTGGAGGCTTCTACTTCGTTATACATGTTAATTTAACAATAAAACACTTTAAACTTTGTTTGTATAATTACTTATTTTTTGTAACAGCAGTTTCGGCAAATTTAGCTTGCCATTATCAAACATGTACTACACGTTTGATAATGGCAAGCTAAAGTTGCCGAAACTGCAGTCACGAAAAATAAAAAGTGTTATACAAACAAAGTTTAAAGTGTTTTATTGTTACTCATATTTCAAGTCTAAATTTGATGATGTGGAAATAAGCGAATTTTCCAGAACATACCTTTCCGAAGAAAAGTATCCGCATCTGAGAGTTTTCGCAAGAAAAATAATTTGCACATTCGGAAGTACGTATAAATGCTAGCAGCTTTCTCAATCATGAAAATTAATAAAAATAAGCATCGTACTCGGCTTACAGATGTTAATTTAGAAAACATTTTGAGCCTTTGTACTAGTGATATAGACCCCAATATTGATGATATTATCTCTCAGCTTCAAACTCAAGTCTCTTATTAATTTTTATTTGAGATTTCTCTCTTTTTTTTGTTAATTTGCTTTTATATGTTTGATTATGCTCTTGTAATTCTAATAAATAAAAAAAATGTGTGAATTTTTATCGCCTTTTTATTCACTACTACCTACTTATTTCTTACCTACGGCCCGCGACCTGATTAAGTCCCGAAATTACGCCCTCCGCTAAGCAAAGGTTGCCCATACCTGTCTTATATAATGCAAGGGGCAGTTAGTGGCCGAACGGTATTTCGCTCGGCGAGCCACAGACCCGGTAATATCTCGTCGTGCCCCTGGGTGTTGTGTGAATGTGTTGTGACGTCCAAATATATAGTTATTTGTTATACTTAATAATTAGTTAATGAGCAAATGTATACAAACAAAAATGAATGATGGCCAATAGTATCGTATATAATGCAAGGTAATAAAGACTATTTAATAAGAAAATGTCCACTTATTTTGAACTTTTATTCAAAATCATAAATATTTTTTGCACATACTAACCCCACTGATAAAAGATGTAAAAGTTGTAAATTTATAAATCAAAAAAGAAAAAAATGAACGAATGAAAGTATGATGTAGCCCAATCAGGTACAAGTGAAATTGTAAATAGTATTGGGTGTATATGACAAGTGCCAATGATCGGCTATTGGGGGAAGATCTACCGGGCTGGGTTTATGATCGTGTTACAAGCACGAGTGACTTCGCAAAACGGCATCCCTATACATAAACGGTCATCTTATTTTTAGATATACAGGATGTATAATACCATTCCTAATGATCTAAAAAATCATGATTTAAGCAATTTTAAGTTAGCAGTTAAAATCCATTTAGATCAGCGCTAAAACCAATGGTGATAGCTAGAATATGAATCAAATATTAATATACATTACATAGAATGTATAGTATATTTGTTCTTGTTTGAATTATTTGTAGTAGTAGATTCAAAGTAGTTTCCACATTTTCAATTTTAGTTTATTTAACGTTTGGATGGTAGAACAGCTCGGGGATTTCCTCAACATTGAATCCCGCCTTATGATGCGCATTTAGTAACAAACGATTGTTCTCTAATATACTTTTTTATTTTTACTAATATGTATATTTAATTTATGTTGTTACTATTATTATATATCTATTATCTTATTTTTACATTATGCAAATAAATGTTCTAAGCCGCGGAGGAGTGATATAAAAAATAAAATGGTATAGTCTTCAATCTGGTATTCGACAAGGAGCACAAAAACGTCAGATCAAAATTTAGTGAGTAAATTGATTGGTGATTGTCGAAAATATTTGTTTTTGCTTCAAAATCCCCCCGTTTAAAAGTGTTTCGATTGATTGTTTCCCCCGGATCGCCCTATTTTACAAAAAAAAAATAAACTGAAGTAGCCCCCACTGTTTCTGAACACTCTGATTGCATATATCTATTCTATTGAAACCGCAAGGGTCTATTGTGGCTCACAATTAGGACCAGTCGTATGTCCTTACAGCTTACCGTCCACGTCCATCTTAGTGAAGCCACGGATCTTGTCAGGTGGGATCGTTTCCAGGTCCTTCAGGTTTAGCTTTGGCATGTCGAATACTGAGATCCTGTGTCGGTCTTCAGATGGGCAGGCACATAAGACGTGCTCTGCCGTTTCTTCGTTCTCTTCGTCACTCTGTGGTGTTGCTTAGTCCTAGTTTGTTAAGGTGGCCATGACGCCGTTCTGGAAGAGGATGGTCCACTTATCACTGCTCTGAAATGTCTCATCTCAGGGCAGCGACGCCAGGAGCCCTGTGCTTCGTGTTGCATCCATTCCTTAGTACGGTCTTTGACTATCGACCTGGTTATCCCCAGCACAGGTTCTAGTCCGATGAAAGCGGTGCGTGCTCCCTCTCTAGCCAGGGAATCGGCTAATTCGTTTCCCTTAATGCCGGAGTGGCCGGGCACCCACATCAGACTGACCCTGTTTATCTGTGCCAGCTGGCAGAGTGATTGTTTACAGTTCTCTGCAGCCAGGGAGAAACCTCGAGTTGACCCCAGGGCCCTTAGGGCCGCCTTACTGTCCGAACATATTTCAATTGTCCTGCCCGCTCATCCCTTCAGAAGGATTTCCTGGGCGCACATTTCAATGGCGTAGTATGATGGCATGCTTGCCAAGGCTCTAAAAGAGTTCAGTCCTTGGTTTGCATCCAACGACTGCGGCTCCTGTGCCAATGGACAGTTTTGATCCGTCAGTGTACCAGTAGGAGTCAGCCTGTGCTAGAGTGGTTTTGTATCTCTTCCATCCGTCTCTGTTTGGGAACAGGACATTGTGCAATGCTACAGATGTCTCGCAGTGGTCAGTCCTCATACTCAGGGTGTCATCCACCTCTGTAGCAGGTGACAACCCATTTGGTATGAGGACAATCATCTTCGGTTCCGATAGTGCCGCATGGTGATACCTATATGTTGCTGGTCTGGCCTCTCCCTGTACCAGAATATGAAGAGTGGTGAGGTTCAGTAGCATGTCCAAGGCAGCTGATAGCGTACTGTATACTTAAGAAAATATCAAGAAAAATCGCAGAAACGCTAAGAGTAAACTACCACTTCCGGTTTCCGTATTTGCACAAAAAGCTTTCTAGGTCGTTATATTGTAATAAAAAGCTTAAGTTTAAATTTGCATCATCTTTAGCGATTTTTGCTGTACAGAATCCGCCGATATCCGCACAACCACATATCCAGACAGCCACTTTTTCTAAATGGTTTTAATAGACTCAGGGGACCTTAACTTTAGAATAAAATTTTTGATTTGAATCTCCGCTAAAATTATTGATTTGAAAATATTTACGTAAATAATACTTTCCCTTCGCATTACATGCAGGGAAAGTAAATAACATAATGGTCCCTGATCAGAAAATGTTTGGGAATTACTGCGTTAGATAGAAGCAAAGTCGGGGCCTTGCGTCATAAACGTTTTGTTACAATAACGAGTTGCTTGACAAAGAGGCAGTTTCAATAATCTAATAAATACATTTACAGTTCTGCAGCTGAGGTTTGTACATTTTGTACAAGAATTTAGTGTTATCACATTTTCTGTATTACACAGTGTTAAAAATTTAAAGCCAATTTTTTGTCTCAAAAAATGAGTGAGTATCGTATCATGTAGCCTTAACAGATGAAATAGATATGTTGTATGTTCGTTGGAGGCATTTATGGCGGAGTACTGAATTTATGAAATGTAATATATACAAATGTAAATGTTTCAAGCATTAAGCAAGCGAGTAAGTAAAATTGTAGAATCATAAATTCAAGTTAGGGCATTAAACTATTTAGAAGAGCCAGTAATTTGTTACAGAAATGATCTTTAAACCTCGACTCGACCCTCATAATTTTAACTGCTATGAATATATCATGCACTTTATCCCCCTCTCACAAATCTGCGGTGAATAATCGAGTTTATATACAAGTGTGCGCTAAAAAAATACTGGTTACGAAAAAAGTTTTCAATCAAATCAAATAATTCCCCACGAGAGTAATTTTACGGGGCTCGCTCATTCAAATATACGGACTACAAGATGACTGGTCCAAGTCTGTACGGGCTCTTGGGGGCACTAAATTACACTTAGTGCCGTACACTCACATCAACACTGCACCCTCCCGCCCTATGACTCTAAAGCCCTACGTACACCGTATACCGGGCGTAGGGCATATCCTGTCTGTCCGCATACACGCTCTTTTTGACCAAATTACATTTGCGAAACAGGGGTTAACACTACAAACCCAATCTGCAACGCTTAAATATATATCCCCCATTAAATTATTATATCATCAACATACACCTACTCAAAATCCCCCACTAAATTATTCCACCACACCCTGTGCCGATTTATTTCAATACCTTAGTAATAAATTTACAAAAAATGCAATATTTATGTTTAATGGAAATTATTCCTATTAATGAGGTCCGTAATCCGGGATTTTCTAACGAATTTCATAATTTGGAAATATCGTACAACGAATCAAGAGCGGATCCACGGTTGGGGGAGGGAATGGGGGAAATCCCCCCCCCCCTCTCAAAGGGTCAATCGACAATTAAAAAATATTGTATTTTTTTGTGAAGTTTAAAATTTTTAAATGTAGATAATAGTACCTAGTTTATTATAACGTTAACAAATTAGAGAATAAAATATGTATTTAAATATAATAAATCATGGTAACGACTAATTTGAAATGTTAAATTTTCCTGACTCTTCCCTAATGCCAGTTTTTTTCCCTGGCCCCTTAAAATATTTTCATATAACCTAAACTAAATAATGTAAAATTTCGAGCTTAGAAAAGCCTAAACATTTGGATTTGCTAGGGCGAGTCGCGCCCCGGCAAATTCAAATTTTCGGGCTTTTCTAAACTCGAAATTTTTCTTCATGCGCCACGCGTATAAATCACTAACTTCAAGTGAAATCTTCAACTACTTGGTTATAGTAAAATAAATTTAGTAAGTCGATTATTAGTTGTTAAAATTACAGGGAAAGTGCTATGCTATGATAGACACATGACCATTTCTTTAAATCTTTAATCGTATTATTCGCATATTTATTATTATTTTTAATTTAAAAATTCCCTGACTTTTCGCTAAAAAGGCCGAATTTTCCTGACTTTTCCAAGACATTTCCTAATGAATAAAATGCCCTGACTTTTCTGGTTTTCCCAGTTGGTTGCCAACCTGTTCCCCACATCGCACGACTAGAGTCTCAACTAAACGGAAATTCAAAATGGAAAATTAACGTCTTTTAAAAAATTATATTTATTTAAATGAATTTCATGATAAAAAAATTATGCCAATGGATTAATGTTGTGTTTATTTTACAAAATACTGGTCGTAGATAAAATACTGTAGGCAACTTGTGTGTGAATGGCTCGTACCCTAAACTCCAGCCCAAAAGCCCTACTTCACACACTAGTTACCTAAATAACTATTTCATAACAACTATTTTATCTCTCAATTCTGCTATGAGTTCGTCTTTTAGAGTGATAATTTGGTTAAGTTGCTCACTTCATTACTTCTATCTATGGCAGTTTCACAGTCGGAGTCATTTGAGGTTAGAATAGTACAGCAATGAATATTTCCATCATTATCGATTGATGTTCCACAAATTTTTAAAATGTACATTAAATGATAGTTTTTCTCGAAATCCATACAAGTCACATTTTTAACTTACGATGCTGCACAATAATCACACACAAGTTTGTCCTCACTTCTTGTTGCAGGCGCCATTTTTTTTTTGTTGCTCCTTCGAAACTTTGGATTTAACTAAAACAAAAGTTTACCAATACACAAACAGAAATAATTTATAGTGGCAGGACTACACAAGGTTTGTTGTTTTGTAAAAGTACCGCGCCGAATCTAAAATTATTCAGGCTACCTAAATGATTTAGTCTTTGTAAGACAAATTTGTTGTAGATTGCCTAAATACCCCCACATTTATTGTTTTGAAGTATTGGCAACTTTATTCATACTTATGTTTAAACTGCACGGTAACGTGTATGCCAGTCTAAGGTGTCAAATTGTTTAGAGTAAACGGTAAAGCTATACTGATAAGAGATAATTCTCGAAAGGCGTCTATAGATGACCTGAATAATTTGATCCGAATTGTTACATTTACATTAACAGCAAACAAACACTTGTTGTGTAATCAAATGCCCGTCAGGATATTAGCTCCGGAAGTAGTTGTTTTAATTAGTGTTTGATTTAGTCTCTGTAAAACAACTTTGTTGTATATTGCGTAAAGAATCGCACTTTTAATGTTTTGAAGTATTCTACAACCAGTATTGGCAATTTCATTTAAACTTTCACAGGGTGTACCAAAAGTCTGAAATAAATTCGGCATTTCCAAAATACACATTTCTAAGAAAAATCCTAGAACAGGTCGATTTTAGATTTTTCTTCTACATCTTTTAATGTATTACACATATAGATGATGATGTTTGTTTTCTGTTATCACAAACAGAGTTCTGCTCGTTTCGTGGACGAAACGATGGCGTGTATCTACACTTTGTGTATAATCTTGCTATCGACGATGTCGATTTTTGCTAATTGAGTGAATATTGTTTTTGATAAATTCAAATTCAAAACTATTTGAATTCGAGAAAATAAGCTTACGCTTCTTATAGTTTGCACACTTTAAACATAATATATAAAATTACGAAAAAACTATTCGTGAAAAGACACTGTTTGCATTTTCACGAATAGTTTTTTCGTAATTTTATATATTATTGTTTTTGATATTAACATTTAAATATATTATTTCAGGAATGATGTTAAACAATCACAGCCCTCCATCCAGTACACCTTTAGAACCATGTAGAGTGGTTCCTTACATGAGTGTCCCTGCTCTACGAGGATTAACCCTGCCTTCAGGAGCGGTCTCTTTATCGGCGTATGACCGCTTGACCCTTGGCCCTTTTCCACAGCCAGGGACGCCATTCTCAGCCTTTGATTCAGCATTTATATCAGCAGCGCATCAGGTGAGCAATCATCACTTTCCATGCTTTGCATTTTTCTAAAAATAAATATGATAAATACTTCTTGTTTCTTAATTTTCGTGAGGTTCCTGAAGCCTTGATGTTGTAGCAATATCGCTTCTGCTATCCTCAGGAGCTTCATAAATTAATGAAGTTTATTACCGTGACATCAATAAGTCACCTCACAGCCACCAATACTTGTGTTTTATGATTAAAGTCTAAAAGAGTATATATACCGTGTGTCCCCGAATTACTGCCCGGAAAGGAAACACTTTTTTATTATTCATTTTTCAACAAATAGTCATTTTTTACAAAAAGTTTTAGATGACTTGAAAACAGTATTTTCATTGTCAATTCTTAAATTTACTCTAAACGGCGCTTAAAAATTAAGAAAATCTAAAATTGTCATAAGAAAAAAGTACCTTTAATTACAAAATTGAAACTTTATAGAAACATTTTTTTCAATTAAATTTATTTATTTTTATAATCATTCATTCAATGAAAAACTTTCTAATAAATCATCAATTTTTTATTAAATTTGGTGATATTTAGCCAATTAAAATTAACATATCATAATAATTAAATCTTTTGTAAATACTTACTCATATCAAAATAAAATTATACAGGGAGTTTTTTTTTAAGTTTACATATTCCAATTATTCTGTAAATCAGAATTCAATTTGAAGTTTTAAGCGAGTGTTTTCCATTCCCAGGTTAAGCATGAAGTAAAATTAGTAATAAAAAACATTTATAGGTATCAGCTTTGCTTCAACATTTTTCAAATAAAACTTGATTATTCGATAATGAATCGCTTCCGAATATAAATAGTAGATTTTTTTTAATATATCTCCAGTCATTTATTGGTTTCATAAAAACATTCAGTTTGAAGCTTCTAACGAGTGTTTCTACTTCTTGATTAAGGATAAAATTTCGAGTTTCGAAAAGCCAGCTTTATGTTGGAATAAGGAAAATTTGTTCAATAGTTCTGTATAGCCAATTTGTGTAGATTCATTTGCTTGTTATTATTATTTTAGCGAACTAATACACCGTGTTCCCGGACTACTGCCGGGATAGGAAAAACTGTTTTATTAACCATTTATCGACAGAAAGTAATTCTTTAGAAAAAGTTTTGGATGACTTAAAAACAACATTACCATTATCAAATCCAAATTTGACACTAGAGGGCGCTTAAAATTTAAGAAACACAAAAGGTAGGTTACCTCTAATTATATTTTTAGGTGAAAATGTTATTAGAAAAAGTAATTTGTAATCGAGAAATAAGTCTAAATACTAAATTTTAACTTAATAGAAACAATTTTATTTTTCAAAAATGATTTATTTTTTCAATGTTTTTTCGTATATTTTTTAACATTATTCATTCAAAATAATTGCTGTTCTATTAAATTACCTCTTTTCAATCAAGTTATAGTATATACCATGTGTCCTTCGATAACTGCCTAGTTAGGTATAATTTTTTTTGTTATCAATTATTTAACGAAAAGTCATTCTATATGAAACGTTTTGCCCCTTTTAAAAATACTATTACCATAAAGACACTCCAGATTTGATATAAAGATCTTTACAATGGATAAAGAATCAAATTAGCTTACACGAGAAGTGGCTTAAATTTTGACTTTAGAGAAAAATGTTATAAGACAAAAATGTATTTAATGACGTAATTAATTTAAATATACAGCGAATTTTTAATTTAAGTATACATATGGATACGCTGTTAATTTTCTGACATTCGTTATTTTTGTTAAAAAAAAGTTCAATTTGAGGCTTTAAACGAGTGTTTTTCACTCCCAGATTAAGCATAAAGTCAGGGGCGGCCCTGCCTATGGTGCAAGGGGTGCACAGCACCCAGGCGCCAAGTCCTGAGGGGCGCCGAAGATCTGGGCCTTAGCTGTTTGTTTGACTTTGAGTGGTGAATGATTGACCGAGTCAATTCCATCACTGTGTAGGTAGGTATACTTGTACCACCGTACGATTATTCCTTTACATACGCCATTTTTTTTGAGAATTTCCGCGCTCGCTTCGTGTGTGTGCTACTGTGCTTGCTAAATACAAACTGTACCTACTAACTCTAGTACATTAAGTGCTTCGTTTGAAAAAAAGAGAAAGGTTAAAAATGGCGATCGCCTGCATGCGGCGGGGCGCCTTTAATTTGGCGGGCGGGGCGCCTTTAATTTGACGGCGCGGCAATTGTAAATCATAAAGCAAAGAAATTTTACAAAGAAATTGATAATCATTATTACGATTGCGAGGTCAGATAGGTCAGACGTAAGAAAAAAACTACTATCGATCAAATAGTTGTTTTTTTATCAAGGCACGAAAGTTGATCTTTTTATTACGACTCTGGGCCGAGGCAAATAAACCAAAGGAGTAATAAAAAGGAACTTTAGTGCTGAGGTAAATACTATTTTTTTTTTGCAATCAGAATTGTCCCACAACAGTTGCAAATTTAAGGCAATTGTTCAATGAATTTTACAGTTTTATTCAATTTAATTAATCTTTTTAACTAATAATCCGTTTGTATTAAAAATCAGAGCAATTACATTGTGGAATTGCTCACCACCTCATTATACCGAAAACCTTGCCAAGTATTTAAGTATTTTTCTAAAGTGCCATTTTAGTGCAGATTTCTAGTACCTATATTTCGATTTTAGATCCGATTGCATAAAAAATATGTTTATCGGAAACAACTTTCTTTAATTTAATTTAGTATGGACTTCGTGGTGATAATTTATGAATAAATCAACCAGATTTGTATATACACATTTGTGAATAAAAAATCCTTTTTTTAGCGGTAGTGGACCTATTCTTCTCTAGAGTACATTTGTGCTCGAACGGTAATAATGCGCTTGACTACAAATCGAGAGGTCCTGGGTTCGATTTCCGGGGGGCAATTTTGTATGTCCGGTCTGCGAGCTTCGGAAGCCTTCCGCGTATAGGGGGCCAGAGGGCGACTGTCCCCCACGCTCCTAGTTCAACGCGCGCGCCCCTTTGGCCGATCTAAATTGCACTGCCCCGATAGAAATTTTGAACTAATAATTTAATTTCAATATTTCCAAATAACATTGCCAGTTACAGTGGCACAAAGTGAAAGGTCTTTTTCAAAATTAAAATTGATAAAAAATTATCTTAGATCGACATTATCGCAAAGTAGACTAACTAATTTAGCGTTAATTAGTATTGAACACGAAATGCACATCGAAAGCAATGACATTATTAAGGATTTTGCCAATGCAAAAGCACAAAAAGTGGATTTTTTGTGAATGTATATTTTTGTTATTTTTAGTATCTGTTTTTGTATGTAAATAAATTATAACATGCAAAATGTGTTGTTTGTAAGCCCTCAAATAAAAGTTGTTTATTCCAGTCGATACAGTTTTTAATGCCAAATTGTGAATAAGCATTATATTATGGGTCCTTATATCGGGTGTGTATAAATTAGCGGATAATCTACACGTGGTGATATTGTTTATAAAATGTTAAGCAAATTATCTTAATTCTAAAATGCTGTACCATGCTTCCTTCGTTTCATATGCGTTATTATTCGATATTAAATTACAAAAAACCCTGCAACTTCAGTAGAATGACTAGTTTGAAGATTATTTGCCAGTGTGTTCAATCTTTCCATTTTAATCGTCCGTTTTTAACACTTCTTCATTAGCTAATTTTCATATAAAGTACAGCCGGAAACGTCGACTCTTACTGTTACGAATTCATTTAAACTTGCTAGTTCCAATTTTGTGACAATTCTATTTTTCTCGTTATTATCGGTTATTAGTTCACGCCTTTCAATGTTTTTGTGTTTCTGTGTTATTTTCGTGTTATTGTTCTGTTCATTTTTTGCGGCGTTGCCAAATGTCCATTTCTTTTAAATGCCTCCTGATGGTATATGAAGCATGATACAACGTTTTTGCGTCGACATTTTCTATTCAGAATTTTATGTAGAATATCGTCACGAGTAGATTATCCGCCAATTTATACACACCCGATATATGTATAGACATTTTCTGAATTACCTGGGGGCGCCAAGGTAATACTCGCACCCCGGCGCACGACAGGCTAGGGCCGCCGCTGAATAAAGTAAAATTTCGAGTTTAGAGAATCCTGAAAATTTGGTTTGATCTCGTAGCGAAGCGGAGCGATCAAACCAAATGTTCAGGCTTTTCTAAACTCGAAATTTTACTTCATGCGCCACGCGCATACAACACTGATCTTAATTGAATACACGTCTGTAGAATACTGCTGTAGTAGCATATTGCGAACTTCACAATATTTAAGTGTTTTATACGCGTGGCGCATGAAGTAAAATTTCGAGTTTAGAAAAGCCTAAAAATTTGGTTTGATCGCTCCACTTCGCTATGCGATCAAACCAAATTTCAAATGTTCAGGCTTTTCTAAACTCGAAATAAACTCGTCTGTAGAATACTGCTGTAGTAGCATATTGCGAACTTCACAATATTTAAATGTTTTATACGCGTGGCGCATGAAGTAAAATTTCGAGTTTAGAAAATCCTGAAAATTTGGTTTGATCGCTCCACTTCGCTATGCGATCAAACCAAATTTAAAATTTTCAGGCTTTTCTAAACTCGAAATTTTACTTTATGCTTAATCTGGGAGTTTAAAACACTCGTTTAAAGCTTCAAATTGAACTTGTTTGACAAAACCAACGAATGTTAAAAAATTTACAGCGTATTCATATGTATACTTAAAATAAAAATTCGTTGTATATTTAAATTAATTACGTCATTAAATACATTTTTGTCTTATAACATTTTTCTCTAAAGTCAAAATGTAAGCCACTTCTTGTGTAAGCTAATTTGATTCTTTATCCATTGTAAAGATCTTTATATCAAATCTGTAATGTCTTTATGGTAATAGTATTTTTAAAAGAGGCAAAACGTTTTATGTAGAATGACTTTTTGTGAAATAATTGATAATAAAAAAATATATACCTAACTAGGCAGTTATCTGAGGACACATGGTATACACCATAACTTGATGAAAAGAAGTAATTTAATAGAACAGCAATTATTTTGAATAATTAAATGTTAAAAAATATACGAAAAAACATTCAAAAAATTAATCATTTTTAAAAAATAAAATTGTTTCTATTAAGTTAAAATTTAGTATTTAGACTTAATTCTCGATTACAAATTACTTTTTTTAATAACATTTTCCCCTAAAAATATAATTAGAGGTAACATACCTTCTGTTTTTCTTAAATTTTAAGCGCCCTCTGGTGTCAAATTAGGATTTGATAATGATAATGTTGTTTTTAAGTCATCCAAAACTTTTTCTAAAGAATTACTTTCTGTCGATAAATGGTTAATAAGAAAGTTTGTCCTATCCCAGCAGTAATTCGGGAACACGGTGTATTAGTTCGCTAAAATAATAATAACAAACAAATTAATCTACACAAATTGGCTATACAGAACTATTAAACAAATTTTTCTTATTCCAACATAAATCTGGCTTTTCTAAACTCGAAATTTTACTTCATCCTTAATCAAGGAGTGGAAACACTTGTTAGAAGCTTCAAATTGAATGTTTTTATAATACCAATAAATTACTGGAGAATTACTGGGTATTAAAAAGAAATTTACTGATAAAAAAAACTGATACCTATAAATGTTTTTTATTACTAAACAAGGGTTTGCGGTCTTTGACGAAGCGTAGCGTCAAAATCCAAATTTTCAGGCTTTTTTAAATTCGAAATTATACTTTATGGGGCAGGCGTATTAAACACTGCTTTCACGTGAAGTTCAAAAACACATACATCATCTTTAATTAGAATAACACGGAGTCACTTAGTTAGTCTGTTATCAACGATGTTCAATGTTAATAACAAATAATTTGGATTTTAGCATTTTTGATTTAAAAAAACTGGTAGTGATATTAAAAATGTTAATGGTTGTTAAAACAACTGTATATTAAGTATATAAAGTAGGTACAGAATTAGATAGGTTAATCCAGACCGGTATAATATCACTAATAAATAATAGTTAATGGGGCACTCTGATTTTCCCAATTTTTAAAGAAGACAACACTGTGAGAATTTGCGGTGATTATAAAGTGACCTTAAACCCACACTTAGCGTCTGAAGATAGTAAGGCAAGAAAAGATGTAAGAAGCGAACCTAGAGGCTTGACTAGAGGACAGCTGAGAGGGACCCGTAGCATCGTTTGTTTAAATATGAAGCAGTTTTTTATGTTTGCTCTTTACTTTTTGACTTGACGAAGAAAATATGCATGTAGGGCAAATTATAGATAAATTTAGAGTAAATATGCTCTCCGGCTTACCATCACTGCTAGATGTAGGGAAATATAGGGACAATTTAAACTAGATGTAAGTGCGCTGCTGAGTTAAGAACGGGCGCTAGGCACAAATGCAGCTCCTTGGTGGCCTTTAGGTACTGGCTGCTGGTGATGATTAACGCTGGTTGTAAGGCAGCGGAGAGTCGACTCTGGTGAAGGGAGAAATTGCACTCTGAGTTTTCTAGGTTCTTCGTGAGACACAAGTCACTCGCAGCGGAGTTGGTTTAACTCTATTTTATATAAAAAAAACTTTTGACTTTTGACCTTTGTCAAATTTGGTCGGCCACAACGAAAATTGTATTTATTCTTTCGTTTTTAGAAATTTTCAAAAAATCGCTAAAATAACGGCTAGAACAGAAATTTTTCAATTTCGCATTTATAATTTTTACGCACTTTCCGACGTTGTACGTTTTCCAATGATGTTCGTATGAATAGCGTTTTTAGCTGACTTTGATCTGCACCTCATTTTGGATTTTATATATATATGGGATAAACTCTACTTCATGGAACCGCCACCGATACATCATATCGCTTATCAGAATCTCTTGTTGTGGTTAATTTGTAGTGGGTATTACACAGTTTGTCATTTCCCAGAACCATTATAAGTTTAGATCATCAGCAGATTGTGTAGTCAAGCATATGATTTCCTGATATGGTTTGGTATTACCGTCTGATATTATCCATCCAAACTCGGTGTTCTGAAGGAAAAATGCATCGTGTTTTATTCCTTCCAGAAGGATTTGGCTGTAGTCGCGCGTCCCCAGTATGATGTCGATTTGTCCTGGGCAATTAAATCTATTGTCTGCCAGATTGTATTCCTAAAACTAGTCTTTGATAGTTTGTGAGATTGGATATTCTGGTTGGTAGCTAGTGGTACGCGGCTTTGATTCCCTTGGCGATGTAGAAAGTGCTGGTCAAAATGAATTAAGGTGTGATGATTTTTACTGCAAATACAGCAGGATAGTGGGCTGGAGCACGTTTGTGTACTGGGGTGTTTCAAGAAATTTCTGCACAGAGCTCGTTTCCGGCTAATCTTGAGTCTATCCTGCACACTATATGCCCGGAATGTCGGACAACGATAGACTTTATGATTTCCTCGACAGATTCCGCATCATTTTTGGCTTCTTGGTTGGAGCGTGCTGGTGGATTCTGTTCTAAGGATAGACATCTAATTTCTAGAAAAGTTAGTACTTCGGACAACTCAGAAACTTCATGCAGGGAACCGGAAGATTTTGATTTGTTTCTCTGTCTCCTAATGATGATTCTGATTACGAGTAGACCCCAGGAATCGGTGTCATATCCTATGCTCTGGATCACTTGCAGATATTCCTTTGTTGTGTCGTGAAATTTTTTAAGTTGTGCTGGGGAGTTCGAATCACATTTTGGCTGGTCTGTTAAGGTATCAAGGCAAATAATAGTATTTTGATATTGTACCGTCGCTCGAGTGTGTCCAGCGCTGTGTTGTACTTGGTGCTGGCCAACGGTAGTTGTAATATTAATTTCGAGGCTTCTTCGCGTACGTAACCCTTTAAATATTCAATTTTTTCAACAACTGATGTGTTGATTGCTGTAAATAGCTTGCGCGTATAAACTTTGAAGCGTTGTCTATTTCTCGTATCGTCGTAAGCTGCATGATCCACCTCGGTAATTGCTTCCTGTAATGAATTGTAATTTCTGGTTGTTTCGTTCCAGTACTGATCTATGAGGTTGATCCACATTTCCATCCCATCCATATTGGCCGCTTATTGATCCATATTGACCGCTTGGAGCGCGTTGTGTAATGTTGAATCGAACACTTAAATCTTCTTTCGGAATGCAATGACTTGAGGATCCGGTGTTGGATCTTGTATGATTTCTGTAAAGGGTATAGAGTCGTTTTCGGCCTGTTCGAGAACCTCTTGATATTTGTTGCGGAGTTTTTCCAAGTAGTTATGCTGGTTCAATGGAGGATTTAGTAAATTGACTGCTCGGAACTTTTCATCTAGTTAGTCTATTTGTTCCTAAATGTTCTTGGCTTCGGTTGCAGCCTTACTACGGATGCGAGATGTGGGTTGTTACTTTAGCTCTTCCAGAATCCTTACTGATTGTTTGCCTAATGTCTCGTGTTATTTTGCTAGCCCGTTAAGTTTTTTACTCGATCCCCAGAGTCTATGACTGCAATCCGGTTTAGAAGACCATGTGTACGCCGATAGCGCTGCTGGGGTGAGAACGGGCACCGGTTGGTGGCTCCTAGGCACTGTTTACTGGTGATGATTAATGCTGGTTGTAAGGCAGCGAATAGTGGACTCTGGTGAAGGGAGAATTTGCACTCTGAGTTTTCTATGCTCCTCGTGAGATACAAGTGACTCGTAACGGAATTGGATTAACTCTATTTTATTGAAGAAATTACAGACAATTTATACACAATTATTATTTACATAAACTCCTAATCTACATGATATCTAACAAAGAGACAATGATGCATGTTTGTGCTGCCACTGGCTAGTTCCGTTTACTTATTGCAAAAAATTGGGACGGTTGACAGGCCTTTTTTGGTGTGGGGTCTACTGGGAATCTAGGTGGGATCTCCTCTTCCCGAACAATATTTATAGTTGTGGATTCACTGATTTATTGTGGGTCGGAAAGTCGAACAGCCATCCTCGCCCAGGGGTCACTGTTGTGTTATCGTATTTTTTTTGCGGTGTTTGTGGGCTGGATCCAAACAGTTTCACCAGTTTTTGCTGATGCCAGCTGGATCCAAAGCGGTTTGAAGAAGCTTCCAAGTCGAGGCTGTCCATTACTAGAATCACACAAGCGATAAGTATGCGGATTTTTCGGAGTAGGTTAAAGGATTGCGGACTGGGAGGGAGGGTCACGTGATTTTTAGGTCCTTGGATATTGTCCCATCAAATCAATACGCACAGTGTGCCAAAGCTGTGTCGCTTTTGTCGATTGTATTAGTCCTGGTGTCTTAGTCTGTCGAATTTTATACTGCTGGTACCTGAAGCAGCCTCGGACGTATTTACGTATATCCCGGAACATTGCTGGCCAATAGTATTCGCTGGCGATTGTATTGATTGTCTTGGCCACACCTAAGTGTCGCGCAGTTGGTACGTCGTCGCTGTTGAACAGAACTTCTTTTTTTTTGCTTTTTGGCTTTGCTTTTCTTCCACTCGCTGTTTTTGTTCGCATCTCCTAGGCATGTACTCTTCAACAGATGACGGTAAAGATTCCCCTCTCAGATGCTGAAGTCGTGGTGTTTGTCAGGATATATCTCCACGTTCTTTATTGTCCGGGAAACCCATTCTTCCGTTTCGATGGGAAGAACATCTTTAGACGAATTTCTATCTAGAACATGGGTAGCCAACTTTTTTTATCAGCCGGGCCAAATTTTTAAAGTAAGATTTCTCGTCGGGCCACACTTCCAAATTTACTTTGCTAATCAAAGCAAACAAGAAATTTGAAACTATTCCAAAGCTATTTCCACTCCTTGATTAAGCATGAAATAAAATTTCAAGTTTAGATTGGCCTGAAAATTTGGTTTGGTTATAGGCTTTTCTAAATTTGAAATTTTACTTCATGCTTAGCAGTATATTTTAATCCTGCTTTAGCAGTTTTTTAATACTGATTTTGCAGTATATTTCGTGTTTAGAAAAGCCTGAAAATTAAAAAAAAATGCAATAAAAGCCTGAAGTTAATAATAAACAATTTTTTTAGTTTGACAATAAATAAACTAGAATTTGTCTAAAATAGAATAATACGAACAAAAGTCAGTCCACCCTGTCATTTTTGTCAAATTTTGTTTGACATATGAAAAGAAATCATTGTGTTGATTAAAGAAAATATCGAGTTTAAACTGGAATTTGTTTGAAGAATTATAAAAAAAACGAACGCGTCTTTTCATAAATTTCAAAACGCATGCAGAATGATTTATTTGTAAAATTTGGCCACATCATCGTTGATGTATGAAAAGGATGATCCATAATCAATAAGGGCACTTAAGTTTTGATTATGTATACGCACAGGAATTGTCCACTGGCGGTTGTATAACTAGAAAGATAAAGTTCCTCAGAATGCACACACCTGTCCTCTCTCGCCATTCCATCTGGGGTTTCCCAGTATTGTTTCCATGCAACAGCAATCCCGCGTCATTACATCAATTGTTCCACAATTCGGACATTCGGGTCTCAGGTGTCTAGGTTTACCACAACGCCAATAACGCGCTGTGTTAAGTTTTCAGTTGGTAAGTTTTTAATTTTTGGTGGAAAAGGTAGGGTTGTTCAATAAAAACACGTTAAGATGCTATGTTGTAAAACAGTTCTTATTCAATAAATTCAGAAGAAATCTCCATTAACATTAAGGCATCCACCCCAATGTTTAACCAATCTATAGATACCCTAGTGATAAATATGTTTTCGGCTCTTTACGGAACGTTTTCATAATAATAATCTTTATCTCTGCGTCTCAATTGAACCGCCGCCCTTTTAATGACTGTTTTAATGGGCCAAACAAATAAAAAATACACGGCGAAAGTCAGCAATGTAAGGCTTCTTATTGATACGCTCAACTAGAGCTTGAACTGTATAAGCTACATACAGCATTATCATGCTGAAGAATGACACGTAAGCGTTTCAAGTTATCTGAATATCGCTTAGCGCTAATGTTAAGACTATGTTCTTTTAAATCTAAGAGCAACACACTCTAGTAATAAAATATACGGCCCCATTACTTTTCTTGTGCAAATCTGAATTTTTGGACGGATTTTTGTTCATGGGTGTCATTATGTAACTCAGTAACAAAGCTTAGAAGAGTGACATAACCAAATATTTTTCACAAATGCGTCATTAATACTTAAACGAACTAAAACCAAAAATGACTTTCGTTGCCATGACGACGAAGTTACTGATACCCAGCTCAAACGTGTTTCTATTGAGCAATCCTAGTATACTAAAAATTGTATAAAATTGTAATAACGGAACCCAGTTTGACATTTGGTTATTACAACCGCCTAAAAAACATCGGATGAGTTTTTAAAACTTTCAGGGAAAGGATTGTGCTTTTATCGATAAATATATTGTTTTGTTTTTTCGTAAGTTTCGAATAAAAGAGTATATAGGGCATATTTCTCTTAAATATACATATACCGATGATTACAGGGTTTGGTACATTTTCAGGAATTCGTTATTTTTATAAAAGCGAGTAATTTGAGGCTTTTAACGAGTGTTTACGCTTCCTGGCTAAGCATGAAATAAAATTTTCAGTTCTGAAAATTTGGCTTAGTCGCGTAGCAAAGCGGAGCGACCAATCCAAAATTTTCTCTTTGAATTACATACGGGGAAAATAATTTATTAACATTGTATGGAATATACAGGGTGAGTTCTTTAAAGAGTTACAGGGCTATATCACGAAAACGGTTTGAAAAATTTTCATGAAATTTTGTTGAGGTAACAGGGATATGGGAAGACACATTTTAGCATTTTCTACATTTTACACTCTTCTCGATCTTGAGTTGTGGGAGTAACTTGAGAATTTTAAATGGGATAATGCATTTTTGTTTATAAAATTTAAATCTACATGAAAAACTAAGTACATGTTCAATTTTTTTAACTTGCTCTCTTGGTTACGGAAATATAGTTAACCAAAGTTTAATTAAATTTAAAAAATAAACCTAAAATATTAGGGCGGGTACGAAATATCAGCAATGCATCATTTCAAATTTTTAGGATATATAATTTTTTGAATATTAAAAACACAACCCAAAATCCGCAGGATTGAATTTAAAAAAACTCATTAGAACAAACGAAGAATATTGTGTGATAAATAGAAATACGTTATTATTTTTGTACACCAACTGCACGTTCACTTTTGAACAAACGTACCCATCAACGATTCGTTCATATTGAACGTACATGTACGACAATATATATACATACGTCCTGCAGGTACGACCACGGAGCATCAATCACTCACAAACTTGATCAAAAGAAGCAATTCCTAAGAATGTCAGACGCGATATTGCAGGCATTTCGATTGTGAAAAAATACATGAAGTTTTTTTTTTATTAAGTATACATATCCCAATTCTATGCTATAAATGTTCAGATATTCGTTATTTGTTATTTTTAAAGAGTTCAATTTGAAGCTACAAATGAGTGTTTTCCACTCCCAGACTAAGCATGAAGTAAAATTTCGAGTTTAGAAAAGCCAACCAAATTTTCAGGCTTTCCTAAATTCTAAATTTTACTTCATGCTTAGTCTAGGAGTGGAAAACACTCGTTGAAAGCTTTCAATTGAACTGTTTTAAAAAAATGTATGAATAAAAAAAGAATCCTGTGTGAATACTTTAAAGAAACATTTCCTGTATACAGAGAGTTTTATGTAACACCGAACAGGCTAAATTGGGTTGACTATATTACCATTAGGAATCGTAGCTAATAACATCGCACTCAATGCTTTGATGCGTCCCAGTACAAATTGAACACAGGAAAATTAATATTGACCATATTTTAGCATGTTCGGTGTTACATAAAACTCTATGTATATTAATTATACTTATGTATTTGCATCAAATGTTACATTTAATTGTTTTCAAAAATATATTTTATTATTTGGTTTCAGTATGCAGCCGCTGCAGTGTCTGTGGGTAGCGGATCCGCTGCCAGCATACTTTGTCACCCCCAATACCCTCTCGGATTTGCAGCTCTGGCGGCAGCCCATAAAAATTCCAGCATCGCAGACTTAAGGCTCAAAGCTAGAAAGCACGCAGAAGCTTTAGGTTTAGCCCCCAGAGAGAAAACGACATAATTTATTAAAATGAAACAACATTTTAACCAATATAGTGATACTAAGCAAACAATTTTTATTTTCTCGTGTATTCAATGCGAAGGGGGTTCTTGCACGAATTTTAAAATCGAATAAAATTACTATTACATAATATTTTTAGTTGTTAAAAACACTGTCCATCAAAAACAAATATCGAATAAAAATTATTTTAAGTGTAATTTAAAATTGAAAAGTGGCAATTTTAAACAAATGTTGATTCTCCCCAAAACTCATTCTTATTTGTTAGTTTCGTAAGGTCTTGCGCATTAAACACCGCTATAATTTGAATATTTATTTAATTTTGCTATTTATTTTATCTATTTTTACTTGAGTATTGTTAGGACACATTGATACAATATACCAACAACAAACGATTATAATATCAACATTACCATCGCAGCATAACGTTGGTAAAAAAGATTATAACATAGAAATGAATTGGGGTTATGTTTTACGTGCATCCACGGAATAGTAAAAACGCGACGGAAAATCGAAACATCGAAAATCGATTTTCAGTGCCATCTACTATTGGGGGACCATTACTACACTGAACAGATGTACATATCCGCGTTGAAGTGCGTGTATGTGGTATATTTTGCTGCCTAGATAGATTCTACTTTGAACCCTTAGACAAAATAAAGTAATACACGCGCCTCTCCCCCGCCATGTTGGATTACAACAAATGGGTCGGATGCTTCTTCTAGATATACTAACTCTATGTATTTTGGCATACTAGAGCGCATGCAGATGCCTCACAATTACGCTACGTACTGTTTTCACGAGTACAATAGGGTCGGAAAGTGATGACGTCAAAAATGAGTGGAAAGTTCAAACTTAAGTCATACTTCGAAAACTGTCAAAATATCGGCAGTATTGACAACATACATCCCACTGAGCAAAAAACAAACAAATAACGTTATATCAACATTGAAGCAACATTAAACGTTATTTTAATGTTGATGAAACATTACCTAAATGTGTTTGATCAGTGGGATAAGGGCGAAAATAAAATAGGTTATGTTTGAAAGCTTACTGTACCGTAGTTTTACATATTTAAGAATTCAATTGCTCTGTTTTGCTAAATATAATGCATTATCTAATGTCTGGAACGAACACATTTGCTGTAATTGACGGAAATATGTTATAAATTGAAAATGAAAAATATACGGTACTTTGGCGGATTTCGGGTACAGCTATCTAGCAGAAGCACCGCGAACGCACGTCGTGCAATACATCAAGACTTGCGATCAGCTGTAATATTCAAAGATCAATCAATCTGTTTGATTGGGATTTCTTCTTACAAAAAGATAATGTTTTCATTTCAACTCACAAACAAAACAAGGAGCACAAACGTAAATAACTAAACCTAACCACAACGAGGTAAACAACACAAAAATGACAGAACCGTTGGTGCACTCTACAACATACGTTTGGATTTTAAGTAAAATTGGCTAGCCTGAGAACGGAGGTCAACTGTACCCGAAATCCGCCGAAGTGCCGCATATTTTTCATTTACAATTTAAAACATACCGTGCGATCGTTTAAATTATGATTTAGAGTAGACGGCATTTTTTGTGCAGTTGCCCAGAATGCTAATTGAATGGTGGAATAAATTTGAGGTTATGGTAAAGTATATGTTAAAAGTCAGTAGTACCAATCTAATTTAAAATTCAAAGCCTACTCTAAATCATGTTTTAAATGATCGCACGGTATTTCCGTCATTTACAATGTGTTCATTCCAGACATTAGATAATGAATTATATTTAGCAAATCAGAGCAATTGAATTCTTAAATATGTAAAACTACGGCACAGTAAGCCTCCAAACATAACCTATTTTATTCTTGCCCTTATGTACGTTGTCAATACTGCCAATATTATGACAGTGTTTTCAAAGTATGATTCACGTTTGAATTTCCACCCATTTTTGACGCCATCACTTTCCGACCCTATTAGCGGGAAAATTTTACCTATAAATAATTTAAAATGCAAGTAAATAATTTCAAAAAAATCATAGGATGTAACGTTTTTTTTGCTTCTAAAGAATTCATTAAGACAATAAAAAAAATGTGCAAGAACCCTATTGCTTATAATTTGAAGTAATTGGTATGTTGGTTTTCAAGATTTTAAAGTATAGAGTGTGCTAAATCATGAACATCGATAGTGTAATAATATGCCAAACTGCTCTTTGAAGTAGTACTCTATGTAAAATCATAGTTTGTGAATGATTATGAAAAATAAAATCATATTTAATCAAGTTCAGTTGGTATGAATGGATTTCTGAGAGAACGTAGATATTAAATTATGTATCTATTATTTTAAAAATCAACATCAAAGGAGCTTTTGTTAAGAATAAAAATAGACACAATTTAAATGTTATTTTTATTATCCTGAAAAAAAACAGTAAATAATGCAATAATTCAGATATTTGTTTCAATAATTGAGTAATTAACTTAAATTTATAAAATGTGTACCTTTTAGACATACCTATTTTGTTTTCTTACAATTTAGTCGTTTATTTAAATTTTGCATCTGAACTTTATACCAATTGTAAGCATATTCAAAAACAAATAATCCATTAAAACCAAATGTTTCCTGAACATTTTTGTTTGGGATACGTTCTATTTTTCAAATAAACACTTCTGGAACATTTATTACTATTTGTAATTAAAGAATATATTGTTTGCGAGAGGTATATAATTTCTAGTACTCACGACGTTAACTAGGGTTCTTTAGTATTTTTATGGCATCTTAAAAAGACGTATTTTCACAAATAAGACAATTAACTTTGTATAACTGAGGATTTTATTGTGACTATAGTTTCGACAACTTTAACTTGTCATTATCAAACATAAAGTAATTTAAAACAAACAATTCGTCAGGTATATATACGAAAAAATTACGGTTACAAAACGGCTTTAAAAATGGGGGTGTATATTAGGTCAAGCTGGTCGTTTATTACGGGAATTTCCGGATTAGCGCGTGCTCTGTGAAACGACCAGCTTGACCTAATATACACCCAAATTTCAAAGCCGTTTTGTAACCGTAATTTTTTCGTATATATACCTGACGAATTGTTTGTTTTAAATTACTTTATGTTTGATAATGACAAGTTAAAGTTGTCGAAACTATAGTCACAATAAAATCCTCAGTTATACAAACAAAGTTAATTGTCTTATTTGTGTAAATAATGATGTATAACGAAGTAGAAGCCTCCACAGTGAACAGACGTATTTTCGTTCTTGCGATGGGCAACAATCTGAATGTGGTATAAGGTAAAATATTCAAGATAATCAAAAAGATTTGTATTATTTCGAGAATTAAATAGGCTTTCATTTGACCTTTACTCAGTTTTATACACAAGGTGATTTTTTTCTTAGATGTTCTCTAAGGGGATATCGGAAACTGTAAGAGGTGTTTGTAAAATGTTCGATATTTTTAAATCGTTTATAGGAGGGATGTTCAACCTTTTGTAATACGCGAGCTACTTTTGCCTACCAAGGTGTTTGGCGATCAACAAGTTATTGATAATAAAAACAAATAAAAAAGTATATAATGTTTTCTTATAAGCAGCGACGGCTCGCAGCCTATCTTCAGGGTCGGCCAAAGACCCAAGGTAATATGTATCAGTTATTGAAAGGTGACTTTGTTGTGCAATTCCTTGTATTTATAAAGCGCGATCCCAACCTCAAATTTTGTATGCCTTGGCGCTGTGGCCGACCCTGAAGTTAGCCTGCGAGCCGTCGCTGCTGATAAGTATACCTTAAAATTTATTGTAAATTGCTCGAATGTTGATAGCGCGAGATTTGGTTAAAATTTATTAAACAAAAGCAGTATATTTTCAACTTCCCAATATGGTTAGTGTTTTATACGCATGGCGCATGAAGTGAAATTTTGAGTTTAGAAAAAGTTTAGAAGAGTCGCTACGCGTCCAAATCCAAACGCTCAGGCTTTTCTAAACTCGAAATTTTACTTCATGCTTCGTCTGGGAGGGGAAACACTCGTTCAAAACTTAAAATTAAATACTGTTCAGAAACGATGAATGGCTAAGAAATCATATCGTGACATGAACACGAATAGACGTTAAATTTTGAGGTAATCTTGTTTGGGGAATTATAAGAAAATTATAAATTTCAATTTTGCTTCTAAAAAACCTGCTATTAGATTCTAAAAGTGGGGTTAGAATATCTCATCTAGTTTTTCTGAAAAATCGTGTCAAAGTTGAGATTTAGAGTAAACTGCGTTAGATTATAATTTAATCTTGTTTGAAAAATTTAAACAATCAGGAATTATTGAATTAACTTTGAAAGCACTAATTTTTACTTTAAAATAGACAAGCTTTAAGAACCTGAAGTTAGGGTTGCAATATCTCAACAGATTTTTCATAGAAATGCTGTCAAAGTTGTGATTTTTGTGAAAAAATCATTATATTATTAAAACTACACTACTTTATAACTACTTTCCCTATTTATCCTTTTCTATCTCTTATAGTTTCCGAGATACCTATAGAGAACATCTGTAAAAACTCACCCTGTATATATAAATTGTCACAGAAGAGGTGGGACGCTATCGGCTATATACACTTTTTTATTTTTAATTTTACGAAAAAAATGTTACTCTTATAAAATCGTCTGGGTGCTTTTAAAATACGATGTATAACTACTTTTCAGAAGTTTACCATGTGTTCATAAAAATCTAAAAATATATTTTGGAAAAATTTGCTATGCTTACTTGAACGGTGAAAACATTATGGAAACACTAATAAGAAACTATTGTCACTGTATTTTATAAACAAACAAACCTGGGGTAAATGTAAGAATTTCGTGTGTTATAATTTAATAAAAAATTCAGATTATGTGATAAAAAGCAAACTATTTACAATTTTCACTAGAAGAAACCTGTATTTATACGATATCCAAATGTTGGCTAGGGAATTCACAGATTTCACAGCCATAGGTTTGTCCTGAATCTATCTTTAAAAACTAGTATGTTTGCTTAGACCAGTGGTTCCTAACCAGTAGGCCACGAGAAATAAAATATAGTCCGCGAATATTTTAGATAAGTTTATTAATTTAAAGATGTTGAAAAGTTTTAATTACGATTAGTGATGGATTAAATAATAATTGGTTTTCAATGTGTCAGGTTAAATTACTCAGCCACCAGTTAGTTACTTAATTAATAATTAATACAATAAGTAATTTCACTCCTTGATTAAGCATGAAGTAAAATTTCGAGTTTAAAAAATCCTGACAAGTTGGATTTTAAGGCGCGCGAGCGAAGTGAGTCGGGCCGACAAATCCAAAGGCGTGTAAAACAATAATTTGATGTGAAGTTCAAAATATATTATATATCGATATAATAATCCATATACAATCGATATACAATACAATCGATTATATCGAGATATTTTAATAATCGACTAATTTGGTTATCGTATCTCGATTGTTTCCATCACTAATTAAAATATATTTTAAGATTAACGCAGTTTAATGTTCTTGAACCTTGTGGTCCCTGTTAAGAACACAAACATTGCAGGGGTCCCTGATTAAAAAGGTTAAGAATCACTGGTTTAGACTATCTTTAGAGGAAAGGCAAGCAAGGTGCACGTTAAGTGCAAATGAACATAGTTCAGTTCAATTTATTGCATGCAACAAACGATTTCTGTGGAGAAAGTGTAAAACGTTCATGTAACGATAAGTTGACTAACTTTTTTACAATGTAAAGGACAAATAAATTTAAAAAAAGTATCGTAAATAACAGAAACATTTTATTCATTGCAACAATAATACACTATAATATGATAAATGCACAATAAAAATATTTGTAACATATTATATTGTAACTATGGCCATATTCCGAATGGCACATGTGTACTTTCCTTGTGTTTTCAAAATAAGAGGGTACCGAATAGCTATGCGCGCATGCCATGCATATACCAGAGCTGGGCTGGATTCGAATCATTCAGGATTCGAATCCTGGATTCGAATCGTTTAAGACGATTCAAAAGAGGCATTCGAATACTTTACTTCAACTGGATTCGTGATCCGGATTCATTACATTTTTTAAGAAGATTCGTATTCGAATCCAATTGTGGGTGATTCGAATCCTTATAGAAGGATTCGAATATTTATAAAAGGATTCGAATACTTACAAAAGGTTTTGAATCGTCAAAAATTATTCGAATTCATTGTGAGGATTTACTTGAAAAATGTCTATTGTGTGTTTTTAAATTTCTCGTTAAATCACTGTTTTATACGCGTGGCGCATGAAGTAAAATTTCGAGTTTAGAAAAGCCCGAAAATTTGTCTCGGGTCGCTGCGCGACCCTCGACAAATTTTCACGGGGCTTTTCTAAACTCGAAATTTTACTTCATGCTTAGTCTGGGAGTGGAAACGCTCGTTCGAAACTTCAAACTGAATGCTTTGATAAGAACATTAAATGACTGAAAATGTTTTCAAAGATAATAGTCTAGTTTTCAAAATTTTGTTTAATATTATTTGAAGTAAAACTGACATGGTAGCCACAATCTGAAATGTTAAATTTGTCAGGCACTTCCCTGATTCAAGATTTTTTTCCCTGACCTTTTAATACAAATTTCTTCTGTGGGAAACCCCCATTTTGTTAAATTGTTTTCATTGTTTTTGTCAATTTTTAAGTTAATTATATAAATGTTTATGTGTTTTGGTGAATTTAAATATAATTCCACGACTTTTCCCGGTTTTAAAGATATTCAGTGAATTTTTTATTTACGTAATTTTCAAGCATTCGTCGATTTTATAATAGAGATCAATTTGAAGTTTTAAACGGGTGTTTCCCCTCCCAGGCTAAGCATGAAGTAAAATTTCGAGTTTAGAAAAGCCCAGTGAAAATAGTTCTATAACGATATTTATATATTAATGGTTGCAAAAAAATAATAAAATCAAATTTATTCTTAAAGGATTTATATTCGTGATTCGAAAAAACAGGATTCGAATTTTTGATTCGAATCATATTTATCTCTCACGAATCCTTTATTCGAGTATTCGTGATTCGAATCATATTAGGTGATTCTGATTCGTGATTCGAATCCTTTTTACGAGGATTTGTCCCAGCTCTGGCATATACACCATATATGTATTAGTCTGTATCGCGTCTTCTGGTCGGAAAGCGTCCACTCGGATGCACTACTTTTAAGAGCGTTTTGCAATAATGCGCATGCCCGGTTTTACCGCTCGGAAAATTTTAAACTGATCAGCTGTTATAATTATTTGTACTTTTTATCTTTAAAATAGGAATAAACGTTACTGAAATAGAAAATCAAAACATTAATATTTCAAAACAGCATTAATCAATCAATTTTAGGTTTCAAACCGACACAAGAAATGAATGAATAATGTTCTATTTAATATTTAAATTATATATTTTATACGCTTTTCTAAACTCGAAATTTTAGTTCATGCCTAATCTGGGAGTGGAAAACACTCGTGAGGTTTGTTTGTTCTCTCGCGTTGAAAAAGTTGCTCATGTTGATAATTATGTCTGTAAGAGTGTCTGCAAATTTCTTTAGATCATTTTTAAAATAACAATGTTCATCTAATAATTGCGATTTCTCCTACAAAATCTACAAATGTTTTAAATTTTTGTTTTTAGTATTAATCTTGTGCCTTGCTATCGTTAGGTGTAAGAAGTTTTTTTAATGTTTGTTTCTATATTTTTTTCTCCATGCTTTTCTATCCAGTGTTAATTTTTGTTTTAATTCCTATGAAAATCACGGAAACTATCCGAGCTATTTATTTTTTTCCGAGAAAATAATTCTCATAGAACACAGCTTGAATTATAATTTTATATAGGACATAATTTTTAAGTTAAATTAAAACTTATTTAACTCTAAATAGTCAATTTTTAGGTTAACATGAGCAACTTTTTCAACGGGAGAGAACAAACAAACCTCATGAGTGTTTTCCACTCCCAGATTAAGCATGAAGTAAAATATTGAGTTTAGAAAAGCCTTAAAATTGGTTTGGTCGCTCCACTTCCCGGAGCGACCAAACCAAATTTTCAGGCTTTTCTAAACTCGAAATTTTACTCCATGGGCCACGCGTATAAAACACTGAAATATTGTGAAGTTAGAAACACGCAATTTTTTTTTTTTTTTAATTAGTAATAATCAAAATATTTATACAACAAAATATTTACAATGTATAAAATTAACCTATTTGGTAATTTAATAACAACAAATTTGTAATATTGCGCTATTGCATTAATGGCACTTAATGGGTTAATTAAAATATGAAGGTTCCATATAAATCTAACACGATATTTTGATTCTTCTGAAAACTTAAGAAAACATTATTGCTTAAATCTGCCCGCATGATTTTTTAAAGATTAGGGGGGGCTCAGGCGCCCCCCTGCCCCCCATTTGCTACTCCTACGAAATAACACATGTTGGTGATGGTTTATAAAAGAATAAAGACTATGAAATTTATAATATAC
Organism: Philonthus cognatus; assembly: GCA_932526585.2. Lineage (NCBI taxonomy): Eukaryota > Metazoa > Arthropoda > Insecta > Coleoptera > Staphylinidae > Philonthus > Philonthus cognatus. The sequence continues at coordinate 65,625,710 of OW052243.1, read as the reverse complement.
TTTTTAAAATCAAGTTTATCATGTATTATGTTTTTCCATTTTGGAAAACAGAGAGCAGAATGCCTGTTTTCTAATTTTTCTAAAAAAAAAACTTTGCTGCGAATACATAATTACACAAAATTAAACATAATTCTCTACTTCTAATAATCCCAAGAAAATTAGAGTTTGTCCAATATTGAAAAATTCAAAGCCTTAATTTCGAATGGTTAAAAATTTAAAATTAAGTATTCGAATATTCAATAAAATTATCCCACGAAAATTAAAATTTGTCCAATGAAAAAAATTCTTTCAAAATGATTTGAAAATTGAAACAATAACTCAATATATTTTAATATGTTTTCGGATAGTATATTTTATGAAGTAAAATTTCGAGTTTAGAAAAGCCTGATTTGGCTTGGCACTCCGCTTCGCTACGCGCCCAAGCCAAATTTTCAGGCTTTTCTAAACTCGAAATTTTATTTCATGCTTAGTCTGGGAGTAGAAAACACTTGTTTGACAGTTATTAAATTTTTTACCGACAATACTGATTTCTTACAAAAAAATGATATATGCAAACATTCGGTTTATTCGAATATTTCAAATATTTTAAATTAAAATTTGGCCAAGATGAAAACAATTCTTTCACAATTTCAATTTTAAATATTATAAGTATTCGAATAAGCCGAATGTTTTTTTTTTCTGTAAGAAATCAGTATTGTCAATAAAAGTTTTAATTACTATCTAGCAAGTGTTTTCCACTCCCAGACTAAGCATGAAGTAAAATTTCGAGTTTAGAAAAGCCTGAAAACTTGGCTTGGACGCGTAGCGAAGCGGAGCGGCCAAGCCAAATTAGGCTTTTCTAAACTCGAAATTTTACTTCATGCGCCACATGTAGAACACTAATTTCAAGTAAAGTTTATACTATCCAAAAACATATTCAAATATTTGAATTATTCGAATAATTAAATATTTATTCAAAACTTTATTTAAATATTCGAATATTGAAATATATGAATAATTTAGTAGTCTAAATTTTCATATTCAAATATTCGAGTATTTGAATTATTCGTATCAGAATCCCAACCTCAGTTTAAACCCAAGTCAGGTAAATCTGGTTTCAACCAGCAAATTAAAAAACAATGTGTGAACAATTTCTTCATTTTTGCAGGATTGGTGTAACTCAAGAAGCTTGAAAAACATTTCAGGTATACATAATTGTCCAACAACAGCTGGACAATTAGGTAGATATCTTTTTTTATCCCAAGAGAAGACAATCACACTGTCACAGGAAGAGTGAAAAACCTTTCGGGTCTACCTAATTGTCCAACAACAGCTGGACCATTAGGTAGATATATTTTTTTTGTATCTCAAGAGAAGACAATCACACTGTCACAAGAAACTTGAAAAACAGTTTAGTTGTAAGTAAATGTCCCACAACAGCTGGACAATTAAGTAGATATCTTTTTATTATCTCAAGCAAGGAAAATAATAAAAGGATAAACAAGAAAATGTTCATTACGAATATAATGAAAGGCAAGAAAATTCAGCCATCTGTTAAAAATATGAAACAAAAGACAGCAGCGAACATCTCTTTACTTAATCAAGTTATTTGAGTTGCGTGAACATTTTTGATCACTTAATTAAAACGCAGTTATATTCCTTTCTTCTTTTTACAATTTGCACTAAACCGTAATACTTAAAAAAAATTTAAACAGAACTGAAAGACAAAAAATAGTACGAATTATAAACTCGCTACAAATCTGAGTTTTATATTTTTCTGACACATTCACTGTTGTTATTTGGGATGCTTGAATTGTCCAACAACAGCAATTAGGTGGATATCTTTTTATTTAATCTAAAGCGAGGAAAATAAAAAAAGGATAAACAACGGAAATAAAACCCAATAAAATGATCTTTACACATTTATTTAAATTTACCACAAATATAATTTTCTGAAAAAATAACACACACAAAAAAAGTCTATTACGTACCAAATTGTCCAACAATAACTGGACAATTATTTTTATCTCAAGCGAGAAAAATGCAAAAGGATAAACTACAGAAATAAAACCCAATATAATCATCTTTACACATTTATATAAATTTATTACAAATATAATTTTCTGAAAAAATAATATACACACAAAAAAAATGCTATTACCAATTAAGTAATGTTTTATTAACATTACAACGTTTTATGTTGTTGTGGTGTTCAAGAAATATTATTTTTCTTTGCTCGATCCGATATACATTGACTATAATATGAAAATGTTACAAATTTTAAATTTAAAATACGCTGCCCGCCAGCAATGAGACGTACATTCATTGGTGCTTGGTGTTGAGCTCGTCTTTGCGCAGTGTGAGCGTTTCGCGCTATTATTCTCTCCATCAGATCCCGTTTCTGGCCCATGCAGTGAATAGGGAGTTAGCGGTATAGACTAATAAGTATATGATATACACCAATCTCAATCGGTTTGAAGGCAGTAAACTATCAACTTCAATAGCGGCACTACCGCAAAAACAAAATTAAGCCCCTCCCCTAATATCTCAAAATACCAATAACCAACCCCTTTCTACCTTCAATATTATTATTACAAGAGAGTAGCATGATACTATATACAATCCCTCGCGGCGTGCCATGCCTCCTGATGCCGGGCACCAGATCTAGAGCCCTGTCAGCCCCCTCATGTGGAGACCATGGATCAACGTCGCTAAAGTATAATTATAATACAAACAGCGACGGCTCGCAGCCTAACTTCAGGGTAGGCCACAGCGCCAAGGCACACAAAATTTGAGGTTGATATACACCAATCTCAATCGGTTTGAAGGCAGTAAACTATCAACTTCAGTAGCGGCACTACCGCAAAAACAAAATTAAGCCCCTCCCCTAATATCTCAAAATACCAATAACCAACCCCTTTCTACCTTCAATATTATTATTAGAGGGCGGCGTAAAGGCTCTTACGTTGGATAAAATTCTAGGCACCTGCGTTGTTATATAGTGTATTGTTATTCGACCAATGATGGAACTTCACCTCATTTTATATACTATTTCACAAATAATTCAATTTCGGTAATTATTAGATTTAGATCCGAATTGTGTATTATTTGTTTGTTGCTCCGGATTATAGTTTCATAAATGATTTGATATGTTAAACGTATGGCAAGCCCCCTTTTCCCTAGAATCGAGAGTAGCATGATACTATATACAATCCCTCGCGGCGTGCCATGCCTCCTGATGCCGGGCACCAGATCTAGAGCCCTGTCAGCCCCCTCATGTGGAGACCATGGATCAACGTCGCTAAAGTATAATTATAATACAAACAGCGACGGCTCGCAGCCTAACTTCAGGGTAGGCCACAGCGCCAAGGCACACAAAATTTGAGGTTGGGATTTTATTTTTAAATACAAGGAATCGCACAACAAAGTTTTTCAACAACGGATACATATTACCTTGGGTCTCTGGCCGACCCTAAAGTTAGGCTGCGAGCCGTCGCTGAATACAAATGATACTTTTGAGTCGTTCGGTTTCATTATGAAATTACCCGCAAGACTCTAATGCGCATAGGTATGAATGGCCTGCACCACCTCAATACACCAGGCATGAAATGTTCGGAAATTTCAAACTATTATGGGCGCGAAACTGCAGCATATGCGTGAAATGTCCCCATCGGTACGATTATTATGTAACATATGTAACATACGCGCCATTTGGAATACACCCTATGTTTACATGCCTGTTAATTATTATTATATGTGTACTTTTCTATTGAATATATTTTTTGCCTAGTATCATCATCTAACAATATATCGAAAATATCTGAACACGAAATATTCTTCATATTGATTTTTCCAGCAAGTGCTGCATCTAGAATATTAACATTCAGTCTCGATTCCTCGCTTGTCCAAAAATTATTGCCAATTGGCCATTATTGGTAACGTAAATTGAACAAGTACAAATAAATTTTCACATGGAATATGTTCGTTTTTGAAATGGCTGAAAATATCCACCCATCTTTTATCAATTTGAATGTGTTCATTTTCTCGTTGTATTAATTTTTCAGAATTTAAATATACATTCAGTCTTCTAATTTCTTTAAAGGGACAATTATCGTCTATTTTAATGTCTGGCGGTTCTTTAGATATAAACTCAACACAAGACTCAATATCTGTCCAATAATTAATCAAAAAATACCATTGAAAACTGTGTCCCTTGATGTTTGTTTCAGACCATTCTTCGATATATTGAAAACATGTTTGGTAAAAATTCTACACTTCTTTGATAAACTTTTCCGGATTTGATTCCTCTAAGTCTGACATTTTTCTTTTCGTAATTAAAGGAAGAAATGTTCCTTCAAATCGAGATTTATATTGATCATTAATCAATATGTATTAAAAAAATGCATAACAATTGAAAAATATAAATATTTTTCACTCTGCTTGGACGAAAGCACCAGCCAACTTGTCATTTTTGTACGAACTATTCAAGAGGACCACAGTGTAGCAGAGGAGATGCTTGATCTTGTTCCTCTCCATGGTACAACCAAGGGTTCGGATATTTTTGAAGCTGTAAATAAGATGGTATCAGACTATGGGGCATTCGATAAATATTTTTGTATTGTCACTGATGGAGCCAGAGCTATGATAGGAACTGAAATTGAATTTGTAGGACTCTTGAAACAAAACAATATCAATTGTCCTGTGATACACTGCATTGTTTACCAAGAGACCCTATGTCCAAAAATCCTTCCATCAAATAAATGTGACGAAAGCGGTTGTTAAAATTACTAATATTATAATAGGGGGCAATTGTGCTTTAACTCACAGAAATGTTTGTGTTTTTTTGGGCCGAAGTAGATGCCACTGTATACTTCACACCGATATTCGTTAGTTAAGCTGCGGAAACTGTTTGCAACGTTTCTTCGCTCTACGCAAGGAGATTCCCCTTTTCCTTAAAAATGAAGTGAAATCCGACACTACGGAACTTAAGAATAAAATTGTAAATGCGAAATTTCTATCAGACCTTTACAGACCTGACATCCCACCTTAACGAATACCTAGTATAAATTTATTATGGTATAAATATTAAAAAACAATTTTACAATCTTGTAACAATAATTAAATGTTAACACAGGGTCATATTGTAACAATGTAGAAATAAAATATGAAAATCATTATTGAGAATATATTTGTAGTCTATATTGAATAATTATTGCATCAGGATGATACATGTTGATACACTATTAATTCAATGTGAATATAAATATATTCTCAATAACGATGTTCATATTTTTATTCTATATTGTCACATGCTCTTATCTTAACATTTAATTATTGTTACAACATTGTAAAATTGTTATTTATACAATTTTTAATTTCTACTAGGGTAAATGGTGTTTTGAAAATCCTAATTTTCAGGCTTTTCTAAACTCCAATTCGTACTTCAAGCTCCACGCGTATAAAACATTGATTAAAATTCAAATTTAAGAACACATACATCATATTTAATTAAAGTAATAAGATTTGTTGTTGTCTAAAATAATTCACTGACATTTAAAAATAAATTTGCGAAAATAGTAATATTTTTTGTTTTAAAATATGTCAATTCTGTAGTGTAAAAATTGATATTTAAAAATAATCAGAACCCCACGAGATAAAAAAATCTGTGCCTGGGATCTTTAATTTATACAACTACAAGGAAACTAAAAATAGAAGAAATATAAAATGATAAGGTCAGTTTTATCGGATTACTTTATATTACATACTATTTCAATTTGATTTTCATACAACACCAATAAATTTGAAACTATTATTGAAAATGATAACAAAAAAATATTGCCAATATAGAAATGCGATGTATCAATAGCGTAGGCTTACTTTCTCCAGATTGGAAGATTATTGTATTTCTTTCGAGGTGCAAGCTGTGTTTTCTTCCTCTTCTACAATCCATTATAAGAAAACGATTGGAACTGTAAGTTTCTCAAAATATCACACGGACATGACACTTTTTTATCACTAATACAATGTGCTTGAATGTCAACATCCAATAACTGACTATTTTCGATATTTGTAATTTCTAGAGCTAGAGAATATCCTACCGCGGATATTAGCGAAATACGCTGACTCAGGTTGCGATCGCATTGCGCACAGGCAGACCCCGCATGCCTACATTTTACATCACTAATATGGATTTCCCTTGTTAATTTATAATTTGAATTTTTGTCTCTATTATTGAGTTTAAATGGTCAGAATTAAATTAAAATCGTACTCTTGTTTGTTAACAATATTTCAGAATCAGTATTTTTTCGTTTTTTATTCAGTTTTAATCGAATTATCGCTTAAAAATTAAAGAAATGAACATAATAAAATATTAGTTGCTTTGAAAAATCAGTACATGACATCTAAAATACAAACGCTAGTTTTTTGCTTTTGTGCTTTTCATTATTTGTGTTGAAACGAATTAACTTAAAAGGTACACTTTACTTAAACAGAATAAGACTCCATTGACGCCGCGTCCAGTTAATCTACAAATATTAGAACATTCAACATTTGGAAAGAATGCGTATATGAACAATTAGCATAAAAGATTATTTAAAGACTTCTTTTTTCTTGCACTTAATTTTAGATTTACTGTTATCCTTACGTTTTCATTTGTTATAGTTTCTTCAGATTTTCTCCTTTTATTCCCAACGTTTTATATGTTCAGCGTTCACACAGCCATTCTCCATAGATTTCTGAACGATTCTAATAATTATTGACTGATACTAAATAAGTCTGAAATACCTAACATACGAAGAATGTCCACCAAAAGTCTATTTTATGATATGATTTTTTTGGGGTATAAACACTCATGTTGAATTAAATAAATGTTTTGTGTCTTCATACATTTAAATGACAAGCAGTAACTTTTCATAGCAACTACTATTTTGAGGATTTTATTCTTTAATATTTCTTCACATTTTTAGGAAATATTTTAAATAAGACTAAAGAAAAAACAAATACAAAACTTCAAAAATATTGCTAGTACGTATAGGCATGATTCTAGTTTCAGTTCGATCATTTTAGTTCAATAATAGAAATACAAACTGAAATTGAAATTTTTACATGAGAATTGAGAGAACGAGACACACGGTATATTGAATGTTGAATAAATAATTAATGGTATTCATTATTGATACAATACTGTACAGAAATTGAATATCATTATTGAGTGATCAATTATATTCATTATTGACACTATATTGTACAGCAGCTGAATATCTATATTGAATGATACCGTTGACACAATATTGTACATATATTGAAAATGTATATTGAGGGATCGTTGATATTTTTGATACAATATTGTACAGATATTGAATATCTATTATTATGTCATCAGTTATATTTATTATTGATACAATATTGTACAAAAAGTAAATATATTTTTTCATTATTGATACAATATTGAAAACTGAATATTTTTATACTGGATTTATACAATACTGTAGCTATAATAAATATTAATATAGTATCAATAACCGTATACTATATTGTGACAATATTGTGTGCACATTTAATCACAATTTCAAGATATAAATACAGATACAACATTGCTACAATGTAAATACAAGATTCATTTCTACTTAGGATTGAATTTGAAGCTACAAGGAAAGCAGCAGAATATTGCCAATTTATATGGCCACATTAGAGAATTTAAAAATAAAATTAAGCTTTTTAGAGCACTTTAAAGAAATGAAGAATTTTGAGGTAGTTTCATGTCTTACTTATATAAAATACATTGAGACAATTGCAGAAGAATTAAAAAACCGGATTAGCAACATTAAAAAATCGAAGATGAAATTTCAGTTTTTACTCAGCCACTTACTATTTCTGTTGAGAACGTAAGCAGAGCAGACCTTTAACTGGATTGTGTGATTTGCAATCAGATCCTTTTTACCAAGAAGGAAGTAAAATGAGAATGGACTTTTTTAAGTTACTCCTAGAAGAACGTTCCCCAACTTGCAAAACTTGTTTCTTATAATGGACTCAATGCTGGGAAACACGTATCTTATAATTATTTATTAAGTAAAAATATACTTGCTCCCTATCTGATAAGTCACTTAGTTGCTTCGTTTGTCAGCAACAAATATTAATAAGTATAAATGAAATTGCCAATTCTTGGTTGCAGAATACTTAAAACATTTTAATGTTTGAAGTATTCTGCAACCAAGAATTGGCAATTTCATTTATACTTATGTTTGAACGGTAACGTGACCGCCAGTCTGGGGTGTCAAATTGTTTAGAGGGAATGGCAAAACTATACTGATAAGAGATAAATCTCGAAACGCGTCTATAAATGGCCTGAATAATTTGACCTAAATTGTTACATTTGCAGTAGATTACTGTATGTAACAGCGAACACTTGTTGTATAAGTCAATGTCCGTCGGGGTATTAGCCCGGGAAGTAGTTGTTTCAATGAGTGTTTGATATAGTCTTTGATATAGTCTTTGTAAGACTAACTTGTTGTAGATTGCGAGAAGAATCGCACTTTTAATGTACAAATATTAATGTTAATATTGGTACACTGGCTGGTAAAAACAAATATCCCCAAACTATTTTTTTTTGTATATTTGTTATCTTTTTAAATAAATAAAAATAGTTAAACAAACAAAAACGTTATTTGTACCTATTACAAATCACTGATAAAGTTGCATGAGAAGTATTTTATGATGCGGCCCTCACAACCGCAATTGTATTTATTGCGGCCCTTGGGCCACTTAGTTAGACCACCCTGGTCTAATCGTGGCACCTATCACAATGTGGATAGACTCTTTAGTGAATTTTTATTGAGCAATGCGTATTACAATCGCAAAATGTTAAAAATTGTTAAAATGGTAAAATTTGCATTATCAACATTTTAGGCAGATTTGGGCAGATTCTGTCAATATGATCCTTATATCGTTACTTAATATCAAAATTCTCAATGAAATGTGCGTCGAATGATACCAAAAATATAGGGTTTAATTTAAAAAAATCATGTTACATTTAATTGAAAATTTTACCATTTAACCATCGTACTAAATACGAGAGGTTTTCGTATACACTTCCGGAGGTGTTTGAGGATTCAGAATGACTGCAGATTCTGAAAAAGCACAGTTTGACAGAATGTGATAGCAAACTGTTCGTTTTTAATGATTAATTAAAAGAAATAGAATAATTATTTTTTAATATCCCTTAAAATTAAAATGTTTTCTATATGTGGTACCCTATAATGCACTACCCTGTACACAGCTTCGGTCTAAACAAAAGCAGGGCCCGGTGCAAACTTAAATTCACATGTATTGAATATCTTTACTGAATGATCAATGGTATTCAATATTGAAACAATATTGTACATGTATTAAATATCTATATTGAAGGATCAATGGTATTCATTATTAACCCATTAACGACCGATTAATTATAAAATTTACTCTAAAAATTGATTTTAGGTAAAATTCTGCACTTATTTTTATTATTTCTATGAATGACTTATTATATTACATACTGGGAATTCTTCTTTTAAATATACATAATATGTATACGCTGTAAATTTTTAGGCACTCGACGATTTTGTTAAGGCAATTAATTTAAAGTTTCGAACGAGTGTTTCCACTCCCAGATTAAGCATGAAGTAAAATTTTGAGTTTTTAAAAGCCCTAAAATTTGGTTTCGTCGCGTAGCGCTACGCGACCAAACCAAATTTTTAGGCTTTTATAAACTCGAAACTTTACTTTATGCGCCACGCGTATTAAACACTGAAATATTGCGAAGATAGAAATACACTTAAAAATACTTTTTCAAAATGAGTAGTGATTAAAATATTTAAATAACAAAATATTGACATTTTTCTTCACACATTCTCAAGTCAGGTATGGCTACTAATAGCGATTAATGGGTCAATACAATATTGTACATGGATTAAATATCAATATTGATTTATCAATGGTATTCAATATTGAAACAACATTGTACATGGATAATATATCTGTATTGAAGGTTTAATGGTATTAATTATTGATACAATATTGTACATAAATTAAATATCTATATAGAAGGATCAATGGTATTCATTATTGATACAATAGTGTGCATGCATTGAATATCTATATTTAAGGATCAATAGTAATTATTATTCATACAATATGTACAGAAATTAAATATCTATTATCGAGTTTTCAATTATATTTATTTTTGACGCAATACTGTACAAACATTGAATATCTGTCATTGATTTTTATTGTAGATACAATATTGAAAACTGAGTTACTTCTATACTGGGTTTATACAATATTGTATATATAATAAATATTAATATAGTATCAATAAACGCAAACTTCAATGTGTCAATATTTTGTGTACATTGATTAACAATTTAAAGATATAAATATAGATACAATATTGCTATAACGTAAACTCAAGATTCATTTCTACTAGGGAGAGCTTAAATTAGTGTAGTCAGGAGTACATAAAACATAAAAATTATTTTATTGAAATTAATGTTTTAATCACACACAAAATCGCTTATAAATTAAATAACAAATACAATTGCTTTGTTTCTTTATAAAATACAATTTGGTATGCAAATTGTTATAGTAAGCTTAAAACTTATGATTGCTTTTTATTTTCTAACATGTTTCATTTTATTTTTATTCGTTGATAATATCATAATAATTTCGATTTTTTTGCTAATTCGTTTTTGATAGATGCAACTGTTAATGTAAATCATTCTTGACTAATTCTTGATGTTAAGTATTTATTTATTCAATCTTTCAATCTTTCTGCAGTTTCGACGGCAATTGGCAAGATTAATATAATATTCAGAACAACAACAAACTTTGATTTTTTACTTTAACATCTTCATATTTATTTAAGTGTTCAATAATATTCTAAAGAGTGATTTCGAATTTCCGATTAAGCATGAAGTAAATATTTTAAATTTAGAAAAACCTGCGAATTTGGATTGGTTGCTACGCTTCGCTAAGCGACCAATCCAAATTTTTAGGCTTTTCTTAACTCAAAATATTAGTGCGGAGTTTTATAAACACTTTATTCACCTTATTAATAACACAAAATAGACAAAAAAAGTATTAAGAGATTCCATTATAAATTAACGATTTCTATTTCAACTTCTTCTAGCTATATTTTATAATAATAATAATAAGTTAATTCAGTAAATAATGTAATTACACCACATAATACACATTATATAAGAATATTGTAAAAACAAAATGCGACTTACATAATAATTGATCCATGAGAAGAAAAAAGAACATTAAACAACAAGAAAAATATTTTACTTAAAAAATGCTCTATGTTATATAATTCTTTTTCTAGGATGTACTTACATAGCTCACTTTTAAAATGTTTTAAAGTTTTCAGACGTTTTATACTACCAGGTAATCGCTTATAAAGTTTTAAGCTATTATACATGTATATTGATAGCTTTTTCGCTATAGGCAATCTGTGCACCGGATAGGCATACAGATGTTAACACGTTAACTTGCCGTGTTTACTTTGTATTTAAAGTTAAAAATCAATATTTCTAAAATATATAATTTTATTTTGAAAGCAACCCCTGCATGACTCGCCATGTTTTAAATTGAAAGTAAGTCGTATAATTCGTTTTTCAATTATAAAGACTGTATGTGCATTCGAGTAATCATTTAAATGATCATTTGAATGATCATTCTAATGATCATTCAAATGATCATTTAAATGATCATTCGAATGATCAATCGATTATCAACATCATTTAAGTGCCGATCATTCGAATATTGAAATCATTCGTTAACGCCCATCATTGGTATTTAGTGTTGCATATAGACATTGTAAAATTGATAAAATAAATATATTTTAACTTAATAAATAATAAAGATGATTATCCTCAAAAAAAAGTTCTTGAAGAAGGTCAAAAACATCTTTTAATCATTTTAAAATCAATTGAGATATGACAAAATCGTTGATGTTACGACGCGATGTTCCTTTAACTGATTTGTTATAAAAGTTACAACATGACTATTAAACGTTTTTACGCTCAGTAAAATGACGTGAAAGTATAATTTGCAAGACGATTCTTATATATTCCTTACATTAAACTTGCCTATTCCTTATGCAAACACTTAATGGGAAACACATATTTTCATAAAAGAGATTATTCAAAATGTACATTTGTTAACTAAAACGATCTATCAACGATTGAAATACTTTCTCTATGCGAGAAAGTAACAAAACATATTTTAATATCACACTCTAAACTTGTTTTTAACTCGTGTAATTTAAATCTTGAAATTCTACATCCTTAGTAACAAAATGAATAACAATAATATTAGTGATATCTTATAATTATAAGCAAACAATTAGGATTTATGCTTGTGGGTATACCGTTATTGAATGAAGTGTATCAATCATGTCTTCTAATAGATGGAACATCAATAATGCAGGCGAGAATAATCGCGTGAGAAAATTGATGATCAGCCAGATTAAATCGTGGCAAATCATTTTCAGGGCATTTTATTTATTAAAACGAATATTTGCAAAATATTTAATGTATCAATGTTACTATATTTATATGTATGAGAAGTATTTAGATAATATAATGATGTAAATAATAAATTTATGGATTATGTAAAAACAAATAAAACTTTATTTAAAACCGAAGTGCCGTTATATTTCTTTTGTCTTTTATTAATTACTTGTCTGCTATCCGACCTATCTTTTGGAGACAAATATATGTAATTGATAATCTGAAATGACGGCTCTTCTATATTTTGGGCCTCGAGATGATATTGAATCAAAGCTAAGCTGTCAGTAACAATTACTAGCTGTTTCCTGCTGATTGGACGTAATTGGATTAGTGGCTACGAAGTAGCTGTACAAACAAGGGTCAGCAAAGCAACTGAACTCGCAATGTCACAATCAAAGTCCTCCCCTAATAGGGAACCCTTGTTATACGCTTTTTAAATTTGTGTACCACCACCGCATAGCAATAAATTTTGCAAATTACGTTTATATTGAATTAAATCATTACCGCCGCTCCCGAGGGTGTACATACATTTGAAGGGTTCTTTTATTTTAGCGCAAACAAAGTTGAGTCGTGATTTACTTCTATTACAAATATAAAAAAAAAAATGTCTTAGGGGGGGCTCGCGCGTCTTAAAGGGGACCCATCCCGGTCTTATGAGAGGGGGGCTCACGCATTTAACCCTATGTATACAGGGTGATTCTCGACGTTTTCCCGCCACTTAAGGGGTGTATTCTGAAGGTAATTTTAAGCAAAAAAGTTCATTTTAACACGCGTCCGATTCTCAAAAATAAGCGAGTGAGGGGAAACTTTAGATGTAACTTTATTTTTTAATTCTACACACCATTTAATTTTTAAAATAATAACAAATGTTATTCCAAATAAATATTGAAAACGTTCATGGTACTCCGTAGCGGCAGCAGTCGAATTTCCATTTGTAAAACCAAAAATAAACACCATATCAGCGTACACCTCCGTAGTAAATGTAAAAGGCATTAAAGAAAAATCAAACAAGGCACTTTATCTTACACACTACTAGACTTAAGCAGTCAATACGTCAAAAGTGATGTAATGACAGACGCCACCTTGATTAAACGCTGCTACCATTATTAAAAATAGCCGTGCGAGGTGCGAAAATACAAAAATCTCAAGTTTCCCATAACTCGCTTATTATTGAGAATTGGACCTGTGCTCATACGAACTTTTTTGCTTAAAATGACCTCTAGAATACACCCCTTAAGTGGCGGGAAAACGTCGTGAATCACCCTGTATATGTTAAAAACAAAACAGGAAATTGGACAAAACGCGAAATGTCTACTGCTTACAGACATAGTCCGAAAAAAACATAATTTCGGGTTTTGTACAGACAACTCGCGTTATGTCCGCATGAGTTTAGACTAGTCCTAACAATTTTCAAATTTGTAAAGTTGCGATAACAGAAGCTCAATGTTAATCGCAATTATTGAAAATATAAAAACATTGTGCGTTATTTTGAAAATAATAAAGAAATTAAAACAAATGAGCAGTTTGTAAGGAAATTTTAATTTCTTTTTTTTTTATGTAAAAAACAACAACAAAATTGAGCCAATAAAGCTAGAGAAGCTATATGTTGGGAATAAATTATGAAACATTGGAGACATTCTCCCGCTTTTTTTCGAAATCATATAATAAATCAAATAATCAAACAAAACAAAACAAAAAAGTGATGATTTCCACATCACTTTGTCTTATAAACAAATAAATAAATAAATAAGGAGTATATTTTAAACATTTTAAATCAGTGTTTTATACGCGTGGCGCACGAAGAAAAATTTCGAGTTTAGAAAAGCCTGAAAATTTGGATTTGCAATTGTTAATTTTTTGACGTTTTTATCAATGTTTGTTAATTTTAACGATTCTGAAGATGTTTGTTAATAATAACTGTTAATAACTCTTGAGTTAATTTATCACTTAACACTTGGTGAAACATGTTTAAACAATAAGGTAAAAAAATAAACAGGTTGTTTGCTTCGCATAAGTTTAGAAAATGATATTTTATTCTGACTAGAAATGATATACAAATCGAACTAGTCAGAATAAACAAAAATATTTTTATAAATTTATGTAAAACAAGCCACATGTTTAATATTTTACCTAATTGTGTAAGGTTAAGTTTTTAAAATAAAATATTATAATAAAAAAATTATGATTTTGGTTAATTTTTAAGATATTTTTATTATTTATTTATCAAAAAAGTACAGAAATAGAAAAAATTATAATTGTAATATTTTCTTGAAGTTGTGAGTTTTTATAAATGTTAATGATGACAGTTTTAAAATTGGAAAAATATATATAATAATGAAAATGTTCATCGAACATGCAAGCAAAGTTCGATATGTAACATTTTTTATCATTTTGTATTGATTTTCAAGAAAATCACAGATATTCTTATCTAATCAATTTTGTTTGAATACAGCAAAATTGAACTTACTATGTATTGTTTCTTTTGATTTACTTGATATTTTTTTTAAATTTAAAGATCTCCCCAAGATCATATCAGCTCAAAGCTAAAATTTCGAAAAAAAGCAAATAAGGGATTTATTCTGTTTAAAATATTGTAAAAAATCAATGTTATATGCAACTAACATAAACTTTACAGAATTTACTTAGAATTCATTGCACTTGCATCTGCTTTAAGGAAAATGAAATTATCTCAACGCATTTTCTTAAAATATTAAGCCAAAGTTTAAAAATTAACGGATTATCAAATCAACATAAAATTCATAAAATCTGCACAGAAAGTAATAAAGTTTAATTGGTTATAATTAAAATTTTAATATTTCCACTGAATTTTCAGCTAAAAATTGAAATTTAGTAAAACAAGTGATCAACAGATTCATTTTGTTTAAAAAAACTATAAAGAATCAAAGTTTTATGCAATCAACATGAATTTACTTAGAAATCATTGCACTTACATCTGATTTAAAGAAAATGATATGATCTCAACGTATACATTTAACAATATTAGGAGAATGTTTTCGTTAAGAATGAAAAGTCGATAAAAACCATGTTTGCCGATCTTAGGATTTGGCCAGTTTTTAACATACCTGCATCGTTTAAAATAAAAACTGTAAAATTAAGGTTATGGTCTTTATCCACTTTTCATTCTGAGATCTTCAATAGTAAAAAATCAACATACAATTCATAGAATCTACACAGAAATAAATAAACTTTGATTGGCTGTAATTGTAATTAAGTGAAGATGTTCTCTGGATATTTGAAAATATCAAATCAAAGTTAAAACTTGATTTAATATATATTTATTATGTTAATGTGTTTTTTTATTAAATTACATTCTATTAATTTTGAATAATTTCTGATCATTTTAAATGTTTCCAATTTTGTTAAAAAAAATGTTCAATTCAATTTTTTTCAGCGTTACAATAAAACATTTATTATTAAAATTGGTTCTTTGGTAGTATATTTATTGAACTTCATTTTACATAATATCGGTATAGTTTAAGCTATTACAATTTGTTGGTAAAATGTTCGATATTTATCCTGCAATAAGTTGTTCATTCCCTATAACTTTAACCAAGATTTATATTTAAAAATTGAAGACGCTAGGTTTACTGAGACACGAATAATGCTCACGAATTTGTTCTAAATTTCTACAAAAAAAAACAACAACTTTATTTTTATTTATTTCATCTTATAAATTTTACAATAAAGGCAACAGCAAAAGACTTTCCTAATTGATCCACTCCCAGATTAAGCATGAAGCAAATTTCGAGTTTTATTTATTTAATTTTAACTATGTTTTCAACTCATTTCATTTTATCTATCAACCTGTGTTTTTAATTTTTGTGTTTCAATTGTTTTTAGTATATGTATACAGGGTGTCCACCGGAACCGCACATTAAAAGTATATGGACTTCTAATTAATGTGTTGTAATGAGATTTTCAGCATTTATTTAATCGAATGAGTTCTTTTGAATAAAAAATATTTTCAAGATTATTCAACTTCCAGTTATATTGAAAATATAACCTTATTTTGAATACAATTTAAATTAATATCTTCAAATTACCGAGCAATTTTATGACAAAATGCAAACTTAAAACTTAATGTAACAAAATGTATCAAATCTGAGAATTTTAAAGTTATTCAATAACACATTGAATTTTCGCAAAATATCCTTTTAAATTGAGTCATTTTTTCAACAAAATTTCAACTTTGACATTAAATTTTCCTTACTGATTACGAAATGTGGGATTATATGCAAAATGCATATTTGTTATTAAAAGGTATATGAACAAAATTGTAAGTTTTCTATGCATATCTAATGTTTGGCTTATTCTATCAAAAACCATTAGATATGCATAGAAAACTTACAGTTTTGTTGATATACCTCCTAATAACAAATATGCATTTTGCTCATATTCTGAGCCTTACTGATTACTAATATCTGCATGTATTTTTCAGTTATGTTTGTCATTTTTAAAATGATATAAATCAAATGTCTTCTTTAATCTGACGATTGTTCAATAAAAGAATAAGTTTAGCTCAAAATTACAAACAAATCAACCTGTTCACAAATGTTCACAATCGAAATTTTAAGATTCAACTTAAATAATATAATATCTACTCATTTTAACACAAGTGAATTAGAAATTGAAAGTGTTTAAGAAAATCATAAAGTTCAGCGATTTTTGATTTTATTAATTTTGTTGTCCTAAATTAGTAAAATCAAAAATCGCAGAAATTTTGAATATGAATAAATATGTGTTAATATCAAATTAAATGGTTTTCATGGAATTATATCATTACATTAATTATACAGAGAGTTTTATGTAACACCGAACATTTTCATAACGAGAATATTTCTTTTAACCCACTAAGCAAAAAAAACAAACAAATAACGTTATATCAACATTGTAGCAACATTAAACGTTGTTTTAATGTTGATAAAACATTACTTAAATTGATTTGTTCAGTGGAAAGTATACGTTGTACATTTTCCGACGCTCGGTTTACTTAGAGAATTCAATTTGAAACTTTAAACGAGTGTTTGTTTACAAGAGTTCAATTTAAAAGTTAAAATGAGTGACACGAATGCACGCTCGTGGACGAAACAGTGACCTGTATATCCACTTTGTGCATTCGTGTCACTGACGATGCCACTATGAAGCATTAGATGGCGTTAGCTATCGAAATCATTAATAGTTTTCACATATTGGCTTGAAATAGTCAGAAATGTTCAATATTCCTCAGCACTGGGTCGGGACCACGCTGAAGAGGACCTTGAAGTCCGAAACGCGTCTGTGGGTATCTGGTGCCGGAATACTGAACACAAATTCAATTTTGATATTTGTTTTCTGGTTTCACAAACAGAGTTCTGCTCGCTCGTGGACGAAACAGTGACCTGTATATGCACTTTGTGCATTCGTGTCACTGACGATGCCACTATGAAGCATTAGATGGCGTTTGCTATCGAAATCATTAATAGTTTTCACATATTGGCTTGAAATAGTCAGAAATGTTCAGTATTCCTCAGCACTGGGTCGGGACCACACTGAAGAGGACCTTGAAGTCCGAAACGCGTCTGTGGGTATCTGGTGCCGGAATACTGAACACAAATTCAATTTTAATATGTTTTTATTGAAGTCATTAATATCATTCTAACGAGTGGAGCAGAGTGGAGCAACCAAACCAAATTATCAGGCTTTTCTAAACACGAAATTTTACTTTATGCGCCTCTCATATAACACTGATTTATTCTATAGTTCAAAAGCAGCTCTTTTACCTTTTATTATTGCCAAAAGTGGAGATAAAGATGTCAAATAAATAAGCAGGATGTTAAAATATGATAACATTTTCAAGGGCTTAAAATCAAGTTACGTTTTATTCAATATACATTTCAAAATGAAAAAAATGATTTTAAACAAATTAAACGTTTAAATCACAACCATTTAAAATACAACACTAGTATTTAAACAGGTATAAAACACTGGAATGAACTATAAAGTGTTTTAAACATAACAACCCTGGTTAGCGACTTCTTTTGTTATACATTTTTATTTCACTCTAAGTGAATAATAAAACTATGTTGGTACTTGTTATTGAAGAACTTCAGAAAAATAAATGTATGAAACAAAATCCCAAGTGTAAAATAAAACATTCTTTCAATGTTTATTAAGAGTTTAAAAAATGTGTTAAAAATAGATGTAGAAGCCTTAATTTAAATTCGATTGAAAGTAATCGGCAAATACAAAAGAAGAAATTAAACGGCAAATTAATATTATTTGTAATTAAAACAGTTTAAATTTTGTGTAACAATTTTTTAATTTTTGTTTAACTGAGAATAAACAATTTTATTTACAAAAATATTCAGCAAGTTTTACCTGTAGAAAAAATGACTAAAACATGTAACATGAAAACATAATCATTTCGGAAATTAACAAAACACGACCGACGAGGACATACTCGCTACGATGTTCGTACATCATCTGAACCTCGAGCAGTTGTAGTAAGTCTTCGGGTTGTTTCGTGAGAAACTGGTTAGTTCGACCCGCCGAGGGGTAAGAAATATTTTCGGCCAGGAACGGTCCACCAGGGTGGGTTCACGCTTATGGGACTTGTTTATACTATGGCAAATAACTTGACGACATATCCAACAGATCTCACTGGCGTATTTTTCAAATTTCCCTCCAGAAAAAGTAGCAAACTGCAGCTACACAAAGGAAAAACAGGGAAAACATTCTTATCCTCATTTCTCTGTTATTGTTGTCTTTTTGTGTTTGCATCTCGTGTATTACTATAATTACTAAAGCTATCTGCACTACTCGAAATTGCTATAAAAAGTAAGAACATTTTTATTTTATTTAACCATTGCATGGTGTGAGTTATAGCATGATTTAAAAACATATTTACAAAATAATTTAGTGAGGTAAAGCATAGGCATTCACGAGGGATTTATAATATTCGTCTCTATTTAAAAGTGTTACTGTTACAATTGTTATAAAATGCCTGGAAATAAGGCTTGTGTAATCAGAGGTTGTGAGAGTAACATTCATCGAGACACTTCTTAAGATAAAAAATATTTCGATAAATTGTTGCTAGAGTTGATTTACTAACAGAAGAGAATATTTCATTTGTATTTTGCAAAGAGCAATATTAAATGGATTGATATGATTTCACCCAGTATTTGGTGTTAAGGAAGCCCTCATCGCAGGTCTTATAAAAGCTTACACATTTAAACATAAGCACATAAGCCGCGCGGAGCGGCCAAACCAAATTTTCAGGCTTTTCTAAACTCGAAATTTTACTTCATCCGCCACGCGTATGAAACACTGAAATATTGTGAATATTGATAATTAAATAAAAGTCACTTCGTTTTAATGTTCGACCTCGTTTTCCCAGATATTATCCCAACTGTAATTCCAACAATTGGCGTATATTCAGGATCAGCAGAATTAGTAAGTAAGAATGGCGAATAATGTGGGCTTCTTATACACTAACATAAACTCCTATACCCAAAAATCCCACCTAGTTTCTCATTTCGTGTCCAATAATCCTATCCAATTGAATATGATGGTAGAAACAAAACCTAAAACTCCAATCCACTATCAAAACTGGTCCAATATTCAAATCCCAGCGACTATTGCAAACAGAAACTACCGTGGAGGATCCATAATTTCAGCTCACCCTTTCATTGGCCTAGGAAAATGTAATCCACCAAAAATCAACAATACTCTTAACGAGTGTTTGCATATTACGCTTTCATTTCCTTCATTTCAAATCCATCTATTCTTCGTTTACGTACACCCAACGTCACCAATTGAAGATACAATTTTCACAAAAGCGTCACTGTACGATAACGCAATAATAATAGGAGACTTTAATGTAAACGCAACAAAAAGAAAACATATATCCAATTTCCTACAAAATTCCAACTTTATACAAATAAAAACAGACCCAACTTTCATTATGAATCCCAATCAATCATACACTCCAGATATACTGCTATGTACTCAAAAGTGAAACCCCTACTTCACTCTCTGAAACTAATTCCCGACCTATTCTCAGACCATCTCTCCATATACTTCCAACTACACATCCTCAGATCCCCATCACAAATTCTACCGGAAGCAATACCCGACTACAAACGAGCAAATGTCACACAAATCTCAAATGATATACAGCATTTTATTTCAAACAACCCCTCCATCAATCCTAATACTACTTCCCAATTTAACTCTCAACTAGCAAAATCGATCGATCTCCACACAACAAAAATTCCCAAACAATATTACAAATATCCACTTCCAAAATTCACCCCTAGACTAATTAAATATAAACGACAGCTTTACAGAGACTATAGACAGTTAGAAGACGAAAACATAAAGATGACGTTCAACAGACTGAACAAAGACATAAAAATACTTGTAACCGAATACAAAACCCACAAATGGCTAGAGGCCTGCAGAAATATCAACAACCTTTACGGAAAAAGATACTGGACAGAAATTAAAAAACTAAGTAAGTACAAGAGACATAACTTTATTTTCAAAATTGAAGACCCAGTAACACATGGCATATTAAAAACAGACAAGGACAAAGCAGACACGTTTGCAAAGACACTTAACGACACTTACAAAATGACCAATGACGTATCATTCGACGAAGACTTATACAACACAGTAAATGACTAATACGAAACCCGCAACCTTCCTGCACCCCCTCCGCCTCCCCCTCCTGACGACAAATTTGACCAAAGTACATACTATCAACTGCTAAATAAAACCAAAAACACGGCTCCAGGTCACGACAAAATACATCGAACTATCCTCAAAGCCCTTCCCACGGATACCCATGAATATATCCTAAAACTCCTCAACTTTAATTACATCAACCAAACTTTCCCTCCAGAATGGAAGCACGGGGTCATTTCATGTATCCTCAAACCCAGCCTGAACCCTACCCAAGTCACTAGCTACAGACCCATCACACTATTACCAGTCCTAGGAAAATTATTCGAATCCCTAATCAAAGAAAAAATCCTATCGCACATATTAAAACACATCCCCAACCACCAATTTGGATACCTACCTAACCGCTCTACCACCCTCCGACTGACAATCCTTACTTCCAACTGGCAAACAACTCATTTAGAAGGAAGAAAATCATCAATTCTATTCTTAGATATATCGAAAGCTTTCGATTCAGTATGGCATAAAGGGCTTCTATACAAGTGCAGTATCCTAAACCTACCAATCCATTTAATTAATCATATCCAAAATTTCCTCTTCGATCGTAAGTTACAAATTAAAATTGGACAAACCCTTTCTTTCCCTTTCTATCCACAGCAAGGGGTACCCCGAGGATCTTTCCCCTCTACTCTACAATATATACTGCCACGACCTATACAACCCTGATCCCAATTTCATAAACCCCTCCTGTTACTGTTTACAATTCGCAGACGACACCGCATCCACCACATCCTCTTGGTTCTCGAAATGGAGACTAAAAATAAATCCAAGCAAATGCCAACTGCTCCTACCCTACCATCGCATTCCTCCAAACAATCCCTTCTCAGTTATGATTAACAACTACACAATTTACCCAAATTATCTTTCAAGGAGCACACATTAGCCATTAAAAATAAAATCAAATGTAGATCAAAACACTTTCGCTGCCTTACATATAGAGCTGAAGGCATTAATAAAACAACAGCTACTAGAATATACAAAATGATATGCCGTCCGTTGTTGGATTACAGTTCAATCCTGTATACCAACCCTTGTACTCGCACCCACAATAACCTACAAGTATCCGAAAGATCCTCACTCCGTATATTAACCAAACTCCGACATCCACTTAATCCATTATACAATCCTTCCAACACCCTTCTCTATGAAACCACAAATGTAGTCCCCATTGAAGACAGACTTCGGTTTCTCGCCGAACGATTTACATGCAATGAACAAAACTTCGAAATGCTAACAAAAATGTGCATCCACAGTAATCCCAATATACCTCCTAAATTCAAAAAACCCCACACAACCCTCTTTGAATATATATCCCCCTTCCATCAGCCTAACCCACAGTAAAATATAAAATTAACAAGACTGGGCAGAAAGACTTATAGTCGATAGCCCTTATGAGTAACATAGGATCATAATTACAATTAAATGTTTATGTATATACTGATAATTTATAATGTTAACTGATAATAAAAATATTGATATATCACTTGGTTTGTTTCACTACTGTTTTATTTATTCTCTCCGACTAGTTTCGACTAATCGTCATTCTCAAGAAGTTATACAGAAAAATATTTTACAAGTTATATATACATATTTTATTGAAGGTCAGGTAATAAGGGCTTTAAGAATTGGGCAGTTCCAGATGTCTTTGTACTCGTTTACGATGTGTTTTCCCTGTTTTATTGCCTTGCTAATTTCCAGGCCTTCTCTAAAATTCAATTCTCGTCCCTTATTACCTGAATATAAAATTTGGAAATCGTCTGAATTAAAAAAATGATTGGATGCGATGCAATGACGGGCAAACCCCGTTGTTTGTTTGTTATTTAGGATGGATTTTTTATGTTCAACTAGTCTTTTTTCAAAACTTCTGTGTTTGGACGGGCCCTTTAAGACAGTTGGAACATTTTACAAAATTCATAAATTCAATAAATCCGAAAATACAATTTACCACAGAAATGGAAAAAAGTAATAGTTTAAATTTTCTAGACCTTACAATATCCAAAACAACAAATAAACATTTAAAATATAATATTTACAGAAAAAAGACATTCACTGATTTAATTATACCAAATTGCTCAAACACATATGATCACATAAAATTTAGTACTTTCCACTCATTTATACACAGACTTATAAATATACCGCTTACATTAACAGATTATGAACAGGAAGTAAATACAATAAAAGAAATAGCAACTAATATTGGTTATAGTACTGATATCATAAACAAATTAATTAAGAGAAAAAAACACAAGAAATTCTTAAAATATTTTTATAACGACAGTTACATTGAAACCAAAAACTGGAGTAAATTAAATGTTATCAACGGCCATTCACAAAAAATAAAAAAATGCATAAAGGGAAAAGAATTTAATATTATTATGACGAACCCACTGAACCTAAAAAAATTATTTGTAAATAATAAACCACCAATTAATAAAAATCAAAAATGCGGTATTTATGAAATCAAATGTGGTGGATGCGATGCAATATACATTGGACAAACAGGTAGAAGTTTTGAAAAAAGACTAGATGAACATAAAAAATCTATCCTAAATAACAAACAAACAACGGGGTTTGCCCGTCATTGCATCGCATCCAATCATTTTTTTAATTCAGACGATTTCCAAA
This sequence comes from Philonthus cognatus, assembly GCA_932526585.2. Lineage (NCBI taxonomy): Eukaryota > Metazoa > Arthropoda > Insecta > Coleoptera > Staphylinidae > Philonthus > Philonthus cognatus. The sequence continues at coordinate 65,601,810 of OW052243.1, read as the reverse complement.
TTTTATATTCAGGTAATAAGGGACGAGAATTAAATTTTAGAGAAGACCTGGAAATTTGCAAGGCTGTTCGCGACGGACCCGCGCATTTTTTAATTTCAATACATTTCTTTCATTTGTATTTCTATTCTTCATTGTTATATCTATTTCTTTGTTACTGGAGACCAGGGCTGCATTTACAAGGGGCGACCATCGCCAACCCCAATAAACAGACTGTAAAACTCTTTGTATAAAATTTTACCTCTAAACCATCGTGTCTCGCGAAGACGTGCCTCAGCGCTGGCAATAAAGATTGTCAAGCTTCGGAGTTTTACAGCCTAAAACTTGTAAAATGCAGTTCCTGAAAATCTAAAATTTCCAGAATATTCGTACGCTATCCTACTCTTTCTTGTACAATTTTCTTTCTTTCCTTTACCTACCCTGACTACCCCACCACATCCTTTCAACCAATCAAATCATTCCTCTAAAATTCACTCTGAGTCTCTTCTCCACAAGACTTCACTTCCAATCGACCAAACGTACGAGTAAGTTATATCTTGTTTTTCATACTTGTGATTTTTGCAATTTGTAATATTTTCTAAGACTTCATTCATTTACTTTGTTCATTTTCTGATATATTTAACTTTGTTCATTTTCTCATATATTTTAACTCTTTACACTTTCATCTTCATTTAATATTCTTTTTTAATTACCTTGTTATTTTGTTTGTATATATTTGTTTGTTCGTCTTTGATGCACGTAGTTAATAATAAATCTTTATTTTAATTTTATGTGTTTAAGTAATTTTAAACCCAAACCGTCAATAGGCGTAAACAAAGGCAATAAAACAGGGAAAACACATCGTAAACGAGTACGAAGACATCTGGAACTCCCCAATTCTTAAAGCCCGTATTACCTGACCTTCAAAAAAATATGTATATATAACTTGTAAAATATTTTTCTGTATTACTCCTTGAGAATGGCGATAAGTCGAAACTAGTCGGAGAGAAAATAAAAATAGTAGTGAAACAAACCAAGAGACTTTTATTTAATTATCAATATTGTAAACATGTTTCATCAAGTGATTAATGAGAACCAAATTGAAAATATTGTGAAGTTAGAAATACACTTAAAAATAAATATTTAAAATAAGCAATACTCAAAATATTTAAATGATAAAATATTTAAATTTTTCTTCACACAATCATAATTCAGGTCAAATAACACAACGTAACAAATTAACTTATTTAGTAATTGATTAAGCAAACAATTAATAATGTTGCGTCATTGCATAAATGGCATTTAATGGGTTTATTTTAAAGTGATTTAAACATTTATTATTTAAGATCACTGTAATAATCAGTAAATATTATATTTTAAATATCTGACCTGATATTATTTGTGAGTTTAAACCAAAGTTGAAAAAATAGGGCAATTTATCACTTTAACGCTGACAGATTTTGTTTGAAATAAAATCTAATCAAAATTGACAGACATTGTAATATGTTGATAAATAGAATATCCAATTCTGTATAAATTCAATAATTATTTAAAAATTTATTGATTTTTCTTATTTTAATAATGTAAATTTAGTAATTTTTTACTGTTTAAATTAAAAGAACCTGTTTAATAAAAAAATACGTGTTTGTTTTGAATAAAATGAAAAAATAAATCTTTCAATAACAACTCTGTCGTTAACAGGAAGATTGCGTTTTATTTCATTCTCCTATTTTTCAAGGCTCATGTGGGAGGGGGGATTGGTAAGTCCTCCTCCCCTATCTACGCCACTGGACACGGTCGAAACTTGGGCGCACAACCTCGTAAAACGAGATATATTAAATTGAAAACACTTGCGATTGTACAACACATTCTTATTGGGGTCTGGGCCGGTATTCCCGAAATTGGTCGTACGATTCAGTCGTATAAAATATGTCATTTAGATAGGGATTTAACATGTCATTTGACAGTTGGCGGGCGACCCAAACCCGTCGACTCCATATGATTCTGTAAGTTCACATATATAGTTGACCGACCCACTCCATGGGAGGAAGCATATGTCGGAATTTCAGATTTCCCGCCATTTCGAACATGTGGGCTCTAGTTTTTAATCAACAACTGTCAGATCTGAGGGCACAAAAATGCCGATAAGACGAAATCGTCTCGATATTAGCGTTAATAAATATAAATAATTACAACCGTAAGTATATGTAATTTTATTGTTATTGTGTATTATTTTAATACATTATTTCTCTTTATTTCTTCGTAGCACATGTGGATGATCTTCAAGTATACAAAATACCTATGGTCGTGGATAATTTCATTATACTGGACTAGGAGTATTTTTTCATGGGGTATATTCTCGCTGTTGTTGGATTAAGCAATTCTAAATCTTTGGGAATGGGCGTTAACAAAACTAATTAAAACCGTAAGTTTAAATAATATTTCAAGTTTTTAAGCTATTGTGTATTCTATTAATTAAGTCTGCAGTCAAACAGATTTAAAACCAGAGTTTCTAAATTATTTCTCTTTATTTCTTCCTAGCATTCGTAAATGATCTCCAAGTACTATGCATGAAACAGCCACGGGCGTGGAGATTTTCTTCACACCGGGCTAGGAGCATATTTCCATGGGGAATGTTTTTGTTGCTATTGGATCAAGCAATTCTGAAATTCCATCTAGTCACAAAGTACGATCCCAGAACATAAAATAATGCCTTAGATTCAATTAATTCTTTTTAAAATATACATTTAACATGTTCATTATGTCTTTGTTATTTCTCGCATCGTACGGTAATTTAATACCGTGCTGTGTTCCCCGCACCCTCCCATCAATGTTTTGACCACCGCACCCCGCTCAGCAAAAAACCCGCCCGCTCGCCGCGCCCAATGACGTCATTTGCGATTGCAGCGCCGCCCCATCGAGTAGGTCGATCAACTAAAATCGTGATACGTGGAGCCTCCTAGGAGTTATCAATCTAAGTTAATCTATGAAGTATATAACCGGCCCTGAAAAAAGTAGGTAGAGGTTATAAATCCAAAGGGACGACCAACAACTATCGAGTCAATTACAGTCGCGGCTAGCAGATGAGGCCTCACCAAGAACTCTCTGTATTGATTTTATATTTAATTTATTTTAATTTTTCAACGATCTGGAAAATTTAAATTTTTTATATTACATATTAGTAATTAACATACACACTATTTTCATTTCTATTAGAAATTTATATTGTTAATTATTTCTGTGCTAGCAATATTCGATCTATTTTCGGTATAAGGAAATTCCAAGCGCGGCTGCTACACTTTTCTGTGGCTAGTTCTTATGCAACCCAATATGCTCATATGTAACGCTTGTGTTGATCGTTGCCTTGAAAGTCATAGATTTAGTATATATTAGGTACAGCATGAGGTGGTGGGGATGGGTCAAGGCCAATGTTAGTAAAGTATATCTTATACAGGTGACCTCCTGTAAATTCGCATGTGCGAACTGGCTCCAACTGTGACGTAAATGGAAGTAAAAAATATGGCCGTCTGGATATAATAATAACAATAATCCGTGGCAATAATAAATAATGTACAATTACTCTCACTAATTTAATTGGAAATTAATTATGCACTTAGAGTAATAGGTAGGGTCGTGTTCATATTGATTTTACAAGTGTTAAATAATCATAGAATAAGTTTTAGGTTACGATTAAAGATTGTATTAAACGAAATTCTAATCGTAATAATAATATTTATTAACTATGTAAATTATTTTTAAATGAGTTACATAATTAGTAATTAATCTGAACAGCCAGAAATTCAAACTAACAAAGCCCCAAATCAATGATCCGAACAAAACTATAATTTTAATAAATTCGGTTTAACGTCAAGAACCTGTAAAATGTTTTGCAATGTGCTTAAGATGGACTTGTGAGAATAATTTAGCCTCTCAACATGTAGGCCCGGATACAAAGTGAGGACCGCCCAGGAAAAATACCTTCCTACCGCTCCATTAGTAGCAAAGGCTCAGCCTCGTCTTGGTGTTCCAACTGTTGTATCCGGGCCTGTCAATATGTAACACTGCTCCACACACTACATGTTCTTTTTAGTGTCCCTTTTGACTGTACATTAGCTACATTAATTAATACTCAATCGAGAGATATACATTTATTTTTTAAATGTTACCAAAAAAACATATTGAATTTAAATTACTAAAGAGTATATTCAATATTATTTTATTGTAATAAATTATTAATGGAATTATTATTTAAGTGACCGTAGAAGCAACCATTTGATAATTATTGAAGTAACAATTCGTGCAATGTCTCAAACAATATTTCAGGGTAATCATTTTAGTCGCGTTCAAGGAACTGTAGCGCTGCAACGCTTTTCGAACGCGGTGTCGCTGAACGGCACCGCTTTATGTGTGGCGCTGCAGCGCTTTATGAAGCGGTAAAGCATATATTTATTCCACTGGATCGCTTTTCAAGCTGTGCAGCTGTAAACAACACCGCCATATTTTCGTGATAAAAACAGCTAAACACGGTTTCGAGGTTATAGACGCTCATTGTTCTTTAATATTTTGTTCTTTAATCATAAAGAAAAGTATTATTATATCCATTTCCTCCTATTAGTGAACAATTTATTCGTTTCATAAACACACATAATATTTCGAATAGTCTTCACTTACTTGATATATTCAAAATAAGCGTTTAAACTTAACGTTTATGTTATTTCAATCTTCGATTTATTCCCCTTTGCTTCCCGAAAATACCTTTAAATTTGCCGGTTATTTATACAAACATAAATGAACATAGCAATTCTACCAACTGGAATTTTGTCCGTCAACGGCTTACCGCTGCAGTGCTACATGTCTAAAAATTCCCTGACGGCGGCCATGGTAACGATCTCTGGAGCAAACATTTGAGCACCTATTCGATTATTAATTTAATTGGAATCACCATAATAAATTATCGATATAAATCGATTATGCATATCACTAGTTACGACAAATGAAAGTTTATAAATAATCTAATTTTTTATTTTAACAGTTTTTTAAGATGTTATATACCGGGTGTTCGATAATAAACGTCCAACGCCATAACTCTGTTAGTTATTGACCGATTTAAATGAACTAAAAAACAAAGCCAATGGCTGTTTCAATACTATAACTACTACTATATTGACAGTAGTTATATATTTATCCAAACTTAACTTCATTGCCAAATAGTAGTCAACTTTAAATTTTTGAATGGCTGCATATATTTTTGTCATTTTATTATATTACACATTGTTTTTCTGAATCCAATTATACTCGATATGTTGATTTTAATTTAATATTTGAAAAAAATATTATAATTTTTGTTCACATGATTTTTTGGCAATAAATGAACCCACTGAGCAAACACACTGTTTAAATTGTTTATTGGTTTATATTTAATCCGTTCCTTTCGTTTACTAATTAAATTGACAGTTTGTTATTTTTTGTTTTAAACATTCATAATGTATACGCTGTACATTTTCAGGCATGCGTCGATTTTATAGAGTTCAATTTAAAGTTCGAACGAGTGTTTCCACTCCCAGATTAAGCTTGAAGTAAAATTTCTAGTTTAGAAAAGCCTTAAAATTGTAAATTCGAAATTTTACTTCATGCGTCACGCGTATTAAACACTGAAATATTGTGAAGTTAAAAATACACCTAAAAAATGAGTAATAATGCAAATATTTAAATAACAAACATTTTTCTTTACACATTCTCAAGTCAGGTCAAATAATGCAATGTACCAAATTAACTTACATATTTAATTAGTAATTAAAAAATAATATAATAATGTTGTGTTATTCTTATTTATTCTATTCTACATTAAGTTGTTACTTAGGTACTTATTTATTGGGTGGTTATTATGCATGTTTGACATAACCTCACAATAAATGACATTTTTTAAAAAATATCATTTTAAATAGAAGATTTATTTTAATTATTTTTCTACAACAATATTAAACAAAAAACAAGAAATTTGGCATTATTGGATTCAGAAAAATTATGTCTAATTTAATCAAATTAAAAAATTATAGGCAGCCATAAAAATGTTAAGTTGGCTACTACTTGGCAAAGAAGTAATTATTGAAATAATTAACATTCATGTCATTTCTTAGAATTTAAGCGGCGATTGACTTTGGTTTTTAGTTCAATGAAATCGGTTAATAAATAACAGAGGTTTGGCTTTGGACGTTTTTTTATCGAACACCCGCAATTGTTTTCGAAGTTATGCCTTATTTCTGTAATGAATGTATATTGTCAACGGGCCATATGATTTCCCTTTCATTAAAATGTTCACTAAACTAGATAATTGATTGAAGTAAACAACAACTTTAAACAATATTTTAATGAACGCCTTATGATATCCTCGATTTTAGCGATTCGTTAGTCAATTAATCTATGTAATGAATAAATTTTGGCAACATCGCACTTTACAATATTGTGTTTGCTACACTGATCTTTAGCACAAATTTTGACTTATGGTAACAATAGAAACTTCAAAATATTAATAAAAAATGTAATCCAACGATCTTACAACAATAGGAAAATTCATATTTTCCATAATCAACTAAAAAATTTAGATTCCTATTAACATTAGGAAAAAAACCTGATTGTTCTATAAACTTTTAAACGAACTTTACTCACTTATAAATAATGTATAATAGAATCAGAATTAATTTGAATAAAATATAAAGAACTGCCAATAAAACACAGAAGTAAGTTTATATCTTATTATATTTTGTTTGTTTGTAATAAAGTGCAACAGATTTTGGTAATTGCAATTGTGAAATTTTTTGCGTGCTTGAATTTTAATTAAATTACATACTAATTCTTCTTTGACATTTTTTTAAATCAAATTTGAGGTTGAATTCTTTCCATTTTCGATGTGTGGGTATATTTATAGGAGGACCAACGATTTTTTGTATTAATTTTCTTCCAAATTATAATAAAACTTGACCACTTTTGAGAAACGTCAAGTTAACGAATGGGTTAAAGAACGATCCCTGTTGTTTACAAAATTATTAAAATAAATTCGCTGACAACAGTCTCTAAGGCCTTAATAAATAGGAAATCATAAGGATTTTTTACAGACTGTCGTTAAGCCCTTAACGACTGTCTTTAATTTTTAACGAAAGGGGAATCATGCGGCCGCAATGTCTTTTTAAAAATACATAATCTCTTATAAAATAGGTTTATTAAAAGTAGTTACGTTGACAAAGAAAAACGTAATTTATATAAAAAATGTACTAAAGTGTCCTATCACAAATCCAAATAAATACAAAACGTAGAAACCATAAAAATGTGAAAACCGCGCTCTATGGCACGCCAAGCGATCACTTCCCGTGACGTAGAAGATGGACTCCTGAATTTTGGATTGGACTCCCGAATTTTGAGTTAACATTGCGAGATAGGATAGTAGGTGACCTTATTAACATACTCTACACTCCTTGGGTCAAGGCGTGTAGAGTATGTTAAAAAGGTGGCCTACTATCCTATCTCGCAATCATAGATTTAGTATATATAAGATAAATATATGGTGGCGATGGGCTACCTTTCGTGCCAACATCTCGGATATTTATAAATAAATAAAATGACGTGACGTGCAGTACAGCTGATTGATTTTACCGCGAATTTTAAAATAATATAAGTAGTAAATGAATTTTACCATGACATACATTAGATTTATTAAAATATTACAAGAAATTTTACTTGGTTAAATATTCTATTATAAAAATGATTAATGCATTTTTATGAAAACATGTTTAATACCTTATTTCAATACTTATATTTATTATGTATTTATGTGGTGCCCGCCTCTATTTAAATCTATACTAAAAAATATTACATAATATGAAAGAAATTACACATATACATATATAAAAAAAACGTTTATTATAGAAAAAAGGCCTATTGTTATAAAACATTAAAACGAACACAAAAATAAAAATTCTCACAAAAAAATATATTCGTGGTTGTCCGACCAGTAGTCGGAGTCCATGAACTCCTCATCTTTCTCCTCCTCGTCGTCCTTCATTCCCATCCTTCCATCCTTCGGCGCTCCTCGCAGTTGCTGCAAGAGAGCGAGTGGTAGGGGAAAAACATGACTGCCGTGGGTAGTTCCTTCGGCTGCCGGTTCCGTTGGTGGAATGGCTCGCCCTCCGCTTCTTCGTAAATCTCTGAGTTTGTGGCCATAAGCGCCACCCGGGCGTAGGCGTCCATCAACGTCTCTTTTCAGGCCGCTCCTACCAGATACCAGAGAAACACGACCCTCAGTTGCCCTTACTCTCTGGGGTTCACCTTGCCGAAGGTCTGGAAGGTCGTCGGATGCAGGGGGTGGACCCCCAGCTAAATCACCAGCCGTGCCCTCCACAGTTATTGTTTTAGCCTTAAAATGGCTTCGCTGGGCCTGAGAGTCATCTCAATCTTAAGATAAATTTAAAATATCCTAAGATTGAGATGATGAATACAATGAAATTAGTATAATTACTATAATTAAAATAAACTATGGCATATCATAAAGAGGGTTTGCAAGTTTCTTATGGTCTGTAAGAGGTACCACGTACAGCAAGCATATCTTGAAATGAGGTTATACCGACATAGCACAAAATGTCCAATGAATATCTACCATACATCCTAAATGTGCAAATACGTTTCGCAACATACATTGGATATTCATTGTTTATCCTCTAATGAATATTTATTACAGTATATTCAATTGATATCATTTCATGAATTTAATATGGATATTTATTTTACTATATCCAATGGATATCCATAGAATATTTATTCCGTACATTTTAGTACTGCAATCTCTAAGCAGATGGCAGAGGTATATAGCGTGTATGCAATCGTTTCTGTTGCGGTTTTGTTATGGCTTCTGTCATGTTTATTTCCGTGTTTGTGATAACCGTGATAATAAGTGCTAAGAAAATCGCTTAATGTATAGGTACATACTTAAACATCACAACGGATCAAACATATAGTGTACAATCATGTTTTTTATGTATGCGAGCAAATGCCAGCAAACAGAACGCACGTAGCGAAAGACAAAAACGACTAGAGAGTTAACGTGTATACAGACCCTTCGTATAATAAGTATTAATATAAACAAAATATTAATGAAAACATTTGTTTTGTTATGAATAGCAATTAATTTTAAGTTCATTATTTATTTATGCACTAATATTTGTGTAAGTATTAAACGTGTTTTGTTTTATATGAGTCATTATTTATAAAAAAAAAACAGAATTTCCAAGGTCCTAAAATGCTCTTTTGTTATTTAATTTTATATTATTATTTTTAGGTAATATTAATTTTTATTTTATAAAAGTATTGATGCCGACTTTTTGATTTGGTAAGTTTTTATTTAGAATTATTTCTTTATTTACTTTTGTTATATATATATATATATATATATATATATATATCTTTATTTCTGAATTATAATTACATAACACTTAATTTACAGTATCAACCGTAGTTGGTCTTTTCGCCTCTCTTTGTCTAGTCTCTGTCTCTGTATTTTTCATGTTCTATACGTTATGTGATGAGATGAATTGATGAACGGCTGTGGTAGGAAATTTAAATTTAGGGTATATGTTTGGGTTGCGAGGGATACAAAGGTGGTTAAGATTATTGGTTATATTGGGATTAGTGGCAAACTTTAAGGAGAGGTGTTCTAGGCGTTGGTTAATAGGGGGAACGTTGCACATTTCATACAGAAGTGTATTGGAGGGGTTATGCTAGGGATTATTGCCTGATTTTTGTAAGCACTCTCAGGGCTGAACGTTCGGCAACTTCGAGGTTTTTTTAACACAATTGGACGAGGATTATGGAATAGGATAGCAGCATATTCAAGCAAGGGGCGACATATCATTGCATATATTTGTACTGCTGTTTTTGCAGAAATGCCTTTGTTTTTTAATGATCTGAAATGTCGCGCCCTGCTCTTGATGCTTGCTTTAAGGTTTTGGGTATGTGTGATGAAGGTAAACTTTGGGTCGAGTGTTATGCCTAGGTATTTGCATTTAGGAGATGGGATAATTGTTGATCAATATGTGGTATGGTAAATTTAGATGGCGATAGTAAGAAATAAGGAGTTGTGTTTTCTGAATCAAACACTTACTATGTTTTTACCACAATATTTTGTGGTAAAAACATAGTAAGTGTTTGATTCAGTGATCATGAATTACCACGTAGTTACGGTCGCAACCATCATTATGAGTTGTGTTTTGTTTGTATTGATAGAAATTCTCCATCAAACCAAGATTAATGGTTTCGATCAGCCCTTGGAAAGATCAGCGCGGTGTCGGCAGCGTATAGCGGATGGATAGGCGGATGGATTTATATAGAAAGCATCGGGATTGTAGAGGTCGTGAACAAATATGTTATATAATATGGGGAAAAGCGGGGATCCTTGGGTCTGTTGAGGAGTGAATGATTGGGAGTAGAAGTTACGGACACTTAAAGATCGATTGGATAGGAAACTGTCTAAAATATTTATTAGATAGGGGGGGACGCCTAGTGAATCGCACAACACATCTCGATGCCAGACCGAATAGTAGGCTTTTTATACGTCTAGTAATAATATGGCTGATTTCTGGCCTTCGAGGTGTGCTGTCTGGCGATTCAATGTGAGTATCGACAAAGGCAGGGAGGTTGACCGGTGTTCGATAAAACCAAATTGATAAGGTGGGATAAGGTCTAGGATGTGAGAAGTGAGTCTTTTCTGGATAATGGATTTAAATAATTTATCGAGGACTGCAAGCAGGATAATTGGGCGGTAGCTTGAAACCAACGTTGAGTCGTTACGGGGTTTGTGAATGCAAGTGATGATACCCTGCTTCCATTCCTTTGGTATAATTTGGGATTGGTAAATGAAATTAAAGATTCGTCTACGTTATCAGAAAGGGATTTAAGGATTAATCTAGGTATGCTATCGTAACCAGGCGATGTATTTTTACCTTTATGTAGTAATTCGTAGTACTCTTCTTCTTTTATCTTATCGTGAGTGATATGGGACTGGGTATTATGTTTAAAGGAATTATACCATGTGTTGACTGTTTCAAGGAATGTCTTGTTATATGTATCGTTAACATAGCCTGGATTAGATTGTTACGTAGGAAATGGGAGACAAGGTGGGATTTCTTGGGTAAGTAGTTAATGTTGGTATATATAAAATTAATACTAGCCATATCTAGTAACTTGTACGATGCCAGTGTAAATGCCCGTAGTAGGAATGACAGGAGGGGTTATTTCCGGTGATATTAGGTCGAACATGACCACAAACATTTTGTTTTCAGAGAAGTTGACGTGAGTGTCGACCTGGAATGAGTCGATAAAACATTCTCTAAGCTTTTTTATTAGTTCTTCTCTATTGGTTGTTGTCGATGCGTTAATTTTTGTCGAATAAACGTCTATGATGTAGTCGTGTATTGTTATCGGGGCGTCAATTCTCGAATTTACTGTTGAGTCTTTGTCTATATCTGAAGATTTTTTTTATTGGCTAATTATTTTGACGTTAGCAATTCGGTCGATGGGTTTCAGTGGTCTTTGGGGGCATTTCGTTGACTTGCACCGTGTCTCCGCAGGCTTTGCACTTTGGTGGAAGGGTCGTGCTGCATATAGCAGTCGGATGAGGTCCTGCACATTTGGCGCATGTTATAGTTTCCATGCAATTTGCAGTGACGCGATCAAACCTATTACAACGCTTACAGGGGATGGGGATTGGAGTCGGTGGCTTGCTCTCTACGATGCTGTAGACCTTACACATGAAATTAAATTTGTTTTGTAGTAATTTTGTATAAGTGTCTAGAGATCTCATAATAATCCGTATCATGTGTGTTTTAAAGTTGTCCTTTTTGGCTACAATTCTCCGACAATATCTGTGCGTCATTCCTAGTGTCTGTAGATGTGTACTGATTGTTTCGTCATCGATCTCTGGTTCCACTTCCCTTATAATGCTGCAGTATGATGACGCAGGCGCTGCGCGCTGAGTGAAAGGGGCGGTCGCGCTCTGGCCGCTCTGGTGAGCCGCGGAGCTGTGTGTGCGAGACGATTGCCGTCATAGATTAACTAAAGTTAAGTGTTTTAATATTATTTTATAAAGATGTACCACAAAGTGAACACCAACCAAATCAAAGATTTGATAAAGAATGTGTTTTAATGTTCGATGAAATGTCCTTGAAAAAAGATTTAGAATCCTTCTATATTCAAGACATTATAGAAGGATTCCAGGATTATGGTGAACTAGGACGGAGTCAAGCTATTGAAAAAAAGGGAATAGTTTTATGATTAGCAGACTATAAAAAAATGGAAACAGCCCATATCTTATTATATTGCGGAACGTCCCGTTCCAGAAAATATTTTAAAAGATTTAGTCCTTCTTAATATTAAAAAATGTATATCCACTGGACTTAAAAAGTCAAAACAATTGTATGTGACCAGGGCTCTAACAATAGACGTGCTTATAATTTATTAAATATTTTAAATCAAAATCCGTTCGTTAATTATGAGGGAAATAAAATATATGTATGACGTCCTACACCTGTTTACATCTATTAGAAATAATTTAAATTCATCTGACATATTTGTCGAAGATTTGCGTGTGTTTTTTTGTTAAAGCTTCCGGAGTTTGTGAATAAACACTCATCGCTCCATAATATTTTTCTTAGAAAATTATTATCGTGTCGCAATTTTTCCCGAAACCAATTACAAAACTCCAATATTTGAATCACCAGCATAAAGAGTTTGTACCGGTCTGAATTTGTAATCGTGATACTTTTGTTTGTTTTTTATAAGTTTCCTTACATATAAGTCTTCAAAACCGCAACCTTAAAATATTCTTCGACTCGAAGTTGTTGGATCAATCAACGCATTTACTTCGTTCAGATTAATATCTTTACCATACGGCTTCCACGGCCTCTAAGTTTGCCATATATCGCCAAATTCCTCGAAATCCGTTGAAACAATATTCGATGTGGTTGTCTTCTCTCTGGATTCATATTTTCATATGATTTAGCTGCCAAAACAGAATTTCTATTGCGCCAAGTGTAGCTTCGTGCATGTCCTGCTTTTCCTCGTCGGTGTTCATGTTTAATTAAACCAAGAAACAACTACTCTGTATACGCACTTGTGATCGCTCTGACAGTTCGCACTACCAATTGTCACTTTAATTATTCTTTCAATTGTTTTTCAAAGCACTCGCGATTTAAGCAACTATTTACATTCATTTTTAAATTTCTACAGGTTTTTTGGTAATCAGAGGTTATGTGTTACCATTTTGAAAAGCTATTTTTTGGTATACCTAAAAGTGTAAATATCCAATATGGCTGCCATAAGAAATAAAAAAAGTTGAATATCGAAACTCGAAATCTAAAGTACCTAGAATATTTCTTGCGACGCCAATCGATACAGAGGGTTCAAAAATATGAAGTTGTAAAGTTTGATGTAAATACCGCCAATGGTAGGGAAGATATTGAATTTTTTATAAAATCAAAATTTTCAGTTTTTTTGCGATTTTCGTGTTTTTTTTTTCAGATTCTCAATCGCCATTAAAATGAGCTACTTTTCTCTAATTTAAGAGACCTCGTGTATCTTATCGCGAGATACCAATGGTAAGCATCGAAAAATTTACCACCCTGTATAGCTTCAAAAGTTAATAAAAAATATAATTGCCAAGAATGCAATAGTGGTTTTATAATAAATAATGATCAAATATATGACGAACATGAAGTACTAACTTTTAAAAGAGATTATAGCAATAATTCAGATAACAAATATTTATGCAGGCTATCGTCATCATTCGAACTTATATTTGGTATTATTTTAAAAACAATAATAGGTTTTTATATTAAAAAAGGGAGTTTCGCAATTTTAAAAAAAGAATTGTTTAAGCAAATTGCAAGTAAAATTATTGTTATCCATCCTGACTTTTTGTGTGACAGTAATCATTGTGTCGTCCACTAAACGTTTATGATCGTTCATGATTGAACAAACAATAAAAACGAAATTATATAATATATTAGCAATGGAGTCAAAATCTTTTAAACCAGACGCAATAAAAATATAACAGCAGAGTGAAAAAACTGAAAGATTACTAAAATGGCAAACAATAGGATAAAAATGCTGCTAGACTCGATTTTTATACCATACAGGGGCAGATTTTTTTTAGTAAACGTTTTAATTATTGGCCACACTTTTTTTATAATAAAAATATATAGTTGCGTACTTGTTTTTTAATTCTTACATGTTCACTCATTTTCTGACCACATCCACACAAAATTTCATAAAGATATCTCAAATTATTTTTTTAATTTACATTTCACATTTTACATTCATTTGAAAATAACCTGAAAACTATTAATAGGGTATATTTTAAAAGAATAATCTTTACTTAATAGCCACACAAAATTTAATCTTTCTAAAGTTGCATGAAATCTGTCTATTTTTACGTTTAAAAAATAAAGTAAACAAATTCCACTGAATATAAATCAATTTAAATGGCTATTCATTTTCGTTGTATTAATAAACAGATTTCTACAAAAATAGCAATAATTTTTCTTTTCATTATTATTTCATAACAGCGGTCGTTAGTCTCGTCTTTTCGTACGCCGAGGGCCTCTCCAAAATATGTAAACCAGCAAATTTTGAAGAGAGACGCCCTCCAACATTTTAGGAAAGATATAAATCGGAAGATTTTAGATATTTTCGTGTTATGGAAAGGCCCTGTCATAAATTGTAACATCAACACCCCATAAATTGTGGTTTCTTTCTTCCATTATATACTCAATGACATTAGAAGCGTAACACCAAGAAGGAATGATTTTTTTGAATTCATATTTTAGCAACAGAGTGACTATATTTAAAGCATACATTGATAACAATTTCAACCTTGTGCCTTTTATATTTATTGTGAAAAAAAAAATATTTCACTTTTTCTTTTTTGATAAAACTATTTATATGAGCTGTTTAGTACAGATGTTTTTAGTTTTCGTGTTTCCGTTGAGTGTGTTAGGCTTAAATAAAATGCCTCGAGTCCGAAGACGTCCACAATATCACCATTTGAGCGATTCCTATCGCGAAATTGCCCGCCGTATTGATTCCACTGCAGCAACTGTAATACGTGTGTATCAGGTATGGACAGAAGAAGGTAGAGGAGCAAGAAGAAGACCAATTGGTCAACCAAGGCGTACCACAGAACGTCAAGATCGGCGCTTAAGACAAATAGACCTGCGAGACCGTTTCGCTACTACGCGTCAAATCGGTGATCAATGGATTGGAGAAGAAGGTAGGCGCATTCAATCCTTTGGGCTTCTTTCGTACCGTCCAAGATTAGTGCTTCCTTTAACAGCGAGACACTGTCACCAAAGGTTGGACTGGTGCAGAGAACAGCAGCATTGGGAGGCAGAATGGCACGATGTCGTATTCAGCGATGAATCACGATTTTGTCTAGGCACACATGATGGCCGTGGAAGGGTACGACGCTACCGTGGAGAACGACCTGATCTTAGGTTTGCTATTGAGAGGCATGTACACAGGACTGCTGGAGTAATGGTTTGGGGGGCTATTGCTTATGGTAGTCGATCACCTCTTGTATTCATTCGAGGCAGTATGACAGCTGCGCGTTATGTTGAAGACGTCATACGACCGACTTTGTTGCCTTATTTAGATGGCCGCCCAGACGTACTTTTTCAACAAGATAACGCACGTCCCCATATTGCTCGTCAAACTATGAACTTTCTTAATGAAGCTGGTGTTAATGTTTTAGCGTGGCCGCCCCGTTCGCCGGATTTAAATCCCATTGAACATGTGTGGGATATCATGGGAAGAAGAATATTCTCTTTGCATCATCCTCCACAGACTCTAGCACAGTTGATCGATGAAATTCAAGTTGCTTGGAACGAGATGCCTCAAGAAGACATCGACCATCTCATTTTGTCGATGCCCACACGTCTACAGGAGTGTATACAGCAAAGGGGTCGCCAAACACATTATTAATTTTTTTTAGATTGTTTTTTAATAACATTTCTTGAAAATGTAATCATTTAATTCTTGATGTAAGACTACCATACTGGCAAAAAGTTAAAATAATAACTCCTTCTAGGTGTTACGCTTCTAATGTCATTGAGTATACTTCCTCGCTTGTAGAGGGTATCTCTCTTCAAAATTTGCTGGTTTAGATATTTTGGAGAGGCCCTATCTGTTAGAATAACAGGTAGTTTCCCCTTTTTTCCCTTTTTAAAGCCTTTTAAACGGTCGTTCATGTTAATTTGATGATTCCAACAATTTAACACATTAACTAATATGTTATGAAATGGTATTATTTAGTTACGTTTTATTCAAATCAATTAAATAAAGCACGCAATAAAAAAACTGCAAAATAAGATTATGATCAGGGTATAAAACGTGTTTAAAACATGTTTAAAACACGTTTAAAACGTGTTTAAAACAGCACATACAGGGCAATTTTCTTTTGAGAATACATATCCCGATAATTTAAAGTTACGAGAAATCGTTGTTTCAATGCGGTTAATTTGAGGCTTTTAACGAGTGTTTTCCACTCCCAGACTAAGCATGAAGTAAAATTTCGAGTTTAGAAAAGCCTAAGAATTTGGATTAGCCGCGTAGCGAAGCGGAGCGGCAAATCCAAATTCTTAGGCTTTTCTAAGCTCGAAATTTTACTTCATGCGCTACGCTTAAAAACACTGATTTACAGTAAAGTTAAAAAAACACACTTACAACAACGATTATAGGCAACCTAATACACGTTAGAGTTATTGGGTTGCCTATAATTACTGTTTTAAACAATTTTTTCAGCGCAGAATTTGACTCACGTTTTATCCACATTTACATATTAGATAGCTAAAGCCGTATATTTTAAACTTTACGATATTTCAGTGTTTCATACGCGTGGCGCATGAAGTAAAATTTCGAGTTTAGAAAAGCCTAATTTGGATTGGCCGCTCCGCTTCGCTACGCGGCCAATCCAAATTTTCAGGCTTTTCTAAACTCGAAATTTTACTTCATGCTTAGTCTGGGAGTGGAAAACCTTCGTTTAAAGATTCAAATTGAACTTGCACAAAAAACAACGAATGTCAAATAATGTACAGTGTACCTGAAAGAAAAAATCCCTGTACTTAAAAACCACATTTATGCACACACAGTTTTATTGTAATAAAATGTTATGTTTGATAATGTAATTTGAAATATCTTCAACAATTTAGCTAAAATTTAAAAACAAACAACACATTTTAATAAAGTAATGTAAAATATAATTTAGCAAATATTTATTTTTAGCAGTTAAGATAATAAAAATACGGTTTTAAACAAATTTAACGTTTAAAACATGTTTTAAACAAATTTAAGATTAGGACATGTTTAAAACAAAACCGTTTAAAACACCCCGGCTGTTTTTAAACATGTTTAAAACACTGTTTTAAAACAAAGTGTTTTAAGCATAACAACCCTGGTTATGATTGATCATCTAACGAGTGTTTCCAATCCCAAATTAAGCATGAAGGGAGGGAGTTTCTTGATGGTCTTTAAAAAGTAAATAGATCTGCAAACATTTTCAAGATATTATTTTTTTTTAATTAGAAAATACTCATTTTTAAACTGAAATTTCTCAAAAAATATTTTTTTAATCGAAAATAATTATTGAGCATTACTCACTAAACTCTTCGCATTCTAATCGAAAAATCAAACAAAACAATTTTTATATATAAAAAAAAACTTGGCATTTACGTTTTCTATATATTTGAACAGAATGTATGGGGATTTTGGTTATTTAAAGAGATAGAGAGTCGGTTCAGTTGGGGAAAAGTTGTGTAATTTAGGGCCCAAAACAAATTTCAAATATCTTCTTTCGTTTTTGAGGTATTGTCAAAAAACGGATTTTTTTTTTAATTCTTAAACTATTGAATCCAGACATTTAAAACTTTGACATAACACCAGAGCCAACTTTTGTTTTTCTTATGGGCGCCATTTTGGGTTTTCATATTTTTTTGGAAGAATATTTTTTTTCTGAATTCAATGATGTATCACACTTCTAGTTTTTAGTGCAATTTAAAGTCCAGAAGAAAACTAACCATCTTAATCCATTTTAATAGTTTCATATGTAATTTACATTTAAATTAACGACGTGAACACCATCTACTGTCAATTTCAGTAACGATACTACTCAAAAATTGGCAGCAGATGGCGTTCACATCGTCAATTTATTTATTTATTTATTTGTTAAACGGTATAACACCTTTTTACATAATAATAACAAAAGTATGCGATATGTCAAAGTAGAGTTAAGTTAAGTTATATACAAAATGAAAATTTTAAAAATTGACGTCCAAGCAGTACGATTAGTATTACATTTGAAATTTGGTATTCAATCGATATTTAAAACTATTCAAAGATCCACTATATAAGTCTATGCTGGGAAGAATGCAATTTGCACTCGCCAATGACATTAGTCGAGTAGCTGAATTTTGGAAAGCGTAGTCAGTTTTATGTGTTTCCAAATAAAACGGCTGGTTCAAGCGAGTTCTTCTGCTGGGAACCGAAAATGTCAACGTTTCCAATAGAGATGGAGAATCCAACAATCCGTTGATGATACTGAATAAAATGCATAGGTCAGCAACTGTTCGTCTGTCTTCTAAGGTTATTATTTTCAGTTCCTTCATTATGATGTTATAACTGCCTTTTGCGTGCTTGATTCCTTGTTTGTACTCCATGCAATGCAGAAATTTCTTTTGCACCGATTCCATTAAATTAATATTAACTGATGCTGATGGAGTCCAAATGCAAGAACCAAATTCCAGATGACAGCGAACAAATGAGCAATAGAGTGTTTTCATGCAATCATCGCCATACGAAGCCCCACATCCTCAGCGCCTTGTTAGTTATACACTTTATGTGGGATGTGAAAGTGAGTTTTGAATCGAACATAATCCCTAAATCTTTGATTGTATCAACCTTTGAGATGTTGGATGAACCAATTTTGTATGAAAAGTTGGTTAGTTTTTTGCATCTGGAGGTTGTCATTGAGTAGCATTTTTTTACATTTAGATATAGTTTATTATCTGTACACCATGCATAGAGACGATCCAAATCTTCTCGTATCAAATGGCAGTCGTTGATATTATGAATGGTTCTGAAGAGCTTTAAGTCATCTGCATACATCAAAAACTTGCAATGATTTATAGTTTCGCTTATATTATTGATAAATAGAATGAACAGTATGGGGCCACAGTGTGATCCTTGAGGGACCCCTGATGTTACTGATATTGCTTTAGATGTATGGTTATGTATTCGGACATACTCCACTCTATTTGATAAGAACGATGAAATCCATTTAATAGTATTAATATTAAAATTAAAACCATACGTGTTTAATTTGCCATTTATATGTAAATTACACATGACTACTAAAATGGTTATAGATGTTCAGTTTTCTTCTGGATTTTAAAATGCACAATCCATTGGCATTTATAATAGTCATTTTGTGAGTACAATAGACAGTAAATGGCGTTCACGTCGTCAACCTAAATGTAATTTACATATGACTATTAAAATTCTCAATTTATAGTACAATTTAAAATCCAGAAGAAAACTAACCATCTTTATTTATTTTAATAGTCTCATATGTAATTTACATATAAATTAACGACGTGAACGCCATCTACTGTCAATAGCTGTAACGATACTACTCAAAAATTGGCAGCAGATGGCGTTCACATAGTCAATTTATATGAAAATTACATATGACTACTAAAATGGTTATAGAAGTTCAGTTTTCTTCTGGATTTCAAAATGCACAATCAATTAACATTTATAATAGCCATTCTGTAAGTACCATCGACAATGCTATTGGGAGTAGATGGCATTGACGTTTTCTTATGAGCGCCATTTTGGATTTTCATATCTTTTGGAAGAATATTTTTTTCTAAATTCAATGATGTATCTCACGTATAGTTTATTGTACAGGGTGAGCGAAACTCGATGTCTCAGCTCTATTATATGAAAAGGAAAAACGATAGGAAAAATCTGAAATCTAAAATCAAATGACAACAAAACAATATTTGTCAACCATTAGTTTAATTATTGACAGATGCGGCTTTGTTATTTGCTTCTAAAGGCTACTTGTTTAAGTCGTGACAATTGGAAATTTTTGATAATACTTTTTTTTAAGTTTGCTTTTAATTTTTTAACGAAAGAAGATAGCAATTTTTTATCTCTGCAAAGTTCATTCTGAAAAATCATCTCTTTTGAAATATCCAAAAATATAGGTATGTTTCTGGGGAAAAAATATTCGATGACTTTATTATTTCAGTTTAAAAATTTAGAAAAATATGCAATTTTGGATTAAAGTGGACCTTACTCAATCCCATCTATCGTTTTCCTTCTCTTATAATAGAGCTGAGACATCGAGTTTCGCTCATCCTGTACATTTTATGTGTAAAATGTTAATCTTTTGTTTTTTGTAAAGAGTGCCTTAGAAACAGTTCTGTAACTCACTTATTTGACAACTCCTAAGACCCATAATTTGCTTACATATCACCCCTGTAGACGGGAATCCAACGATACATATTTTACCAAATGTGATGTATTTTAAACTAACGAGTGTCTTCCACTCCCAGACTAAGCATGAAGTAAAATTTCGAGTTTAGAAAAGCCCCGCGTAGAAAATTTGTCGAGGGTCGCGCAGCGAACCGAGTCAAAAAAAAAATTATAATTTTCACGGGGCTTTTCTAAACTCGAAATTTTACTTCATGCGCCACGCGTATAAACCACTGATCTAAGCGTTATATATTTTAACTTTACTGTAAGTAAAGATAAAATATATAACGCTTAGATGTGATGATGATTAATATTTACCGAGATGTAAACGTCAGATACGTTTTAAAAAATTCTATTGACCTAAAATTGTACACGTAGACATAAATCTCGACTTTATTTTATAAATGTCGTATTAATTATAATGACATTTTAAATAATTTCATAAATATCAAATAAATCTCTCTACCTAAACCACCCCAAACCAGACAAAAGAAAACGCCACGCGCCGGCTGAAAACAGATGGACTTCTTACAACCTGCTAATATCGGGTTGACATTGACACCTAAAAAATGCGGTTGGTGTTCATAATGGATCACCCCCTGAGTGCTCGGTCTCTTTCCCCTTACCCTCCAACATTTTAGGAAAGAGATAGAAATTGGAAGATTTTAGACATTTTCGTGTCGTCGCGTACGCCGCGGTAACTAAAAGTGGTTGTATTCTTTGCAGTAATAAAATTTCCCCACTAACTGGCATAAAAAAAACGTAGAGTGACGAAAAACGAGCTTGGGCGTCGCCGGTCGCATCGAGTTCCAAGCAAGTATCAGGAGAGCATAATTATACAGTTAGTTCTATAATACGTCGTTTTTATAAGTGATGTCGCTAGCTCACAGAGACGTGTCCGACGGTTGTATATAGTTTTCATGAGCACGTTTTTATCCGTTCAGTGTCGCTTCTTAAACTCCTTATTCAATGCCTATACACTGCATACTGCGTCACGAGTCTGAGTTGGATACATATGAAACAAAAACAGTGATGTATGCAACTTAATGAGCTGTACTGTTCCGAGAGTCGAATCTTACGGAACACGTGTTTCGATACATCTGACACAGTCGAGTCACTGTTTCGAAACATAGACTCTCTAGCCAACTCTAAAGTAAACATGGCCGTCTTTTATTGTGATTCCACCATATACTTATTAGTCTATACCGCTAACTCCCTATCCACTGCATAGGCCAGATATGGGATCTGTTAGTGAATAATAGCGTGAAACGATCAAACTGCGCATGGACGAACGCACCGCCAAGCACCAATGAGTGTACGTCTCGTTGCCGGCGCGCAGCGTATTTTACATTTAAAAGTTGTACCATTTCGATATTATGGTCAATGTATATCTCATTAAGCAAAGAAAAATAATATTTCTTGAACATCACAACAACATACAATGTAGTAATGTTAATTAAATATTACTTAAATGTGATTGTTCAATAAAGGTATAAATAAATGTCTAAAAAAATTATAATAAATATTTAGATAAAATACGAGTAAGAATTATGTTTAATTTTGTGTAATTATACATGTATAGTTTGGTTTTTGCCAATAAAGTTTAATTTCTTCTATGAAAATTAAATATTTGTTTTTTTTTATTTTAAAATATGCAGTATGGTCTTGGCTGGCCATGTGGTGGACCATACCATACCGCCCAGTGTCATTGCATCTGGGTGGAGCATTTGCAAGGTAGTTTTATTTTTAAAAAAATGAGTTAACATGCATTCTGTTTTGATTTGTCAACAAGTTAAGTGCTTCTCTGATCTTTATTTTATATTCTTTTTAATTACTTTATAATTTTATAACTGTTTGCTAGTTTTATATAATTTGTATTCGTATTTCATATGATGCGTCTTGAAAATAATGTGTTTTATTTAAAAATATATTATTTTTGATTGATATACAGCGTGTAATCGAACTAATGTACATCCTCTTAAGGGCGTATACACAAAATATTTTGACACCAATTGCAGCAAAAATAAAATCGGAAAAAAATATTGGATTGTTCATAATTTTTCATGCATTTTTTACTTTTTGAGAACTTCTGGTTACCTGTGTTCATGATATTTTTCGTGGATGCGTAAGTTGTTGTATTTTTTATTTACTTTTACTACTGCGAGGCGCATAAATCACTTCGCACGCACTAAACACGCACGCTGTCTCGAATGACTAGATGAAACTAGATCACCACGCACTACACACACACACACACACACTGTCTAGAATTACTAGATGAAACTGGGTCACGTATAAAAAAAATCACAATAAGTGTTCAAGTTGACGTCCGCCGCACTCAATGCACATTTGGGCTCTACGTATCCAATTTGCACGAACAGTAGCAAACATTTCACGAGGTTTTTCACGAATGGTATTAGCCGCGGCGTTTACTCGTTGTATCAGCATTTTAGCATTGTCAATTTCCGTAGTGTAGGCTTCACTTTTAAAGTATCCCCAAAGAAAAAAATCTAAGGGGTTTAAATCCGGACTTCTTGGAGGCCATGGTACAGGGCCTCTGTTGTGGTCCTCGGGAGATTTGTATAAACAATTCACACTTTAACTTGATTTTATTAAAATCCGATGTTTACAGTTCGGATACAAGAACGATATTGAATTCTGGGCACAAAGATAACGGTATTTATATGCGTACATTATCACAAATAGATTAACCCTTGGATGAGTGGTGTCAATGAATATTAAGAAAAGAGCATTTTCGTGTAAGGGAAGTAATAAAATAGAATAATCTCCGACAGCCCAATCATCCAAGTTCACAAAGGTTAAAGACATAAAAATAATCACAAATTAATAAATATCAATTAAGGGTTGGTTATCAAAGGATAAGGTGTTCGACCGCATTATCTTAATAGCACCCGACCACCTTATCTACAAAACACGATTTATTAGCTGGGTAAGTAAAGTGTGAAGATACTAAGAATAAACGATAGGAAATAATATAAAATAAGAAATAAATGTATGATTAAAATTAAGAATTAATTAAGAATATGTAATAATAATTAATTAGTGTGAATACACAACACCTCCCACATTAAGACGAAAGCCGATAGAGTTTAGATCGGCGTCGTGCTCGTTCGTACTCTTGGGGCAGCACATCTAATAGGATAAACCTCGTTATACACCGGTTCTTCTCGGACGGGGTTGAATGTAGTCATCTCTCTTCGGTGATCGTAAGTCATGATATCACGGGTTGGACGGCAATAAGACGGTCTATGTGTCTTATCAAAGTTGCAGGTGATGATGTTTTTTATCATTGGTGCTCCCGTTTCGCCATAAGTGTTGGTGTGGTAGCAGCACAACTTCCTCAGAAATCTTAAACATCCGCAGCGTTTACATAGATTACAACAAACGATTAATAATACTACTCCTCCGGTGATTGATAAAAGAATGGAATACCAATGCGTAGAATGGATGGAGAATGGTTTGTGTAGTTGGTCGGTCAATACGTCGTCGAATTCGTGCAACTTTTTACTTGTGTACTTCAATTCTGACATGTCGATGTTGGAAAGCTTGATTGGCTTCAAGGCGATGTTCCGGAAATGAGGGATCTTATCTTCAAGTAGACAACAATCATCTTTTGAAATATCGATGGTGGGAAGGTAGTAGGCGGTGGAATTGCCTTTGTAGTTGTTCGTAGTTTCGAGGATGTACGAGTCGGTATAGCCCTTGCAATTGGAATTGATTTGGAGAATTCCAGTCTGTTGGAGAGCTACGTCTTCGATATGGTTAGGCTCGCAAACGACGGTGAGGCTTGTGGGTTGTTGTAAAACGTACAACCATTTATTATTTCCAATAAATTTGAAGGTTTCGAGGTCGGCAAATACTCGGCGGATTTGGCAATCATCTGGTATCTTCGTGACGTGAGGTGAGAGTAGCATAACTTCACAGCTGGGTCTATCAATTCGCTTGGTGATGTGAACATCGTAGCAGATAAAGTGTCGTGAAGATATTTCTCTACATTCGGACAGATCTCGAAGGTTGGCAAAATAGGTTTTAGTATTTGATACTATTAGGAAGGGCTGTTGAGGTTCTACGTAGGTGAATATTGAGGAGTTGTGATGTTGAATTGGTAAAGGAACTAATTCATATAAATTATATGAGATCGCGTTCACAAGTGGTACTTTTAAAATAAAGATTATCATCTTTTTATCAAGAATAATTTCAATGTCTAATAATTTATAGATCTCATGAATATTCTGATAATTTAATGGAACTGCTAATTCTAATTCGCCTTTATATTGTGTTAATTCATCAAGGAGAATTTTTGGTGTTATCACCTGAGGGGTGAGAATACCATGTTTTCCTAAATTATAGTGTTTATGTATTTATCATATTCGTTGGAAACTTTTGCAGATAAGATGTTTAATGTAGCTAAATGTTGATTAATTATTGTTTCAATTTGAAGTTTACTAACCTCATTGTTTACATTATTAGTTAACTTTTCTATCAATACAAAATTAGCGTTAAATCTTTCTTCGTTTTGTTTTAAAGATACTACTGAATTATTAAAATTTTTAATTGTGCTGGAGATAATCTGGATTTGAGACTTTAATAATGTTTGTGTTTGTTTGTTATCATTTACGAGATTGTTAATACTATCTGTGTAAAATTGAGCATCACCGGCATCAGGTGTACCAATGAGCCAATTCAATGCGTAAGAGATTCCGTTTACAAGCCCTCTTTTGCTACGCGATTTTAATTCGAGATCAGTAATGTGATAAAGTGTTTCAGCCTTTTCATCAATTTCACTAATTTGATCCTCTATCAACTTAAGGGTTCGTTTACATTCTACATTAGGATTTTTAAGAATTGCGTTATTGTGCATTTCTCCGACTTTTAAATTACACAAATTTAGCGATTTTGAATAGTATCGTTTCAGAGTGGAATGAGCATTTGAAAGTTGTGTTATATTGATATACGTTAAAAGTGTTAGTTTCGAATTGGATATAGAAACAATTCCGAGGTCGTTATAAAATAAACCACTTGATTTCTCTAATGGGGTTGTGTTATAAACTAAAGATTCACATATTAATGGAATGATTGTTAGGAGAGTTGAGATCTTCCAATGGGTCATCTGAAACATGATGTTTCAATAAGTTAGTGTGATAACGTTTTATTTTTTTATTTATTTCTAAGTCTACGGTATTGTTTGAATGAATTTTTACTATTTTATAGGGACCTTTAAAATTAGGGGATAATTTTTTTGAGAGGGATGGTTTCGTTTGTTTGTTATAGATATAAACTAAATCATTACTTTTAAAACGTACAGGGTGGATTTTCTTATCATGATATTTTTTTGAATTTAGCTTGGATGAAATTATATTTTCTCGCGCTACTTTGAAGAATGTATTCAGCTTATATTGTAATGACTTTACATAATCATCATAGGTGTAAAGTAGTTTTGGTTCACGGGTTATGCTTGAAGGCAAATACGCTTTTCGACCAAATATAAGTTCGTAAGGTGTATATTTAGTACTGTTATGTACTGAGGTGTTGTAGCTAAACATTGCAAACGATATATATTCGTCCCAGTCTGTTTGGTTTGGTTTAATGTAGTGTTTTAAGTAGTCTTTTAGTGTTAAGTGTGAACGTTCTAATGCACCATTCGACTGAGGGTGATAAGGTGTACTAGTGATATGTTTTGTTTGGAATAGTTTCGTTAGTTCCTTTATGAGTTTAGACATAAAGTCTGCACCTTGATCGGAAAGTATGCTCTTAGGGATACCAAATTGGGTGAAAATTTTTACGAGAATACTAGCAACGGTAGCTGCTTCATGATTTGGGATGGGTTCAGCGATGCTAAATTTCGTTAGATCATCTTGAGAAGTTAAAATGAATTTATTTCCGTTTAATGTCATTGGTAAAGGACCTACAATGTCAATAGCTAATCTTTCAAATGGAAGTTCTGATGTTGAAGTAATTTCCATGGCTTGTTTAGTGGGTTTGAAGTTTGTTTTTGACATTTGGCAAGATATACATTTTTTTACATATTTTCTTACGTCTGCTTTCATTGATGGCCAATAATATTTTTCTTTAATTTTTGCATACGTCCTATGATAGCCGCTGTGACCAGATAATTTGCTGTCGTGATTTTCAGCGAGTATATTCTGAATTTCTTCTTGGGTTTTGGGTATGATTCTCTCTGAGTTAAGTAGTGTTATGGCCGTGTTTGGGAACAAATATTTTAACATTTCGTTTAATAATGTTGGTTTAATATTTTTACTTTTATCCGGTGGTATTAACACAAATTTATCTATTCGTTTGTCTGTCAGTTTCGTTAACGTTTCGTAAATGTCTTTATATTGTATTTTGTCGAAATGATTGTTGAATGGATATAAAATATAGATTGTTTGTTTTTCATTTGATATAACGTTTAGTCCATTAATGTCCGATTTTAGGGTTGAAACGTCAAATTCATTAAATATATATTCTGAATGATTATTTGACTCGTCCAAGTCTTGAGACCAAAACATAATTAAGGGATCATTGATGTTAGAAATCACGCGTTTGTCTTGTTCATATGAAATTACATTCTGATTGGTGTAATGAAATTTTATAAAATCTTGAAATCCTACATTTGATACAGATATATTATTTACAGAAAATTCAGTATCCAAAAGACGTGATAGTCCATCTGCATTAGAATTAATTCTACCAGGCTTATATTTAATCTCATATTCGTATTCTGATAGTCTAAGTCGCCATCTAATTAATCGAGAATTTGGATTATTACAATTAAATAACCATTGAAGAGGTCGGTGGTCAGTATAAATTACAATTTTTTTTCCATATAGATATGGTCTGAAATGTCCCACAGAGTTGATTATTGCTAATAATTCTTTTTCGGTAGTAGAATAGTTTTGTTCTGCTTTGTTAAGCGTTCGCGAGTAGTAAGCGACAGGTAAGTCATTATTATCATGTAGTTGAGATAAAACTCCACCTATGCCAACATTAGACGCATCTGTTGTTAATATGAATTGCTGTTCAAAGTTGGGGTATTGGAGTATTGGTTTTTCCGTTAATTTTTGTTTTAGGGAAAGGAATGCTTTTTGTTGGTCATCTTTCCAAGAGAACGGGACATCTTTCTTGAGTAAAATTGTCAGTGGTTTCGCTATAGTAGCGTAGTTAGGTATGAATTTCCGATAATATCCGGTCATTCCAAGAAAGGTTCTAATTTGTTTTTGATTAGTGATTGCGGGAATATTCTGAATGCACTTAATTTTATTTGGGTTTGGTTCAACTCCTTTGTCGGATATAATATGACCCAGGTATTCACAAGTTTTTTTCAGGAATTCACATTTGTCTGGTTGAAGTTTAAGATTGTTTTCACGAAGTCGTGTGAAAACGTTTCGCAATTTTGAATTGTGGTCGATAAGAGTGCCACCATAAATGACAATGTCATCAAGGTAAACAAAACACTGAGTATTCGTAAGGCCAACTAAAACGGAGTTGATCATTCTTTGGAAACAAGAGGGGGCATTCTTAAGCCGAAAAGGCATGCGAGTAAATTCGTAATGACCTTCAGGAGTAGAAAAAGCTGTTTTTGAGCTGTCTTCAGGTGAAATGTTAATCTGATGAAAACCGCTAGCGAGATCGAGTGTAGTGAAATAATTGCCATGTCCCAATTGATCTAAAATGTCTTCGATGTTTGGTAGAGGGTATGCGTCACCGATTGTCTTCTCGTTTAGCTTGCGATAATCGATAACGATCCTCCATTTCTTTTCTCCTGAAGCATCAGATTTCTTAGGTACGACCCAAAGAGGGCATGACCAAGGGCTCGTAGAGGGTTTTATAATGCCTTGTTTTAACATTTTATTCATTTGATTAGATACTTCGTGTTTATGGACTTGGGGATATCTGTATGATTTAGTGTGACTGGGTATATTATCAGTTAATGGTATCTGATGTTTTATTTTAGATGTAGTGGTTAATACGTCATTTGGCAGATGGAAAATGTCGTGAAATTCTTCACAAATTGATTTAATTTCTTTTCTTTCTTCATTATTTAGATGGTTTAATCTGAGATTCTCGTGAAGAAGGCTAATTCGACTTGAATTTGATTTATAATTATTTGTAAAATTAAATATTAAAGAGTTAGAAGGATTTAGAGTAATATCTAGAGTTGGGATTTCGATCGTTTTTCTTTGTTGTGAAGTATTTATTAAAGTGATTAAACATTCGTTATTTTCATCAACTTTTACGATAGCGTTAGGGATAAGAATTTGTTTGTCGATTGTGATTTTATTAATAACACCCTCTGTTAGATTTAAGGGATTTGAAACTTTGATTCGAGCAACCATTTCGGTTCGAGGAGTTAGAGATATAGTAGATTTAGAATGTTGAGGTGTGTTATTGCATAAGGGGATTGGAAATGGTAGAGCTTGTAAAGATATAGTAGAATTAGAATAATTTATATTAGCTTTTTGATTTTGAAGGAAGTCGTCACCTAAAAGTCCGTCAAAAGGGATATTTGTGTCATTATCAATGATATGAAATTTACTGCAGAAAGATAGAGATTTGACTTTTAGATTTAAATTAGTTTCACCTAATGTTTGAACTGGATTATTAGTTAATCCGTTGAAGATAACTAAATTAGTTGAGAGATTAGGAAAAGATTTTAAACTACTCTTTTTTATTAATGATATTGAAGCGCCTGAGTCGACGAGAAATTTTAGAACATTGTTAGGTGATTTTGTCAAGTCGTTTTCAAATAAAGTATATGTGAGGTTATTATTAGTTAAATACGTATTTGCTATAGTGCAAGATTCGTAAACTGGTCGAGGACGTTTGTTTCTGGGGAATTGGAGTTTGTGGGAATTTTCTGAAAATCCGGGTTATTAAAATTGACATTTCTGGATTCATTATTTATGTTTTGTTGATGCTGTTTACGTTCATTATTATATTTACGTTTACGGCATTCGTCAATAGTGTGTCCCGGTTTTTTGCAATAATTGCATTGTTTATTGTTTGGATTAATTGAAGTGGTTGGAACTCGATCATGTTTTGTGTAATGTATTCTTGGGGTTGGGCGAGTATTATTATTAGTGTAATGTCGATTAGTTGATAGATGATTATAATTCACGGGTTTATTATGACCTAATGGTTTAGGTTTATAGTTAATTCTTAACGCTTTTTCTTCGCCCAAAGCAGCAGTGAAAGCCTCGTTCATATTTTTAAATTCTCTGTACCTTAACATCTGAGAGATCTGTGGTTGTGAATGGTAAATAAATCTATTCAAACACATGTCGTTAATCATTGAAAGTCTACCGATTAATTTGTTTTTATCACTTTCGGTAGCATGTGCGTTTGCTAAAATACGTGATGTTAAAGCTTCTAATCTTTGGTAAAAACTAGTTACTGATTCACTGTTGCTTTGTCGAATCGTGTTTAATTCTTCTAATAATTGTTCAACGCCCTTTTTGTCTTGATATAGATTAATTAATAATGCCGAAATTTCCTCCCAAGTTTGTAAATTACAGTGAATATCGACTTGTTCGCGAGCTTTCCCTACAATTTTGCTTTTTACGTATAAGAGTAACGGAGTGATTTGTGAATCCGATGCAATTTCAAAAACAGCATCTACCTGTTTAATAAATCCACGTAATTTATATCTATCACCGTCAAAAGTTTCCGGAATTAATTTAATTAAAAATTCGAGAGATAAACTATGGGTAGTGGTGGAAGTTGTGGAATTTGTGGGGGTATCAGTCATTTTGCCAAATCAAGTCACGAATGTAAAGAGTAAATCTCCACTAACCTTTCTGTTCGTTGCTCCTGGATCTGCTCCTGGTGCTGATTGATGATCTTCGTTCCACGGTTGAAACCGTCGACCGTTTCTCCGGATGTAATTTTACTTTTACACAATTTTCGCGGATGATACGATCGTCGAAGAATCCTACCGACTGCGCCAATTTTTGTTGTGGTCCTCGGGAGATTTGTATAAACAATTCACACTTTAACTTGATTTTATTAAAATCCGATGTTTACAGTTCGGATACAAGAACGATATTGAATTCTGGGCACAAAGATAACGGTATTTATATGCGTACATTATCACAAATAGATTAAAGCTTGGATGAGTGGTGTCAATGAATATTAAGAAAAGAGCATTTTCGTGTAAGGGAAGTAATAAAATAGAATAATCTCCGACAGCCCAATTATCCAAGTTCACAAAGGTTAAAGACATAAAAATAATCACAAATTAATAAATATCAATTAAGGGTTGGTTATCAAAGGATAAGGTGTTCGACCGCATTATCTTAATAGCACCCGACCACCTTATCTACAAAACACGATTTATTAGCTGGGTAAGTAAAGTGTGAAGATACTAAGAATAAACGATAGGAAATAATATAAAATAAGAAATAAATGTATGATTAAAATTAAGAATTAATTAAGAATATGTAATAATAATTAATTAGTGTGAATACACAACACCTCCACGACCAACCCAACATCCTGGAAACTCATCATCCAAATATCTTCTAACGCGCCTTTCATAGTGAGCTGGCGCACCATCTTGCAAATACCACATTCTTCTAAGAACCGCTAAGGGTACATTTTCTAGAAGATCTAAAAGGTCATCTTGCAAAAATCGTAAATATCGTTCTCCATTCAAATTAAATGGGAACATAAATGGCCCAATTAATTGATCATTTAAAATACCTGCCCAGATATTAAGGGAGAAGCGATGCTGGAAATGAGTTCTACGCGTAACACGAGGATTTTCTATTGCATAAACATGCATATTATGGAAATTAAAACTTCCATTACGCGTAAAGCACGATTCGTCGGTCACTAAAATGTCTTTGGTAAAGTTAAGATTTTGAACATTTTGTGCCAAAATCCATTGACAAAATGCAATTCTTTTGGGAAAATCATGGGGTTGAAGATGTTGTACACGCTGGTAGTGATACGGATAAAAATTATTGTCTCGTATAACACTGCTGACAAATGTGTGCGATACATTTAGCTGAGCGGCGATAATACGGGTACTTAAACCAGGATCCGCTTCCAACAGATTCAAAATTTCATCTACCGCTCGCAAATATCGCATTGGACGGTCACCACCTCTAGCGGCTCCGGCGACGGGCTGCAAACTTCCAGTGTCGCGTGCTCTTTGTAATAAATTTCTAAATCGGTTTGGCGGTGGTAAGTGTCGTTCAGGAAATCGCTCTTGATAAATTCTTACAGCTTTCGCGGAATTACACCGAGTTTCACCGTAAATAAGAAACATGTCTGCCAAGTCAATGTTTGAATAAACGTATCGCGCCATGTTACAAAATGTAGATGTTTCATGGAATAAGTTTCACCATAGACTAAACAGCAAACTATTTTTATGTTTAAAAATCATCCATCCTCGCCGCTCTTATCTAAACATTTCAATAAGAGTGGAGATAAAGTGAAGTGTGAACCTAATAAGGAAAAATATTGAATTTCATTAACACGTTTAGAAAATATTCGGAATTTAGTCAGCAATGGGTACTTATGAAAACGATAACATAGACATAATTCTTCACAATCTGACCCACTTTTCTCTGTATGGTGTAATTCGATATCCAAATCGTTTAAAAACTACCAGTCTATGTGGAATCTCTCTTAAAATACGCAATGTGCGCGTATACCAGATACCACAAACATGTGGCCTATTATTATTAATTATTTTTAATAATTATTTGTGAGCTATCTACTAAAGGTATAGTAATTTCAAATGCAGGTATTGTTTATTTAAACGCTGCCCCTTATGTGGTAGAGAGCCTGTACAGTAGTTCGTTTACACGCTGTATTTATATGAATATTATCGTAATTTTATATTTTATTGTTATATTTCTTTAGATTTTCTCTATACTTATTAACTTTTTATAGTTTTAATTCATAAGTATTTTCAATGTCTTCATATTTATTATGTATGCATTATTTACACTGCTTATATTGTATTGTTTGTTGTTTCTATTGTCACCTTAATAACCCTTTAAAATATTATTTATTTATTCAATAGATTTGATTTTAAAAATTATATTATTAATTTAATAGTCACCAATTTTATAAACCATCACCAACAGCTAGATGTTATTTTATTGCAAAATATCATGAATAACAATCAAAATTACACTATAGTAAAGGGACATAAAATGTTTAAAAAAATAATTACTCAAAGATAATTGAAACTGAAGTTACAGAAAAAGAAACTGTTCAAATATTGGAAAAAAAACATGAATAATTTATTTTAGTATTCAGTCGGTTTGAAACCTAAAACTGATTGATTAATGTTGTTTTTAAATTTTAATTTTCTATTTAGGCAATTTATTAAACAAAATTGAATTTGTGTTCAGTATTCCGGCACCAGATACCTACAGACGTATTAAACAGCTGATTAGTTTAAATTTCTCCGAGCGGTAAATCCGGGCATGCGCATTATTAGAAAACGCTCCTAAAAGTAATGCATCCGAGTGGACGCTTTCCGACAGAAGACGCGATATAGACTAATACATATATGGATTCCACCATGCTAAGGAAGTGCCATTGTTCTGTAACGTCGCAGCTAATTTCTGTCAACATTTATTTCCACTATTTTGTTGCTTATTTATCGAGATGTTGGACAATTTTTATTTCTTTAAGTAAATTTAGTTAGTGTACAATAGTGTAATGTAGGAACCTCGTTTAATTCGTTGGTTAGAGACGCTAGGTTACATGAACATTTGCATCTTTTAACAAAACCACATAGTTGTTGAGTGATTATTTATTTTCAATATACTTCTCTAAAAATCGGTTAACTACTTAAAAATTCCTAAGAATATGGCACTGACATTTTCTCTAATATGAAACATTAGATTTACATTTTCAGCTTAAAATTCACTTACCGATTTTTTATTCTTGACAAAATTTTTAACACAACCCGCCGTCCTGGAAACACAAGTGGTAAACACAAAAAAAGAGTCGATTATGCAAAAAAATATCATAATCTAATTCTGTGTCACTATTCTGATTTACTTATGTCTGGCATGGGATTGTGCCTTAACGGGTTAGAAAGTATCGTTAATTACTAGCAGCATTTCCATGTCAGTTTCAAACAAGAAAAGCTTGCTTCAATATGAATAAAATATGCTATTTAAAGAATTCCCACTAAAACACTCTTTAACATAAATAAAAGACTAACGAAAATACTTAGTCGATGTGATTTGTATAATTTCCATGTTGAAGTGAATTTTATATTTAATTTAAATTGCTACTGTTTATAAGATCAGCTGTAGGCGGTGTTATTATTTACAAAAATCTTAACACAGACCAACGTCGCAAAAATATGTGTGACGCAGTTTTTACCTAGTTACCCGTTTACCAGAGCTGGGATGAATCCTCAAAAACAGGATTCGAATAACGAATCCGAATCACCTAATATGATTCGAATCACGAATACTCGAATAAAGGATTCGTAAGTGAAAAATATAATTCGAATCAAAGATTCGAATCCTCATTTTTGAATCACGGATACAAATCCTTTAAAAATAAATTTGAATCTATTATTTGCAACCAGTAATATTTTATTCCATCAGTTTCTATTAACAAAAATGTTCATCCACCGACTAAATATCTGATTAAATAATGATTTTAATTAATAATGATATATGTGTTATTTATTTATTCATTTTAAATCTGTGTTTTATACGCGTGGCGCATGAAGTAAAATTTCGAGTTTAGAAAAGCCCCGTGAAAATTTGTCTCGGGTCGCTACGCGACCCTCGACAAATTTTCTACGCGGGGCTTTTCTAAACTCGCAATTTTACTTTATGCTTAGTCTGGGAGTGGACAACACTCGTTCTTAGAAGTTTCAAATTAAAGGATCACTCTAGATTACTAAGTTTATTACCATTTTACAAAGGCTACAGCTCGAAGGACCAATCATGGTCTTCGGAGACCGAAGGACTACAGGGAATCGAAGTTTCTTTACAAGAAAACAACGAATATCTAAAGGTTTACAGCATGGATAGATTTGAAAAAATATCGCAGTTGGGTTGGTTTTTAGTGCGTTTTTAAATTCACTTTAAATCAGAATTTTATACACGTGGCGCATGAAGTAAAATTTCGAGTTTAGAAAAGCCCCGTGAAAATTTGTCTCGGGTCGCTGCGCGACCCTCGACAAATTTTCTACGCGGGGCTTTTCTAAACTCGAAATTTTACTTCATGCTTAGTCTGGGAGTGGACCGTCAAGATTTTATACATGTGGAGATTTTCGATATTTCTAGATTTTTGTCGATTTATTTACAGTTTGTTATTGTATTAAATGCAACTTTAATATTAAATAAATACGGTATTTTTTTAGGAATAGAATATTCACCCATTAAGAGCTGAGCAAATTATAAAGTTAACTCTAAAAATTAATTTTAGGTAAAATTTTGCATCTTTTTCTATAATTTCAATGAATGATTTATTATATTACATACGTCGATTTTTTAAAAGAGTTAAATTTAAAGTTCAAACGAGTGGTGTTCACTCCCAGACTACGCATGAAGTAAAATTTCGAGTTTAGAAAAGCCCCGCTTAAAAAATTTTCGCGGGGCTTTTCTAAACTCGAAATTTTACTTCATGCGCCACGCGTATAAAACACTGGTTTAAAGTGAAGTTAAATATGCACTAAAAACCAACCCAACTTCGATATATTTTCAAAATTAGATGTTTTCTTTCCTATCCATGCTGTAAACCTTCAGATATTCGTTGTTTTCTTGTAAAAAAACTTCGATTCCCTGTAGTCCTTCGGTCTCCGAAGACCATGATTGGTCCTTCGAGCTGTAGCCTTTATAAAATGGTAATAAACTTAGTAATCTAGAGTGATCCTTCAATTTGAAATTTCTAAGAACGAGTGTTGTCCACTCCCAGACTAAGCATGAAGTAAAATTTCGAGTTTAGAAAAGCCCCGCGTAGAAAATTTGTCGAGGGTCGCGCAGCGACCCGAGACAGATTTTCACGGGGCTTTTCTAAACTCGAAATTTTACTTCATGCGCCATGTGTATAAAACACTGATTTCAAGTGAAGTTAAAAATATACTATTAAGGTTGAAAATGTTTCATGGTTAAGTAACCAAATATGCATTCACAAATATTTGAATTATTCGAAAATTTAAATATTTATATTCAAATATGAATAATTTATTGATTTAATTATTCATATTAGAATATTTAACTATTTGAATTAATCGAATTCGAATCCCAGCCTTAATAGCGATGATTCGAATTATTTGGGAGGATTTGAATCCGTGTATGAGGATTCGAATCCTTTTATAAGGATTCGATTCCTTTTATAAGGATTCGAATCCTTTTATAAGAATTCGAATCCTTTTATAAGGATTCGAATCCTTTTATAAGGATTCGATTCCTTTTGTAAGGATTCGAATCCTTTTATAAGAATTCGAATCCTTTTATAAGGATTCGAATCCTTTTATAAGAATTCGAATCCTTTTATAAGGATTCGAATCATCTACGTCTGGTTCGAATACGAATCCTTTTAAAAAAATGTAACGAATCCGGATCACGAATCCGTTTTCACTAAAGTATTCGAATACCTCTTTTGAATCCTCTAAAAGGATTCGAATCCTGGAATCGAATCCTGAATGATTCGAACCCTGCCCAGCTCTGCCGTTTACTTACCGCACGACCAGACTTACTCAGTAAAGAAGGGGGAGTTCCTAGATTTTAAGAATAAAGGGCGCCACGTGATTACTTGCGGTAATGTAACTAACAAAAGAATAATCACGAACCACGATCTCAACAAAATTTATATATTCTCAAGCCAAACACTAAACACTGTTTTCCCAATAATAAAATAAAATGTTTATTATTTAATAAATAAATTTGAATACAAAAAAAAATATTGTGGTAGAAAAAGTAACGTTATACAACTAATTAAATAAATGAAACAGTCAATTAATTAAAAAATCAAACAAAAAAAATTATTGATTTTTCTTTCAATAAATCTTGTAAATTAAAAAACAACTGTTCGACGGAGATATAGTTATACCTTTCCAATAACAATGTTACGGGGTGGGGTGCTTCGTAGTTGGAATTTAAATAAAATCTTCGTTAAACAATTGAGGTGTTAAACGAAGACCCACATCGCAACTTCCGGCTAGCTATTTAGTCACTGAATAATAAAATTATGCTTACCAGGGTAATCACTTCACTGATTCTAAGTTAAAAGGTAAATGAAAAGTTTGAAATTGAACTTTAAAAGTAAATGAAAACTTTAGTCAAAGAGTAACAAAATGTATTAACACGAAACAAATTAAACAACGAATATAAATTTACAAATGAAGATAGAAAAATAAACAAGCAAAAGAAAAACAAGAAATACAATTAAAAAAAAACAACTTACGTACGACCACTGGGTCGTAAAGAATACTTGTAAAAAACTTTCGCGGACGCGAACGCGGACCGAAATTTAGCGTAGTGACGATGCACGGTTCAAAGACTTTTGCGAAGTGATGTTGACGGGTCAACAGACTTTTTTGAAGTCATTTTAGCCCTTAAGGCCGGTGGTATTTATTTGGTTTTTGGTCAACCCTCTTCCGTCTTACCCCTCTGACGACCACCAACTTTCGTTGGCCGAAAGAAAAATGGTCGAAATAAATATTAAATATTAATATTTTGAAATACAAAATATGTCATTATATGCGCGATATGATTCTGCGTCCGGGCATATATGACATATTTTAATTCGAGCTAAGAACGGGGTTTAATAGACGTTTAATTTAATTAAGCCGAAGGGGTTGACCGAATTTGCCTAAAAGTAATACCAACGATGTGGAATGATAACGCGCATCGTTTGGTATACCTAGCAACAATATGCATAAACAATTACGCCTACCAACTCCTAAAAACATATAAACAATAGGGGTGTTATGCCTGGACTTAGAAAATGTATAATAATAAGGAAAATACTGAATAGAAGTTTATGAAACTTCGTCCAAGCATAACGGGGAGCATAGTAATTGTTTATACATATTTGTTGCTATGTGGAACCTTGTCTAAAAGCAAATTAGTAACAATTAAATATCATGACAGCTCGCGGTTTATATCCTTCTGGTTCGAACTAACCATATCGTGTTTGGTGTCGTTCGAATCGTCTTTTTCTCAGTTATCCGATGAGGGTTGTGACGTTCGCATATGTATTCTACATACTACCATTGGATGGCCGAGAGGAGTTTTGAGCTGAGTTGAGCTGTCTGATGTTTGAGGGCGCTATTTGACGAGATTCCACTAGGCAACCTATCTAACTTAAATAATATCAATGTATGGCGCGAACTTTACTCATTTGGAAAATAATAGAGAATGAAGCAATATTGTGTACTGAAAAATAGAATGAGGTGAATTGGGACCGTTGTTCCGAATATTAAAATATGTAACAAAATAACGCCCGTGGTTATGTTGCAGCTGAAATATTGCTGAATGAACAAGTTGACGACGCTTACGGAAAAGCGCCGGTAACAACAATCATACAAGGTAATTAGAATTATGTTACTAATATTACATATTGCAACATACTGTATGTCATGAAAATAATAAACAACAACACAATTAGCAAAACTCAAGATAACATACAATAGGTCATCAATATGTAACAACAATAATAAAGAAAAATGATAATAAATAAAAAAATTATATCTTCAATCCATTCTACAATTTAGAATCGATAATATATAAGACTTAAGATTTGTCTTTTCAATATATTCGGATTTAAAAAAAAATCATTAAATTATAACATACAAAAAAACGGGGATAATCTGCTAAATAACCAGCATGAGCTAATCCAGGCCGACAACATCATTATCGCAGGACTTTTCCACAATTAACCACAACATATATATTGTACACTTTTTCATATATGATTTAGTATAACCTTTGATAATGATCTGTAAAGATCGAAACACGTGTCAGGAAACTGAAAATAAAATAATGGAACATAACAAGTGTTTTTCTTCACCAAATTTAAATATCCGGTTCCATCAAGGTGTAGCGCAACAAGCATTAACTTTATTAAAAAAACTTGTTTACTTTAACTTTAACTAATTTCAAACTTGCAGTTTCAGAAACAAACACAAAAATTAGTAGTAAAAATTAAATCTCCAACCTTTTCCAATACGAGACACACTACTTTCTTTTCCAATTTCTTCACCAACCAGAACTCAGCCTACCGTAACACCAATGACCAGAATACTTCACACCTAACTGCTACAAACGACTAGCACGCCAAAAGGGTTTGTATTGAAGTCCGATTACGTATCCAACACGACGGCCAAAATTCCACCAGCAAGAAAACTTGCTGGAACTATGGTTGTTATTATTACCAAAATAATAATAGAACCGTGATTTAGCATCACGAAGGAAAAAAAATGGAAACTAAAAAGCCTACAATAATTCCAAAATAATTAAAAACTCATTCAATTAACAAACAAAAAAATGCTTACCTCCCGATGAAAATGAGACTTAAAACCAATAGAAATAAATCTCTCTCGCAGCTATGGTTTATATTAATTAAATTAATAAGTAAACGATGCGGAAAAACCCATAGTAATTTCAGAATAATTAGATTTATTCTAATCAATCAAAACAAATGCTCACCTCTGGATGGAATTGAGGTTTAGAAGAAACGTGACGCTTATCTCCGCTCGAGACGTCAGTAAATTACACAATCTCACAAAATAAATCACTGAATGATTGTTAGAATGAAAGAAAATCCCTCTAAGCTGAGGAAACCAGCAATAGTTCCACTCCAACGCACGTGTCACTCTACTGCAATGGCTGCTTGAACGTTTTCCGGAGTTGCTGAGAGGAGTGCGCGCAAGACGCGAAAAATATACAGAGAGTTTTATGTAACACCGAACATTTTCATAACGAGAAATTATATTTTAAGTATATATATGCATACGTTGTACATTTTCCGAAGCTCGGTTTAACAAAATGATTCAATTTGAAGCTATAAACGAGTGTTTTCCACTACCAGGCTACGCATGAAGTAAAACCAAATTTTCAGGCTTTTCTAAACTCGAAATTTTACTTCATGCACCACCGGTACAAAACACTGAATTAATGTAAAGTTTAGCGGTGTGTTCTATACTTCGTAATATGTCAGTGTTTTGTATCGGTGGCACATGAAGTAAAATTTCGAGTTTAGAAAAGCCTGAAAATTTGGTTTGGCCGCTCCGCGCTTCGCGCTACGCGACCAAACCAAATTTTCAGGCTTTTCTAAACTCGAAATTTTACTTCTTGCTTAGTCTGGCAGTGGAACACACTCATTTTAAGTTTTAAATTGAACTCTTTTAAAAAAACAACGATTATGTAAAGATTTACGGCATACACGCTGTAATTGGGACATGTATACTTGAAAAATAAACTCCCTGTATGTACAAGTTAGGCATTAGTTGTGATTAATTGGCTACAATATGTAATGGTCATATAGACAACCCAATTTACACTTAACTTAAAAATAATAGGTGTCAAATTGTATTGAATGAAAATGTTCGGTGTTACATAAACCTCTCTGTATGTGCGGGCTGAATCGGACGCAGCCAGACGGGTCGAGACAAAAAAACCTATTGTTCCCAAAGCAGGAACTTTAATCAATTTAATAAGAAAAGAAATACTATTAAATTATATTTCAATTATATCCAAATTAATCGTTTGTTCAAAAATTGATGGGGCCAAGGCGATGACGAATGCCGGGTATGACAGCAGGAGTAGTGTCACGAATAAAAAATAAAGCGCCTAATTGTAGTTCCAGTCATTATATCCTGCATAGACAAGCACTGGCGATGAAGCAAATGCCGTCAAATCTAAAATTAGTTATGCATGAAGCGGTAAAAATAATTAATTTTATCAAATCACGACCACTACAATGTGTGAAGATTATGGCAGCAAACATAAAACACTGCTGCTCCATACAGAAGTGCGATGACTGTCTCAGGGTAAAACTTTAATAAGGCTATTTGAACTTAAAGCCGAGTTACAAATGTTTCTTTCAGATACTTCTTTTAATTTGAAAGACCGTTTGTATGATAAAACTTGGTTGTTCCGACTGTCTTTTATGGCGGATATCTTTCAAAAACTGAACGAATTAAATTTATTATTGCAAGGTAAACAGACAACAGTGTTCCAGGCCTGTAACAAAATAGCTGCCTTCAAAAGAAAATCAGATTTTTAGATTATTTGCGTTGGAAAGAGAGAAATAGAAAGCTTTACGTTACTCAGTGAGTTTGTTAGCGATAACGACTCAGAAATGTTTCAAAATGATGTAATTCTTCAAATTAGTCCAATATATCACTCCAATGCGCGCATCTTTTGAGAAGTATTTTCCCGAAGAACAGAATACAAAAATGAAATGGATTCATGGATTCATAATCCTTTTTTACCCAACTTACAAAAGCCCGAAAGTATGTCAAACGAGATATATGAATCTCTTTTAGAAATGTCATCAGACACAAGTATGGAGTCACTGTTCAAAACGACGTCTCTCAACGATTTTTGGTGCAGAATCCGTGATGAATATCCAATGCTTGCCAAAATGGCTCTGAATATTCTTCTCCAGTTCCCAACAACAAATTTGTGCGAAACAGGATTCTCAACCTATGCAGCCACGAAAACAAAATACCGCAATAGACTGGACGCCGAACCTGATATGACACTTTAACTGTCCTCTATCAAACCTAATGTCAACCAATTGATGAAAAATAAAAAAACAGTTTCATACCTCCCATTAGTTAGATTTGTTTTCATTTTTAATATCTTATATTTTTATACTTATTATGTAAGTAACAAGTAACTGTTACATGGTACTTTTATTATGATTATTAATAAAGAATACACTTTTAAAAACTATTGTTTTATTGTAGGGTTCCGTCAAGTATTTTGCATTTCAAAGGGTTCCGATACCAAAATAGATTGAGAACCGCTGTTATAGACAATGACCCTACCCTGATGAAATTTCACGATTCTTCCCCCCTATTCACGAACTTTCTATACTATTATACTTTAGCGACGTTAAACACAGAAGTAAATTTGTGAGGTTATTGCGGAATTATAACAACGCGCATCCCCACCATGGCATTACTTGTCTAGACTATTTTTGGTTTAAAGCCGGCTCGACACATTAGCCATACGATATGGCAAGTGTCACTTCACCAACGTATGGATGGAGAAGTTAGCGCTTGCACTTGCCACTTGCCATTGGGTTGTCGGTTTTTTGTCCCGCGTCAAAGGAACAAGTGACAAATTGGTGGTTGTTAAGCCAATATGTGGATCTTTCACACATTACAAGTGGGTGATGTGTCAAAGAACTGCAAATGTTGGAACAAACATTGACCATACGATATGGCAAGTGTCACTTAACTAACGTGTGGATGGAGAAGTTGGGGCTTGTAATGGAGTTGTCGGACGTTGGCGCTTGCACTTGCCACTTGCTATTGGGTTGTCGGTTTTTTGTCCCGCGTCAAAGGAACAAGTGACAAGTTGGTGATTGTTAAGCCAATATGTGGATACTTACTTGTGATGTCCAAAAAAAAAAAAACTTTAGAAGAAACATTGGCCTGGCCATATGAGCCAAGGTGTGTTGCCGGGTTAAGAATGTGAATATGATAACTGTTAAAAGTTACTTTTCATTTAAATGTGCAGGATGTCTGTTCTCAAAATCCCCCGAATTTCGTATTTGAAGTATACATAGCAATACCAAACTCGTTTAGACTGTGATGTTACCAATAACATATACGTTAAACTTAACATTTTTTACGACATAGCCCTGAATAACTCTGTTAATTATAAAGATAAATTCATGAAAGAAACATGACTATTCCCGGAATTGCGTGTACTTTCTATGAATCAGATAAAATCAATATGTATATTTATGTAAAATAAAAATTGATGTCACTTTCAGCTAAGCGGGAAGTGATATCAACCCAAAATAAGTAGCGACATTTCAGTCAAGGTCTAAAACAGTCCTGAAAATGTTATAGATAATCTATTCTCTTCAGAAGTTAGCGTGTTTACAAGCACACACAACCATTCCACATACGGACATACATACATAGACACACACAGATATCATAGTAAAAATAGCAAAATCGTACTCAGGGGACCTGCAAACGTAAAGAAATATAAAAATTGGGTAGTCCGATTTTTGGTATGATTACAATATTTCCTTACACAGTAGTATTTGGAGAGTAAAAATACTTACAAACCAGATAGATATGGATGATTTTCGGTTTTTTTTTTTCTCATTAATTTTGTTTTTCAAAATTGTTATTGCTTCTCAGCACAAACACCTGCCAACTTTGCCCATTTAACCAAATCTTTATCATTAATAATGAGAAAGTTACCCATACTGTTCGACTTACATATAGTTTCATAATGAAATAACCAAGCAAATGCGGTTTATGAGGTTGAATATTAA
This sequence comes from Philonthus cognatus, assembly GCA_932526585.2. Taxonomy (NCBI): domain Eukaryota; kingdom Metazoa; phylum Arthropoda; class Insecta; order Coleoptera; family Staphylinidae; genus Philonthus; species Philonthus cognatus. The sequence continues at coordinate 65,558,775 of OW052243.1, read as the reverse complement.
TAAAGCAAACACAATTTTAATGTAATTTTTATTGATCATCAGTGATATTAATTGATTTCTTTTTGTAAATACTACTTTACACAAAAGATGAATAAACAATAACAAAAAAATACATACTATGTTGGATTTACAGAAACGGTATCAATTATTTTAACAAAAACATTTTGTACGATTGTTCTCTCAGTTTTATATTATTTAAATACGTACTCACTTAAACTTTAATTCTTCATCTGATTGGTCAACATCATAACTAAAGGTATACCTTTGCTGTAGCAATATGTGTATACTTCTAAGATAAATGAAACTGCGTGGATGTCAAGACAACAACAATAATGTTAACAGTTTGCATCATGTTTCTAATTAAAACAAGTCTTGTATCCGGTTTTTGTTGTTGTTCTATTGGGGATATAATTGTAAGCCAAACGCCCTCTCGTAAAAACGATTTACATATTTGAATATTAATATTTACGTTATCTGAACATCAAATAAGTTTGAATTTAAAAAAATCATAAGTATTTTTCTAATTTTTGGAATGATCGCGCTGGGATCTTAAATCGTATCCCCAATTGCGTTACTAGTTTACTTATTTATCTAACAACATTTTTTGGTTTCTACAGTCTATTACATTTAAAGCTTATTCACAAGTCAGTTTTCAATTTCCTCTTTTGCTTTTAAGGTCTAATCTTAATGATTACAATATGTTCGATACGGTATTGCGTTTTATGCACCATTTGTACACATTTCAATGGTGTTTGTTTAGAAAGGAGGTGTACTTCAGATTTTTTATTTCAATCCTATGTGTTTGTTAGGTACTTAATAAATTATTCATAAAACTCTTTAAACAATTTCAATTTAAATATATTTAGATATTTCATTAATCAGGAACTAACCTTGATACCAATAGAGTTAACGTGTTATTTCAATCACTTAAGAAATATATGATACATTTAACACATCTAATATCCAATGTTCTCTATAATCGGTTTCATCACTTCAGTTGTCTGATATTGGCTTTTTCTAAAAGTGTAATCTACTTGACGACGCCCTCGAAATTGCCATGCACTTTTCAGAATTCAGAACAAAATAATATATTTTTAAAATACAGTTTTCCTATCTTCTAATACACTGTTTTAATTAAAATAAAAAAATTTCAATTTTATAAAAACAAATATTATTAATCAACGTATTACTTTCAAAAACATAACCAAAAACTCAATGATACAAATCGCACTACAAATTACATTATCAAAAGGCATTACTATCCTCTTAACTAAGCGAGGCATGTCACTTTTGGATGCTCTATTTTAAAAACAAAAAATCTCAGAAAAAATATACGAATACAGGTTTACAGTCTTTGTTCTTAATTATTGGGAAAATCAAATTTTTATCACAATTATTTACCGAGATAATAATAAAAATGTATAAAAAGGTACCCACGTTTTCGTGAATTTTTAAAAAGATCAACTTTAACCTTTTATAGAAATTAATTGGCTTTTTATAAAAATTTGAAAAACATATAGGTGAGAGTCGTATTACCCATACAAGAAAAGTTTTGCGATAATTTCACCTATAAAAGTATGTTTCCCCGCGTTAGGGGCGTTTTACACACACAAGAATTCTCGCAGAAATTTGTTTCAGAATTTTATATAAAAGTTTTGCTATAATCTTATTATGCTAGTATGACCTCAACATCAGCTGTTCTTTATCTCTTACTGCGGCTGCTGCACAGTAGGCGAATTGCTTAAATTAGACTACAATAATCAATCATAATCATAAGTTTCCGATTCTCGTCAAAATATTTTTATTTGAAAATAAACATGATTTCAGATGCTTCTTCTTTAAAAATACAGCATCGAAGTTCAACTTATTGTCTATAAATAAAAAATTAAAAGCTTTTTATTTACGCTGTTCAATTAACCTATAAATACAACAGCATTAAAAGTTTAATAAACATTGTTATTTGTATTTATAATAAATGTTTAATTTTAGAATTAGATAAAGGAATTTAATTACTACATTTTTGGAATATTGACTTACCTTGTCCTTATATATTTTCCGAAGAAAATGCGATTTCAAAACTATCTCTTAAAAGTATAAATTTGAACATGATTTGAAAAAAATCATATCTCGTTCATTCTAGTTAACTGAACTTCTTGCAATTTCTGATAACGTAATACGTATACTTTGCTATGCTAATTAAAGTTTTTGCTTAAAATTGCTCTTATAAGGTATTTTTGATTTGTTAGGTATTTTGACCATCATGCTATTTTTCTTTTTGATATACACATCCCAATTATATGCTGTAAATTATTATATATTCGTTGATTTTTTTTAAGTTTAATTGGAAGCGTTAAACGAGTGTTGTCCACTCCCAGATTAAGCATGAAGTAAAATTTCGAGTTTAGAAAAGCCTTAGAATTTGGTTTGGTCGCGTAGCGCATGAAGTAAAATTTTGGGCTTAGAAACGCCTGAAAATTTGGTTTGGTCGCTACGTGACAAAACCAAACTTTCAGCCTTTTTTAAACTCGAAATTTTACTTCATGCTTAATCTGGGAGTGGAAAACAATCGTTTATAGCTTCAAATTGAATTCTTTTAAAAAAGCGTATGTATATGTATACTAAAAAGAAAAATTCCCTGTATATGGACGTTTCTGTAATCTAAATATGACTAAACACTTCTATCTGTTTATGTAAATCTTTCTGCCGTTAGTCAAAACTTTAAATATTGAATGATAGCGATACCTAAAAGAAATAAAAAATTTCATATTAGAGCAATTTTGGGCAAAGATTTTAATTGGTATAATAAAGTACACATATTAAGTTATCAAAAATTGTAAGAAGTTCAGTTATAGTTAACACATACCTTACTACCCTGACGTC